>CM076582.1:125659511-126082163 GCA_034641835.2 Pinus albicaulis | reverse complement strand
CAATTTTATTAGAAACAATAGGCACTTAATCATATTTTATTTCATATTTTTATTGTTCTTTATTATTTAACTTAATACTCTTGTTATGTGCGATTGATTTTGCTTCATATGTGTTTTGCAATTGGCAATTTAATTTTGCAAAGAATTAAGTGGAAGGATTTTTTATTTAACATAAGTTAATTTTTTAGATCAGGAGAGTCTAGTAATATACATGCATCTTGTATAATTTATGCATAAATCACATGGTCAACATTCTTCACATATATTTTAAGTAATGAAACATGGAAAACATCATGGACTTTCAATGTTGATGATAGTGTCAGTCAACAGGCCACTGGTCCAATCCTCCCAAGGATCTCAAAATTCCCATAATACTTAGGTACCAACTTGGAACATGAAATAATCCTCAAGGATCTCTTCTTGGGATTGATGCACAAGTACACATGCTCCCCAACCTAAAACTCCTTGAATACCTTGTGTTGATCTTCATAAATATTTTTTCTATCTTGTTATGCCTTTAGATTATTCTTGATAACCTACATTTATTGTTACATCTATTCCAACATGTTCGGTCCAATCAACACCCTGTTCATTGGATCACTCCAATTGATAGGAGTATTAAAACCCCACTCGTAAAGTGCCTCAAACAGACTCATTTTCAAGGAATCCTGATACCCATTATTATAAACAAAATCTACCAGTGGAATATATTCTTCCCACTTCCTATGTTGATGCATAACATAAATCCTCAACATATCTTCGAGAATGCTATCAACCCTCTCTGTCTATCCATTTACCTGTGAATGATGAGTTATACCGAAATAAAACTTTTTCCCCAAACTTGCAAACAACTCCTTCCAAAACCCGAAAGTGAACTTGGAATCTTTGTCGGATACAATCTTCTTCGGAACACCATGCAATCTCACTATCTACCTTTCTATTTGAATTAATAGAATTTACTATAATTAAGTGAGCTACCTTGGTTAACTTGTCAACCACAACCATGATGGAATCATGTTGTCTAGATGTATCCGAAAAACCTGTAATAAATTCCATGGAAATGACCTCCCATTTCCACTCTAGAATCAGAATCAACTGCAATAAACCACCTGGATGCTTGCACTCTACTTTTACCTGTTGACAATCCAAACATCTAGCCACAAACTCAACCACCTCTTTCTTCATATTCATCCAATAGTAAAATTCTTCATAGTTTTTAGAGTCTTCTGATATCCCATATAACCTGGATATGTCTTAACATGAATCTCCTTCAAGATAACCTTCTTGATCTCACTATTTTCTGACACATAGATCTTGTCCCTAAATCTCACCAAGAAATTTGTCATGAGATAATCACCCACATCCTGATGACCTATATTATGTTGTTGTAACCTATGCTTAAGCTGTTGGTACATGTCATCATGTTATCCTGCCTGTAAGTTCTGATCCTGTAAATCCATCCCATATGAAATCATATATGCTATGTGATTCACCTGCACTCTCCTGCTAAGAGCATCTACAACCTTATTCGCCTTACCCTTAATGCACCTTATCTCGAAGTCAAACTCACTGAGCATGGGAAAACATCTAGATTTCCTATCATTCAAATTAGGTTGGTCAAAAAAGTACCTCAATCCACTATGATCACTCATCAGAATAAACATCCTGCAAAGAATATAGTATATCCACATCTTTAATGCATGAATAATAGCTTCCAAATCAAGATCATGTGTCACATAGTTATTCTCGCACTCATTAAATTTCCTTGACTCATAGACTAGCACCTATCCCTCATGCACCAAGAATCCACTTAATCATGTATTACAAGAATATATACACACAATGAACTCTTTATTTGGATCTATAATGTTTAGAACTGGAGCATTTGCAAGAAACTCCTTCAAGTGCTCAAAACTAGTTGCACACTCTTCATTCCATTCAAACATATTTATTTTTCATTGCAAAGATGTAATAAGATAGGAAATCTATGAGAATATCTTGATGAAACACTTGTAATAACCTAATAATACCATGAATTATATGAATTCATCCATATTCCTAGGAGCTTCCCATTCCGTGATAGCTCTAATATTTTCCGAATCCACTGCTATTCCTTCCTTGGAAACAACATGTCCCAAGTAATGAACTTGTGTCTGGAATAAACTGCACTTACTAATATTGGTATACAAAGTGTTTGGTATGTGTTATATTCTTTCCATGAATAGTCGCATGCACTTGCATGCCCATGTAGTCCCCATATTATTATAATTGTGCCTCATAGAAGCCAACGATTGTTATTGTTGCACCCTTACATTGTTATTGTTATGTCAGCTAGGGTTATATTGTGACCCATTGGACTCTTATATATTGAAAGGAGGTTTTGTCATTTATATCATAAAATAATTGTTTATTTATGTAATGTCAAGGATTCCCCCCCCCCTCGAAAGGCTAATTTTTAAGTCGTTGATCTATATTTTCTTCTATTTTGTGAGTTGGTTGCTTAACATTTAGTATCAGATCTTTCAATTATAGGGTTTCGCTATTGTAAACCAGTCATCTATGAATTTTCACTATAACTTTGTTTCTACAAAGTTTCAGAAGCTGAAAAAAACCCATTTGAGCTGAAATCCCGAGAAACTTCATGTAAAAATTTTATACCTTCGTTCGTTGTATTTTCGGAGATATGATTTAAGTAATTTAGGGTTTTTGCAGGCTCGGAATTTCATCTCAAATAGTTAGCCGAGGGAAAATCGTCATAACTTCGTTTTAGACATTAGATTCGAATTTTGTAAAAAGTGATCGAAAGTGCACAGACTGTAGTTTCTTGTGTACCAATTTTAGAGCCAAAGGTCAAAACAGTTACACGTGGCATGTCGTACAAGTTTTTTTTGTTTAACCATCCCATAATTAGGTCATTGTGGGAGATTGGGCATAATTTTAACTTGAAGAATCCAAATTAGGTCTAACCTATGGCATTGGAAAGAAGACTCATAGGGATAACATAGGACATAATTCAAAGTCTTGGAGATCCAAAATTACAAAGTTACAACCATTTCAATATTGAGCTCCTAAAATTAGAAAAAAGGTGTGTATTTGTTTAAAAACATTTGCATAACTTTTGTTTGAAAAATCAGTTTAAAGTGATTCCAAGGGAATATTGAAGCATAAATAATAGTATTGAGTTCTAAAATTCCTCCCAAAAGGAATTAGACAACCATTAAGCCCTCATAAAGCTCTAATATGATGCATGAAGAGGAATAAGTTCAACATGATATATTAAAATTACGAGACCAAGTGCAACAAATTTTGCTCTCACAAAAAGTAACTAGAAATGAAATGGAATCTAAGATGGATGGTTTGAAGAAAGGAGTGGAAGCTAAGATGGATGGTTTTAAGAATTGTATGGAAGCGAATATGGATAGAGTGGAATCTAAGATGGGTGCATGGACCCTATTTTACGTGGACGGACCCACCTATGGTTTTTTGCATGGGTTTGCACATGGTTTAGAGGCATGATGGTTTTCTGCCCCTGATATTTTGTAGATTCGATCAAGGGAACTATGGTTATGTTCTAATCCATGGTTAATGGATTGGGGTTTATGAATTATTCTTTATGTATATATATGTGTTGTAACACTAAAATGAATATAATGAAAAATCAAGCTACTAGTCCCGATTTGGGATCCAAGGGGAAAATTTCTGTGTATATTTGTTTTATGTTTTATGCTCTCTCTATTGTTTATTTTCTGTTTTTAAGAATTCATTTACAGATATTTTCTGTATAGGGTTAAAACCTACAAAAATGATGCTATCTTAGCAATATTAATATTTCTTCCAGGTGTTCGGCACGCTCTTCCTCATTCTTATAATATATAAATATGTCATCAATGAATATCATCACAAACTTTTCTAGAAAATGACACAACACACTATTCATCAAACACATGAAAGTAGCTAGAGCATTATTCAAACCAAAAGGAACCACAATAAACTCATAATTCCATACCTGGTACAAAATTTTGTCTTGTATATGCCCTCTTATTTGATGTGTACTTGATGACATTCTAATCTCAATTCAATCTTCAAGAACGCTACTACTCCCTTCAACTGATCAAACAAGTTATCAATCTGTGGGAAAAGGATACTTGTTCTTGATAGTTACCTTGTTCAACTTCCTGTAATTAATACACAACCTGAGAGTGTCATCCTTATTCTTCACAAACAATACTGGTGCACCCCAAGGTGACACACTTGGCCTTATGTATCCCTTATCAAGCATTTCCTTAAGCTGCAACTTCAATTCCACCAACTCTGGAGTGCTCATACTCTAAGATGCCTTTGATGCTGGTGCTACTCCTGGTACCAAATCGATAGAAAATTCCACTTCCCTATGAGGAGGAAACTCTGAAATATATGTCAGAAATACATCCTAAAATTGCTACAAAACTAGATACCTATTCAAGGCTTCAACATCCTCAACATTCTTCCCTTTGTCACTAGAGACATGCACTGCAAAAAAGACACCTAATTTCTTGCAATTGCACTTAGGTTGCATAGTTGTAACCATTCTCACTAACGTAGGCTTCTTATTTCCCTACAATATTATATTCTCATCATCATCATTCAAGCACTCTACAGCCTTCTTGTAACAATCCACCTTAGTCCTGTGAAGGTACAACCAATCCATACACAAAAGCATATTGTACGAACCCAAAGGAAGCACATTCAGATGCAATGATGTAGTCATACCATTCAGCTCAAATGCACAAGATCTCACCCAATGATGAACTCATTTCATAGTACATGTAGCCAAATACACCAACCAAGAATCTACATGCACTTCTTTACTCAAGCCACACGTATCCACCAAGTTAGGATTGACATAACTATAATTATATCCAAGGTCAATCAAAATGGAAACAACTTGATCACATATATTACCATCCATCTCAATAATGGATGCTTGGTGATCCTCCTGCTTGTTATAAAATGATGCATAGATATGAGGAATACTTGCCCAACATCCCCAACTATCTGTGCCTCTTGAGAAATATATATTTGAGGTCTTCCTGTAGGTTTTAACCCTGTACAGAAATTATCTACAAATGAATCCTAAACATAGAAAATAAACAATAGCGAGAGCATAAAACAGATATACACAGTTATTTTCCCCTGGATCCGAAATCGGGACGACCAGCTTGATTTTTCGTTATATTCCTTTTAGTGTTACAACACATATATATACATGTCAAAGCATACATAAACCCTAATCCATTAACCCTGGATTGGAACATAACTGTAGTTCCCTTGACCGGATCTACAAAATACCAGGGGTCGAAAACCATCATGCCCCAAAACAATGTGCAAACCCATGCACAAAACCATGGGCGGGTCCACCCACTGAAAAATAGGGTCCAAATTTTTTTTTCTTGGGGCACTACCCTGGACCCCAAACAAGGGGGGCTATTTCCCCCCCTATGACCCCCTTGTTGCACCCAACACAACGTACAAGGGATATTATAGCCCCCCATGCGTGACTATTCGTGGAAAGAATATAACACATACCCAACAATCCAAGGATACAACAGAGATATGCTCCGATGAATGGAGATCATCTCCTTGGATTCCCACACAAAATGCCTCAGACAAATTGGTTTTCAAACCCACCTATGTTCCAAGATGAAAAGGTTGATGACCCTTTGTTACATCTCATCAAATTTCATATACATGTATGGAGGTTAAAAGTTGAATGGAATGAGGACTGCCTCATGAAAATTTTCATGGGGACATTAGAAGGAAAGGCAAGAGAATGATATGAAGGCCTGAAACCTGGCATCTTGTTTTCTTTGAAGGATTTCCACAAGGTATTTTATGAACACTATAAAGAATATTTTACATCTCTATCATTAGATGAAAATTGTTGTGATCAATCTGAAGATCTCATACAATGCCTTGTAAAGATTGATGAAGATTTAGGAAATTGGCATCCTGAAAGCCTATTAAAAGCAGTTCATGAATTTCATTCTCAAAACATCTATCATGATATCCAAGAGGAGTTGGTTGAGGATGAAATCAATCAGGAATTAAAGGAAGATCCACAATATCTCTCCAAAGAAACAAGTGATGATTCATCATCTCTTATAGGTGAGGTTCAAAGAGACATTCAACCTCAGAATCAGCCTTCACATAAGGAAGAAAACTGTTGTAGTGCTATCCAAAGAAAGAGAAAGATGCCTCCTCTTTTAACTGAAGAGGAAATAGATCAGATTATAAGCATGCAGCCAACCTCTAAACCTTCATGTGAGCAAAACATTTCTATTTTTCCTCATGCTAATCCTAGCCACCACAGATCAGAAAATGGAGTTGTAGATCAATTCAAGGAGAAACAATATAATAATCCAATATGTTTGATTGGTGACATTACTTATTTTGATAGTTGTCCAAAGTTTTATTAGTATAATGATGGTTGTGATATCCAAACAGAATCTAATATTTGATCAACTCAACAGCTTGCTCAGGGAGGAAGTCTGGGCCATCAAAACGTAATCATCTACTTGATTTGCTATATTGGAAAAGAGAGTTCACCAAGTGAATATATATCATGTATAGGTTAGATTAGGATAGATAGGAAATCAAATAAGCTCAGCCCTATGAGCATATTTCTAGTCTTTAGTCTTAGAATGCTGATACAAAATTAAAAACAAAAACAAAAACAGAGAAAAGAAGAAAAAGAGGGCAGATTTAAAGAAGAGGTACAACCCTATACCCAAAAAAGAGTTTTGCTAAAAGTGAGCAAGTCTTAATGCCACTACTAGTTGAGAAAAGAGTCTTGTTCATTCATCTAGCCTAATCATAACTGAACATGTTTTAAATTTCTGCTAATAGGTTTGTGAAAGAAGACTTGTTAAACCATTTAAGCTTGACTTGTTAGTAGGTTAGATTAGGAAAATATTTTTGGTTCCAAATGCTCAAATCCGAACCAAAGAAGAGAGATAGGGATGCATAAAAAATTCCAAATCACATCCCTCATGTTTTCACTTTTAATTTTTGCAAATAATGTCTGTGTGCAGCTTGTCCAAAATTCCATAGCCTATGACAAATCAGATTGCTTAACCCTGGTTTGGTCATGCTTTCAATTTCATTTCAGTAGGTTAGAGAATAGAGTATGTCAAATATCTTAATCTTGACAGATGATTAGAATAGGTATAGAATAAGAGAGTTCATTAGCCTAATCTGAAATCTTGGAAGTGATAAAGGTACAAGTAGATATTTTTTCATTGCTTTCAAAAGAAAAATGTTATGAGTTTGCTAGTCAAAGTGCACCCAAAAGAAGAAAAAATGTTAAGCAAAGTATGATGGGTAGGTAGAAATGAGGTTGAAGAAATCATGTCCTTTTCGATTTTTGAGATCATAGCATCAAAATAACATCAGTAAATGAAGGAAGACAAATATGTAAAGTGCAAGTAAGGCACTGGTCTTCAAAACTCAGAGATCTGAACTCTGAGGTTCAGGACACCTCCTAAAAAGGAGCTGCCCTCCCCAAGTGGAGCCATTGTTAGTCATCAGTATTTTTCATTATCTGTAGATGAATAAAGATTGGTTCTACATTTATAAAAACAACATTCTTTGAACATTTTTAGTTTTAGAAATCCCACTGCCTTCATTATCCTTATGGAAAAAAATTCGCTATTTCATCAGTTTGTCATTCCATGGTCGCCCTGTCACTCCTAAAAAGACTCCTTATAGGCTTTTTCCACTCATATACATACTTTTTATTTCCTATGTCCTCATTACTCTGTTTTCCCTTTCCCATAACTGCATTTTCCATCTGGGGTTACCTATAGCATAACTCATTTCTATCACTTAGGGCCAGTTTTTCTTCAAACTATGTTTCTGACCAAAAAGAGATGAATTTGACAAAAGTGAGAGATTTTTTTTTCCATCATAGGTCCAAGAAGATAACCCTCATTCATATTTTACACAGGCATCATGGTTTTAGAGAAATATCAAAAATATAGGTGTCACAGGAGAATTGTTGCACTTCTGGAGTGACCTTGGGAAAATAAGGTTTTCTCATATTTTTATTGTCCAAAAAACTTGCATGATGATTCAAATGATAACTAGACTGGAAGATATTTCCAATTAGCTATCATGAGCTCAATTTGGAGTTGAGGAAGGCCTCCAAAAGTTGTTTGCACCAGCACTCTGCATTTCTGCACCATCATTCAGCACTTTTTGACCAGTCTTGGGAGAATCAACTTTTGACATGAAAAATCAACTCCAATTAGATACAAAAAAATATATATTTGGAAGGTAGTCAGGATAATATTTCCAACGAGATATCATGGACCGAATTTGGACTCCAGGAAGGCCTCCAAATTCCCTCTGCAAAAAGGCGTTGCGCCTTCAGAAACTGGGATTGCACCTTTGGACAGGAAAAGCTTCTAAGCCATCTAACTACTCAAATCACCTAAAAATATTCCAAAATATTGCTGAGGGTCCTCCAAAAATATTTGAAAAATTATGAGGTAATTGGTTTGTCCCTAATGAAGAACATCTTGCAGCAAAGAAGACAGGAAACACTTGGCTTTAAGAAGAACTAGGGTTTTACACTTGGTGGTCCAACAAAGTGCCAACACAGTGATCAAATACAGAAATGGTATGAAGAAAGTTTTGAAGCTGCTGCTAGGGAAAAATCCTCCCAAAGGTGTTTGATGAACTACCAAACAGGGAGAAAAAGCTAAGTTTCATAGTGTTGACCGCATAGGATTTTGAAGAAGCTGCTATCAGGCTAAGTCTCCAAAAATGTTTAAAGAACTCTCATGCCCAAATAAGCAAAAGAGATAAGTTCATATCCATGCTACAAGCAAAGGAATGATTAAAAAAGTGAAGCTTCTTTTTGTATGCAATCATTTCAGAGGTGTCAAAGGGAACATATCAGCCTCCTTGACCAAAATAAATCAAACTCATCAAAACAAACCTGTAGAAGGTAAATAGTATCAGTGTGAAAAGTCCAATCCATCATCTCAATCCCCTGCAGGCAAACAATGAAAGAGGATTAGTAAGAAAGGGTGAGAGGTTGTTTTTAAACCTCATGATGGAAACTACACAAAAATCAAAGATGTTGTTGTATGTATGCAAATATCCTAAAAATGGAAAATAAACTTCTCAAATGTCAAAGGAAAAATGAAAGGCTAAATATATTATTTCAGCAATCCACAGACAATGGCATAAAGAGTTATCAGTTGAACAAGAAAAAGGGCTTAAAAACCTTAGAAAATAGGTTTTTCAATCTTAATATCAACTCATAAACCCTATACAAACTC
Organism: Pinus albicaulis; assembly: GCA_034641835.2. NCBI lineage: Eukaryota > Viridiplantae > Streptophyta > Pinopsida > Pinales > Pinaceae > Pinus > Pinus albicaulis. The sequence continues at coordinate 126,072,837 of CM076582.1, read as the reverse complement.
ATTTACACTTAGAAGAATCCTTAATTCCTTGTAAATATTTAAAGGTCTTAAGGAAGAAGAAAATTGGAGTTTTTGAGCCAAACTTAGGCAAAATTGTCTGGTGCTACGTGTTCAAGGTGGAATTGCGCATTCAGGGTCGAGCGTTGTGCCTTTGGAGAAATTTCCTTTGTAAATTTTCTCTGCACTATGCGTTCACCTAGAAGACCCAACAGGCTACCCAACTACATGTTCAGACGTTGCGCGTTGGACCTGGAATGCCTCTTGCACCTGCAAACACTCAAATGACCTCAGAAACACCTCCAAGATGCCTCCAAAGGTCCTTCAAGAATTGTTAAGGTGCAAGGTGAGGTAAAGCAAAGTTTTTCAAAGGTCAATAGAGGGAGATAGTGGCAGTAATATTGAGTCTCAAATGCCAAAAATCATGAGCACAAAGGTGCAGAAATAACCCTCTTTCATCTCCTTTTACACAAAACCCTCACCATCACCTCATGGCACTAATGCATCAGATAGTAAGGAAGGTGACAATGAACAATAAAATGTCAATAAGGGTGAAGGAAATGATAAGTCAAACTATGATGAATCAATAAATGAATATTCATGCTAAGGAGGAAGGCAATGATGATGAATCAAGAATTAATGAAAATGTCAGTGAGGACAATGAGGACATTAAATTCAGTAAAGAAAATAGTGAAGAAAACAGCAGTACAGAAGACAATAAGGATGCGGAAAGAAATGGAGGGGATACCCTTGAGAGATCAAGCAGATGAAGAATCAAATAGTGAGGAAATAAGCCATGATGAAAATAGGTCAGAGGAGGCAGATATCAGTGAAGAGGAAGAAACTGAGGCTGATATCAGTAAAACAAATATCAGTGAGACTGAAGACTCTAAAATGGTGGACATAGAACCTTTTTCTTTAACCCACCAAAGGAATAAAAAGCCAAGAAAAATTTGAGACCTTAGTTGATGCTTTTCTACAGGCATCCCAGATCCCATGAGGAATATGACTACAAATTTTGGCAAGTTTTTGACATTTTTTGGTTTTTGACTGATATTGAGGGCCAAAAGCGCAACACCCTTGGCGTTGTGCTTTTCCTAAAGGCATACATTGGAGGTTAATTTTACGTTTTTGGATTCATCATCCCGAGGACATCATGCACACCAAATTTCAAAGCATTTGGAGCAGTTTTGGTCCCTCAAAAGGCCCAAAAACATGCCAATTTTCACCTTTCTGCCATGTTTTCAGGGTTGGCGTTGTGCCTTTAGCAGCCTTGGGATATTTTATTTTTGAAGAGGTTAATGGAACCCAATCAAAAAACCACGGGAATTTTTGGAAATTATACTCAACAGGGTTTGCAACGAGCCATCTTGGAGCCAATTCCGACATCGGGAAGGCCTTCAAAACTTGGTTGAAAGAGGACCCGCTTTTCAGCAGCATTTCAATCTTCGCATCTCTCATCATTTCCTTATGTGCAAAAGTCAACAAAGACACTCTGCTAGGAGGTAAATCCCCTCTACGGACAGAGGCGATCCCTACTAGCCCAGCAGGGGTCTAGCAACAATAAAAAATGTTACGATGCAAGTTCCTAGTTACGAATGAAAAGACTAAAGATGGAAGCCTACCTGGAATCCAATGCTACGATCCGAAGAAGAGAGCATTCCCGTTCCTCAGCCTCGGCAGATCACGATCCTCTACGATCTCCGTGGATGGATACCTGCACGTGCAAGAAACAAACAGATACAAGCATAAAATCCGGCATACGTAACTCAATATCAGTCAGAAAGGATACTACTCATATTAACATCATTGAAAACAGAGTGGAACCATAATCGTAATCATTCATTAAATAATGATCGAAAGAGATTACAACCAAAGTTCTGACGTCGTGGTCTCCTTCGGATGGGTCTCCAGTCGTTCACGTCTCGCAAAGCTCGCCAGGGAAAGGGCAAACCTCTCCTGAGTCTCTCGACAATAGTCTCCTCACTTGAGTCGGCCTTAAGGGAAGAAAGAGGGCTCTTACAGCACAAAGGCTCTTGGGAATTTGGAGATTCAAAGCTTAGGCACTTCAAGACTTTCAGCCCTTCAGCCCCTTCATCAATGGATGAAGGCTATATTTATAGAGGAGAGGAGGAGTTTTGGATCCCTACAATAGTGGAAGGGAGGCCTTATCCCTTGGGAGGTTCCCCATAAGGTGGAAACAAGAGGCCAAAGGAGGAAGGTCATGGTTATTCAGTCGAAACCACTCCTGATGACTCATCCACGAAGTTGTTGTAATCGAAACTTCGCCTCTTTTTTTAAAAAACTTTCCAAAAGCAGAGTGGCGCGGGTGCTTAACTGGGACAGAGCGCCAATTGGCGCGGGCTCAGTGTTAATTTTCCCCCATTGGCGCGAGTACATAACGGGCTACCAGCGCCAAGGCAAAAACAGGTGTTTTTAGGGGTCTGCTCAGGAAATGATCAACAGAAGAAATGTTGTCCTCATGGAAATGGATGCAATGATGGTATTTGCAAGGCATGACACTGCTTATTGGTCACAGAAACGACCCTCCAATGGGCGAGATGGGAATTGCAGGGACGGTGACAAATTACTGTGTAACAGATGCCCCCTAAAGCATGAGGCCCGAGAGAGAGAGGGGTGAAATGCTTTACGAGAACATGTTCAACTGAAGGCCCGTCGTCGGAAAACCTGCGCAGAAAGATACAACTGATATCTCAAGTACATGATGTATATGGTATGGACGCAGCCATCCGAAATAGAGTATGCTATAATCCGGATCCAGGGTATGGGCGCAGCCATCCAACTAAGATCAAACAAATAGACTCAGGTATGGTCGCAGCCATCCAATCAGTGAGTCATGTACATAATGATAATAATCCACAATCGCAGCCTGGATTACAATAGACACAATCCAGGGTCTTGCGCTCCATCTCGACCCAAACAAAGTACAAGTTCAAGCATGCGAATATGTGAGCTGAAGTCGAACATGCAAGAACATCGTCTGATTACCAGCCAATGATGAGAGCTGTTAACAGACGCGAGAGGAACCACCAATAATGAAAATGGCCCTCAAGGTACCACATGTACAATCTACGGCACGTGAATCAATGAGCTGGCGTCGAACACCCGTAGAATCATTCGAGCGGAGGCCAATGATGAAAACCCCACGTCGAATGCGACGAACCTGCCATTGAGGCATGCAGGCTCCAAGGTACCATAAAGGAGTCTCTAGATCAACTTCCCGGATAATGAGCTGAAGTCGACAGGAAGTGACCTTGATCGAAGGTGGGCCATAATGTTTCCCACATCATCGACACGAGACAGAGGAACATGATGTTTTTTGTGAATCAGGATCATATGAGAATCAGAGGAAGGTTGATACTTGCAGAGGTCAACTTCTCTTGAACATGTAAACGGCACGACAGTGGACTTGGCAGTATTTGACATCAACGGATCAGAGGTCATGGTGACGAGGCAATGAGCAGATGAGAGGTCAAAAGGAATTATCCAAACCCACGGAGGCAAAGTGAAGAAACGAGATGAGATGTCCCCAACCCGACACGAATGCAGACAAGTGCCATGTTCAAGAGCGACATACTGCCGACGACAACGACGATGGTTCCATTTTTCCCCCACCATTTCCGGCGAGTACCCCAATTATTTTTGATAACAAGCTTGAAGGGGATAGCATATGCTTGTGATATAAGTCCGCCCTTCGGGCGAATCCATCCTAGTGCATTTAACGAGTCCTAGGAAGGAGAAACTCGGAGAACGTCATTTCGACGGAATCCAATGTCATCAAGGTTTAACGAGTCTGACAAAGGAAGAACTCGGCGTCTTTTCATGTTTAGAGAGTTTGAAAAGACAGCGGAAAAGAAAACTCCACAGGTCCCTTTTCGTAAATAGTTCCCCAGATCCGAAAAGGTAGAAAACAATATCCGGGAAAACCTCCTAGTCGCGATAGGCTAGGGTATTCTTTTTTCGTAATCAATCCATCCCAGCCCGAAAAAGGGTTAAACTTATACTGGGTGAATGTCGATTCGTGTCCATTTTAACGAGATCGAAACGACAAGGGCCTCGGCAATCTTTTCATGTTTAGAGAGTCGGAAAAGAGCTGAAAGATGACTCCTCCTAGAGGAACGAGTGGTATAAAGGGTAGCTACTGGTTCCGGCAATGGTGGAACTGCTCAAAACAAGATAAAGGTCAAGAGGCTGGCTAACAAGACCACTCATCGCAGCGGTTCCTCAAGAACGGGTAAAACAACAAAGTGAAGGCGTATAATCGGCCAAGCAGATAATGACGATGGAGCGAGAAAACCAAGGCTCATCTAGCAAAATAGGCTGATAAGATGACAATCACAAGGGGTAAAATGGGAAAGGTTTCATTTTTACACAAGCTTGAAATCAGGAAACTCTGCTTGAAGTTGGTTTCATTTTTACACAAGCTTGAAACAAAGATAAACTATGCTTGAAACCGGTTTCATTTTTACACAAGATTGAAACGGAAACAAACTATGCTTGAAAAAATAAGCATGCCCCCAGCATGGTGACTCAATTCGAGGTACATGCCCCCCAAGCTTCAGTCCATATGAAAGGCAGATGGAGTGAAGGTTCAAATTAGGAGATCAAGAGAAAGACTCAACTGGATGCACAGAACCAAACAAGCATTCCACTGAACAGAACGTGTTTTATTGTTTTAACGAGGTTGACAAGCATTACAAGAGTCATCCCCACATCCTTGTTTTATTTTTAAGGAATGACACAAGACAAGCGAACTCTGTCCACAACCTTGTTTCATTTTTTAAGGAGCTTGACACAGCACAAGGAACTCGCTTCGACAAGCTTGTTTCATTTTTTAAGGAGCTTGACACAAGACAAGGAACTCGTCCGACAACCTTGTTTCATTTTAAGAAGCTTGACACAAGAAAACCTAACTATGCTCCAACAACCTTGTTTCATGGTTTAAGGAGCTTGGCACAAGACGAGGAACTGTGCTCCGACAACCTTGTTTCATTTTTTAAGGAGCTTGACACAAGCAGAACGATGCTCCGAGAACCTTGTTTCATTTTTTAAGGAGCTTGACACAAGACAAGGAACTATGCTCCAAGAACCTGGTTTCATTTTTTAAAAAGCTTGACACAGGGAGGAAACCGTGCTCTAACCGACTACTCATTATGATGAACAAGAAGTCATGATTCCCAAGAGTTCCACTCCCGATGGAAGGAAAACATCCTGGAAGTCAGGACCCAATGCCCCCAGCACACTATGCACGACGGCATCTTCACTGAGCACAGGCACGGGGTAGGTGGCCACATAGTTGACCTGCAGTGAGGCAGATACAATGGGTGGATAGAAACCAGGAGGGGGTAATGGCATGCCAGATGCCACATTAGGACCAAAGAACGAAAGCTGATCAATGGTCACGATCTGTCCTTCATGTGGAAAGCACATCACGCGAAAGAGGGAGGAGATAAGCGCTCCCATGGCATAGGTGTAATCGCGCCCCAGGAGAAGATTGAAATCGAAGGGGCCTGGAATGAACATCACGTCCATATGGATGGTTTTACCTCCCAAAGTAACCGGTAACCTTGGAAGGATCCCCAACGGTTGACTCGTCCTTCTGTTAAAAGTCAACAGATTCTGCGTAACAGGCGCAAGCGGTGGCGAAACGAAAGCTTGCCAGGTAGTTGAGGATAGAATACTAACAGATGCACCTTCGTCTATAATGGTGCTGGGTATGACTAGACCAAGAGCCTCTACTATGATCTTGAAAGGCACGTAAGACGGAAGGCGGAATCCTGCAAATCGACTCCAATCAAAGGAAGCGACCAAACTACTCGGAGGGGCTACCATCGAAATGCGAAGGTCTTCCCCTGATGTTACGGAAGAAGAAGCATCCTCCATAACCTCCATCTCGAAGGCGGGAGGGATATCCTCCGGAGCCTCCATCATGGGAGGCGGAGGAGGAGCTTCTTGAAGTACAGGGACGGGAGAATCTTTCTCCAAGTCTGAAGAATCTGAAGAAATCAGAAGGACATGGGGGGTGTGAGGTCCACTCTCGACAGAAAAGAGTTGGTGCACCGTGGACAGGGCCAGTTCAACCGATCCTACGACCAATGGTTGGTCAGGGACGAATTCATGAATTTGAATTTCTAGGGGAGTGGGATCGACCAAGGATGACTCTTGACCAATCGTAAGATCAGCTGGCGGAGGACTCAAAGAAAGCCAATTATAACCAGGTGGAAGGCGTGGTGTAGAACCGGTCGGGTTGTCCAAAAATCGCTTGGCTTCATCCATATAAGGACAAAGGTGAATGGCATGGTGCCCTTCACACAACTTACAGGGATTGGTGATCTTACCCTGCTTCTTAGGAGCCTTATCAACAGCAGCTGAAGACGTGCCCCCAACTTGGCTCCCGGAAGTCAAAGGCAATGGCGGATGGCCATCGGACCATGCTTCGAGCACCTTGGGGATGCCAGGGCAGTCTCGAAGAAGATGGTCTCCCGTGCACAACAGGCAAGGGAACTTGACTTTCCATGGAGGGTTGGAAGGTTTATCGAGAAGAGATATTCCAGAAACAGTGGCTGCACTTTTAGCCTCTCGCTTATCAGACTTCTTCTTCTTTGTCTTCTTCTTCTTCTTCTTAGCCACCTGGCTACTTAAATCCAGACTTTCACCAGGCGAAGTAGAAGAGGAGGACGCAGAAACAGGCAAAGAAGGGGAGAGGTCCACCCTGGAATCAACATGATGTTGTTCAGGCGGAGGAGATGGTTGAATAGTAGGCGGGACATTTGGGACCACAGAGGTTGAAAACAACCAAACAGGAAACCCAACAGTTAACCCAAGAAGGGACAACGTTGCCATGTAAGGAGCACCAACATTTCCAAAAGGAGGAAAATGATTCAGATTCCTTCCTCATGACTCCCTTTTGTCAGAACTCAAAAAGGTTTCCATCAAAATTCAAAACCACACACGGGCTGAAAAAGAATCAAGGCACACAATCAAACGACCAACAAGCAATATCTAACAGGGCGTATAATCGTGGGTGATTAATTTTTACCACATTGAAAAATAAGAAACTTCACCGTTTCATGTTTTAAGAGTCGAGAAACGATAAAAGATGACTCTATCTCTTTCATATTTGACACAAGCGTGAAAGGACAAGCGCTTGACGGTCTTTTCAAGTTTAGGGAGTCAGAAAAGACCAAATGACTGCTCAGGAAATACTAGGCACAAAGGGTGTACCAAATATCCATGAACTGCAATATACACCTTGGTTTCAATAATGAAACAGAAATCGACCAAGGACTTTCCGTACGTGCAGGCAATCTCCCCGAATGCTGTGTTCGGTGTATCACGGGTATAGGGCGGCAGACCCGACTTCCTGTGGATAAAGGATTGAAAACCTAGAGGGGTCTCCCTTTATATACGCGACGGTACGGGGAGCATAAGTCTGTACTAGCGCTGTCTAAAGCCAAAAGGCGAACGACAGCTGCTAGGTTTAAAGACGCCGGAACACGTCTCTAGCCTAGACCTCTAAATATGTTTCGTTAGATTTCAATGCTGCCTTAGGTTAATTGGATAGATTTTAAAGTTGATCTTCGATTAAGTTTCAATTTTCAGGTCCTATCGTATGTAGTGTCTTAAAAGACTCCTAAATGCAAAGCTACATGCCACAGTCCAACATTTCGTTCAATGAAAACTAGTTACAGAAGAGTTGAGAGCTTTTACACAAACGAAATGATCGGAAGACAAACAATGAGATCTCTAATGCAACTAATGAAATTGAAAACTTTTCATTCAGATCACTAATCACTAGCAAAATCGAAAAGATTACAATTTGCACTAATTCAACCAAAAGCACAAGAGATTTTTTTTTATAATTTTCAACGTTTGATAGCTAATATGCACTGAACAAACTTGAAAACAAACGGAACAACTTGAGAAACGATATTGAGAGAGCAAAACAAACAAATTTCACTCAACAACACAAGCAATCAGATCCCAAATCGACCAAAGTCTCTCAAAACCAAGAAAAGACTCAAAGGCTCCAATGGACCGTGTGATCTAGGCCCAAAGCAAGACCAAACGAAATTTGAATGAAGGAATGAGCAATCACCCAAAAATCGCAACAAAACAATGAAAAACTACTAAGAGGATGCGGAGGAGCAATCAGAAAGTCGACTGGACAAACGAAACACCAAAACTCCCAAGGAGGGCTCGATACACTAAGCCACTAGATGCCCTAGGGCTCAAAACGTGAAATCGATAGATAAAAGCAAACAACCAAAGGACAGAGGTGAATTCCCAGTCAAACAGGACTCCAACACACTCAGGCAGTCGGAAAATCAAGAAGAAAAACACTGACCAAACCCAGAGAGCTAAAAAATGAGGAAACTCAAAAACCTTATAGGAGTGGCGCGACTGTAAGGCTGAAACTGGCGCCAGAAAGAAATTGGCGCGGGCTAAACAAAAGCAACATGCGCCAATTGGCGCGACTGTCGAGCTAAAAAGTGCGCCAGTCGAGTTTCTCAGCCAAAAACAAAAAAGAACTACTCCAGAAGCAGATCAATGCATACTAAGCAAACCAAGAAGTAAAAAACAGCAAAAGAACCCAACCCAGAAGGCTCATCAAGCAAGGAAAATCATAAAACAATCAAACGAGACAATCCAAACGAGACAGTGAAGTCTAGACGATCCCCAGTGGAGTCGCCAAATTGTTGAGGAGGTAAATCCCCTCTGCGGATAGAGGCGATCCCTACTAGCCCAGCAGGGGTCTAGCAACAATCAAAAATGTTACGACGCAAGCTCCTAGTTACGAATGAAAAGACTAAAGATGGAAGCCTACCTGGAATCCAATGCTATGATCTGAAGAAGAAAGCGTTCCCGTTCCTCAGCCTCGGCAGATCACGATCCTCCACGATCTCCGCGGATGGACACCTGCACATGCAAGAAACAAACAGATACAAGCATAAAATCTGGCATACATAACTCAATATCAGTCAGAAAGGATACTACTCATATTAACATCATTGAAAACAGAGTGGAACCATAATCGTAATCATTCATTAAATAACGATCGAAAGAGATTACAACCAAAGTTCTGACGTCGTGGTCTCCTTTGGATGGGTCTCCAGTCGTTCACGTCTCGCAAAGCTCGCCAGGGAAAGGGCAAACCTCTCCTGAGTCTCTCGACAATAGTCTCCTCACTTGAGTTGACCTTAAGGGAAGGAAGAGGGCGCTTACAGCATAAATGCTCTTGGGAATTTGGAGATTCAAAGCTTAGGCACTTCAAGACTCTCAGCCCTTCAGCCCCTTCATCAATGGATGAAGGCTATATTTATAGAGGAGAGGAGGAGGTTGGGATCCCTACAATAGTGGAAGGGAGGCCTTATCCTTTGGGAGGTTCCCCATATGGTGGAAACAAGAGACCAAAGGAGGAAGGCCGTGGTTATTCAGGCGAAACCACTCCTGATGACTCATCCACGAAGTTGTTGTAATCGAAACTTCGCCTCTTATTTTAAAAAACTTTGCCAAAGAAGAGGTGGCGTTGGTGCTTTGAATCGGGGACAACAGCTACCAATTGGCACGGGGCTCAAAGGTTAATTTTCCCCCCATTGGTAGTAGATAAAGGCTACCACCACAAGGAAAACGTATCAACTGGGGTCTGCCAGAAATAATGAATCTGGTAATGCTGTCCTCATGGAAAGGGATGTAATGATGGTATTTGGTAAGGCACATGACACGTTTATTGGTCACGTGTTCAACCCATGGGCGAGATGGGGATTGCAAGTGGTTGTGACAAATTACTCGTGTAACACACTCATTTATGGGGAAAAAAATATATTTTAGTGTTTTTTGGGGCAAATCACTCCAAAGTTAGGTGTTATAAGTTATTTTTGCATTTATTTCATTAGATAGTTTATGCCTTGGGCCTTGCATGGTCTTTTGCACATAAATGGTATTTATGAGTAGTTATTGATATTTTCAAACCCTAGTTAGGGTTTTGGTCTTCCTTGAAAGTTAAATAGAGCATGGAGGCCTCATTGTAAATGTTGGTTTATTGTGGAGAAAAAGCTCATAGACTTTGAGTTGTGAGGATTTTTTGGCTTTGGAGCCTTGTAGATATTTTTGGACTGAATAACAATGGAGCCAAGCACTTTGCAGGATTCATGAACATGGCTAATGGTAATGTATTTCTTGTTTTTTTTTCATTTTCTTATGTTTTACATATTGTGTCATCTTTCTCTTGCATTAGAACAGAAATTTTAGCTTAAGGTATGCTGTCAAAGCTTATTAAGTAAGTCTGCTTCTCTTGCTTTCATGTTTTTCCTCTGCTAGGTCAGTTTAGAGAATTATTAGTTTCTCTCTAGACCCAATTATGCTTGTTTATCTCATGAATGATTCAATAGAGTCAGTGCCAAAGAGGTTTATGGTTAGCCCTGCCCTTTGGAATCACTTTAAACATTGTTTTTGAGGTCTGTACTTCTAAGTATTGCTAAATAGGTTTTAACTGAAGAGGTTTATGATTTTCCATGCCCTTCTGTTCATCTTAAATGGTTTCTTAGAAGGTATTTCTAGTATGATTAAGAAAATTTAGGAGCTCCCTACTTCTTTTTCATTTCTATACGTTATCTTGCAGGTTTTCTTTCTCTGAAGGTAGATAGCTGGAGAGGTTAGCAGTTCCCTCCTCTCTAGGGTTTATTGGATTGTTGCCTTGATGTTTTCTTGTTAGGATTTGGTCGAAGAAGTATGGTATGCCCTATATTTGGTTTTGTCTTCATGCATAGTATTCTTAGAGGCCTTTCTTGTTGTAGTATTTGACAAAGGATTCTTAACTGCCCTTTGCATCTACTTTTTTCACAATTTTATGTTCACCTCACTCACCTCAGCCTTGAACATCCATTCAGCCTTGTTAACTTTCCCTCTGAAGTATCCTTGACCATTGTTGTGCCTTTCTATACCTATTGTAGACCCCATAGCCCAATGGTCTAAACCTCTCCTACTCTATCTGTTTTCCTTTACTACCTACCCAAACAATCAAAATAAACAAACAAACCCTAATCTTTATAACTAGCCTAAAATCAAAACCCTAAAATCTATCAAGTTACATCTTTACACAAAAATAGAGAGAGCCCTCCCTGAGTCCAGGAAGGCTAGGTCTTAGGACTCCAAATATTGGTTTTTTGTTACCCCTATTCATTTGTTCTTGCCAATCTGAAAAATTACAAGGACCTAACACCTGGTACCTAAAACAGACAGACCTACGTTGTCTTTGGTATTTGGGAGGGTACTCGTCTTCACGAGAGTGCTTACGCCTATTGTGTGAGGTTCGGCCGAAGCTCTAGAGTAACCGTAACTGTATTTTTGACCAAATCTCTCTGTATTCTATTGTGATATTGGGTTTCATCTCCAACAAAGGATAATACTCAAATGGGGTCATACCTATTATGGTTGCTTTCTTGATTGATTTTAGAAGTCCTTTTTCCTTTTTTTCTTTTTTAGGTGTGTGGTTACTATCACTGAGACTTTATAATACATCACAATAATTAAAATTTGATAAAAGTAAACAGGTCACCGTGGCATCTTTTGACCCTCGTCGTATTTCTCGACGACATCAAGGTCTCCCTCCATTAACACTGGGGGAGGAGTCGAGTCTCAGTGAGCCAATGCCTTCTTCAGAAGAGAAATCTCCAATGAAAACCCCTAACTTTTATATAGCTCCATATCATACGGAGTTTCCAGAGGATCCTTTTACGGAAGGAGTCGTACCTCCTTACAATCCTCCTCTCACTGACCTGTCGGGGCCATTGTTAGTTCAGGTTACACCAGGCGAAAATATGTCTTCGGCTGCACCAACATCCATTTCACAACCAGCGCCTATCGGGTCAAAGCCGTTGGTAACCAACTCTGGTCCACCACCATATTCCTCACCAGTTTTTAGTTCTACACCAATGATTAGCAACCCCAGTAGCCAAACTACACCTAGTGCCCGTACTCCGATCACCACAACTGTAAGCGAACCTCTGAACCATTCAAGATCTGCGCTTATTGTGACTGTGCTGGGACCTACACTTTCCACTCCCGCTAGCGGGGCTAATTCGGTTCCTTTTAGCAACCCTTTTTGTTGAAACCCTTTGCTGAGTTCAAAACCCTTGGCTATTATGCCAGAGGGCAGTGTCACTGTAATATTCACAAATGGGAAAGCAACAATATCTGAACACAATAATGAAAATAGCAGTGAATACATCAATAAACCAATATGTGAGACAAATTTACAACCATCTTATTGAACATAACATGAAATAATAGGTACAAGATCTTGAGGATCAAGTCACTCAAGCAATACCAAACAAGCCTCTAATAAGCAAATATGCAATCACATGAAAAATAGCTGCTATACAAATGCCTTGAGCTAAGACAACGCATTTTTAGGGAATATACTGCTGCATAAAGATATATCAATATAGATCTGTTGTTGTATAGCTCAAACAATGCTAAGAGTGAATATTTGAAATCCTAAACAATTTTCCAAGAGAACCCGAGAAGGGTTTCCGGAAATACCCAAAAGTACAAAATGTCGGAATGTAGCCCTAGGGCTGAATTGAAACTCCAAACTAAATACTAGAAGGAGGTGGCTGAATTGATAAAGAAATGAATAGAACTCCTCCAACAAATTCTCCAAGTGCAAGGTTGATCCTAACACTGAAGATCTCACCCTCCAAGACAAGCACTGAAACCTCCCCTGCAATTGCTCACTGAAATAACGTAGTCAAAGAGGGAATATGCACTGTATATGATGGGAATAGGTTGGCCTGGTACAAATATGTGAAATAAAGCATAATAACCTCCTTTCCTGACCTCTCAATGGGAATAATTCTTCCTCCCCTGAAAGACTAGCTTAGAAAGTGGGTTTCTCAACCCTCCACTGCAACACTCTACAACACAACACAAATTTGAACAGACATTGCGATGTAGCTGAAGACTGAAGCTTGGCTAGAATGCCAGAATGTGGAAATGATAGTAAAATACTCTTCCTAGAGGCTACCTCAAGGGAAGAGTTTGTATTCCCGCTCGGGAACACCCTGTGCTAAACAACACTGCAAGCTCAACTAAACAGCTGAAGAATGCAAGAATTCATGCAGACCACAAAATCAATAATCAATAACATAATTCTCTATGGTTTCCTTTCCCTCCTTATAAACAATGTGAGCCTTCTCACCTTGGGTCCCACTCATTATGGTTTCCACTATCATAGAAACTTCCTCCCATTCACACTGCACTGTCTCTTATTGATGATCCACTCTCTCCATACCAGCGTTGTTGACTTGGTCAAACTTGACCTTGTTCACATCCATTAGACCCTGTTCACACATGAGGGTGCTTTATCCAGCTATGAAGATTATCCCTTTTCACATTAGAAAGGATTTTATACTTACTAAAGATATTTATGGGCCTCCCTACCCATTTATTCATCTAACTAAATGACAAGAGAAAATTAATATTCCAATTAGCTGCATGCTAATTTAGGAATATTAAAATCCTCCCCTCCCAAATGTTACTTGTCCTCAAGAAACTGCAAGGATAGAACTGAAGAGCCTCCTCTCCTCCGCCTGTAGCATCCTCATATGATAAACTCCCCCAAGGAACAAGATGGTGTCTTATCAATAAATCTCCAAGTTGCCCCTCCCAAGTACGCAAGTTAGCTTTTGGTGACCATCCCAAATATCTATCATCATGAAGAAGTAAAATACCCATGGAGGCAACAATGTGATGTCTATAGGCCTTCTTGAGGCATGGAATCTGAAATATATTGGGAACTATCATTCCCATGTGAAGCCTCCATCCCTAAGCTATCATCCATACAAAATAAGTCACCCTCCAACATGGCAACTCATGAAATATATCCTCCACCTTAAGCTCCTGCAAAGTAGGTGGGCTGCATAGCTGAACATGATGGATCAAATTGTCCATCCCACATTGTCTCTCTCTCCACTTATGATAAGTGTAGAGCTGTTGCAGACTTTGGGTTGCCATAATGTTGCCTTCATGAAACAAAAAGGCAACTAGATCCTCAAAGACCCACTCTTTGGTTCTTGCCCAGATCATACCATATAAAATGAATATGAAATTATCCTCATATGGAATCCAAATGAGAAAAGTACTGAAGGTTTCATGTAGTGCTAGAAGGTACCAACGGTTTCCCAAGTGGTCACAGTGCAGTTTTTCTAACTGGTGTTTCAGAACATAACATGGCGAATTGTCTCCTGATAAGTTGCTAGTTGTGCATGTCATCTCATCTACTAGAAAATAGTAAATGGCATTGTTTATCAACTGAGCATAAAAATAATAGTACATCACTTGCCCCAAGCCATTTAAGATATGGTTGTCCCCATCACTGATGTGGGTCCCAAAATGACCATGAAGCCCAAGAGGCTTTCCCTCTTGTGGAGCAATGCATTGTATAGAGATGGTAAGAGAATGAAAATACTATGTTAGATAATCCAAAAACACAATTGTTACCATGTACGGAGAGGAGGTTGATAATAATATCCATGAATGAAGCCTTCATAATGGTATGACATATCTCCATGAAAAGGAATGAACCATGTGTTGCATGCAAAGCATTATTCTTATGCTTGGAGATCCAAGTCAAGAAGATCATATCATCGTAATAGATGTCTCCATCCACTACTCCATCACTCTCATCTCTTACTTGTCCATCAAGTGCATCATATTTGAAGTGATCCTGGGAACACTCCATCAACAAACCCAAGCTCCCAAGTGACAACGTTTTTGGCCTTTGTAATAAGGCTCATGTCATCTCATATCTCCATCCTTTGGCATGCCAAATGTCAAAGTCATCTACCATAATTTTGCTATATATGGGGAATTCTTTCCAAAGTGGAGGTACCTCCTGATCCTCCAAGGCTAAGGAGTAGTCCCTTTGCACCAGGATGGTTCCATCACCTACTCCTGCAACATCATGCAAAGTATGGGAGAAATTCAGCCCATACTCTCCCAAGAGTTTCCAAATCAACATCAACTCTTGTTGCCTCCTCACACCATCATCATACAAGTCATGGAGCAACATCATGATGATTGACTTGTAGAATTCCCCATACAACAAAATATTCTATTGCCATAACATATGGGTGCCATGCAATGCCTCAAACCATAACATACCTTTTGACAAAGGATATGTCACATGATGGCCAAACTCTTTCAAGAGTAGCCAACGCAACCATGCCTCCTGCTACCCTGTGTCATAGATATGCAAGTGTCTCACCATCCACACCCATTCATCCAAATTTGGGTGTCTCCTACCATGCTCCACTTTGGTACTCCTCCAATGGAGAATACCATCCTCCCAAATCAGATTTCTATTTTTGCATTTCCTGGGATGCTGAAATGCAATCTCCTCGAGATCTCCAAATGATGATCGCTCATCAATGACCATGTTGAACCCATAAGGATCCAAATAAGTGGTAGGAAAAAAATTCTCATCAAAATGTGAAGTGCCCATCAAGAAGTCTCCATCACAATAATGGGAGATGTCATCCATCATAAGTTGTCCTCCATCAACCATCTGCCTATCCTCTACTATACATGTAGAAAATTCATTGGAATGCTCCAGTAATGGTTGGGCCCCCAACTCATCATTGTTGCTCAATAACAGTGTTGTTGATCTCCATGATGGTACATCCGTTGTCTCAAGATTATGCTCAATGTTGAACACATAGTTCTACATTACTTTGCTCAGGACAATGTTCATCCCATCCTTCAAAATTCTACACTCCAACCCCAAGAGTTGTGTGCAGCTTAACAATGATACACTAGTATGACTGTATATCTCCTCCTTGAAAAAATCAAGGGTCCTCAGTGCAGTGATAATTTGCTGCTCCAAATCAGCAATGTACTTTGACCGTAGGTCATGCAATGGTATATTCCCACAATCGTCCACATTATGTGCTGAAATAACAGAAAGCGGAAACATATGCATACCTTGGTAAAGCTTGGGAACATATTGTACTACTAAAAGGGTTCCTTCCTTTGGTGTGATGGCTTTCCCAACTACTGATGATGATGGCTGCTCTTCTATGGCTGCATCAGCACTAATACAAGTCTCCTCCTCCTCATGCATCTCCAAAATAGTGCATGGAACTCTAAATTTCAAGGGATCAAGACAAATTTGCAAGGGTGCAAGTGTTCTTTCTCCTGATGCAAGTGCTCCTGTAGCAAGTGGTGGTGAAGGCCTCTTCTCCCTTGCTTTCTTCTTTTCAAACTTCTTGATAAACCTTTGAGTAAAATCTGCATATGCAGTCACTCTTGCATGACTCAAATGGCTAAACCACCAAATGTTTACTTCACCCTGAAGGTGCAGCACTGCAATCTCAACAACTTCTCTTTCTACTACTAGATGTAGCAGGAAAAATGAATTCAACTTCATTCCCCAAGCTCTTGTTGTACATGTGGATGACCCATCAAATGTAGGCAATAGAAATCTATTTCTGCAAGGTCTTCTTCTTCTTTGAGCTAAATGAATTGTGGGAGAGTTAGATTTTCCTTGAAAGATCTAGGTTGAGACTTATATTCTAGAAGATACTCACTTAGAATCTCATGATCTAAGTTTCCTCCATCTCCATGCCTTTTGTCTTCTTCTTCAAAAGGAAAGGGCATAGCATGTCTCTTTGGAGCTCTATGCAATACCAGTTGTTATTTTTGTTGATAGGAAGTACATGGACCTTCCTCATCTTGAAACCCTAGTGTGGTTTCATTTCTTTTCTTCACTCTTCTTTGCTTGACCTCCCTGGTGAGGTCCCTCTTAGATCTAAAAAGAGATGAGATAAAACTCGTTCTTTCCATCATTCTTATATCTGTCTCCTTCTTTTTATTCTCATGATATCATAATGGTTGAGATCCATAGGTTGAGCCAAGATTATGCTCTGATACCACTATAATATTCCCAAATGGGAAAGCAACAATATTTGAACACAATAATGAAAATAGAAGTGAATACATCAATACACCAATATGTGAGACAAATGTACAGCCATCTTATTGAACATAACAACAAATAATAGGTACAAGATCTTGAGGATCAAGTCACTCAAGCAATACCAAACAAGCCTCTAATAAGAAAATATGCAATCACATGAAAAATAGCTGCTATACAAATGCCTTGAGCTAAGACAACGTATTTTTAGGGCATAAACTGTTTCATAAAGATAAATCAATATAGATATACTTTTTTATAGCTCAAACAATGCTAAGAGGGAAGATATGAACTCCTAAACACTTTTCCAAGAGAAACCGAGAAGGGTTTCCGAAAATACCAAAAAGTACAAAATGTCAGAATGCAGCCCTAGGGATGAATTGTAGCTGCAAAATGAATACTGGAAGGAGGTGGCTGAACTGATAAAGAAATAAGTAGAAACTCCTCCAAAAAATTCTCCAAGTGCAAGGTTGATCCTAACATTGAATATCTCACCCTCCAAGACAAGCATTGAAACCTCCCCTGCAATTTCTCACTGAAATAACACAGTCAAAGAGGGAATCTGCCTTGTATATAATGGGAATAGGTTGGCTTGGTGCCAAGATGTGAAATAAAGCATAATAACCTCCTTTGATAACTTCCCAATGGGAAGAATTCTTCCTCCCCTGAAAGCCTAGCTCAGAAAGTGGGTTTCTCAACCCTCCACTGCAACACCCTGTAACACAACACAAATCTGAACAGACACTGCACTGTAGCTGAAGACTGAAGCTTGGCCAGAATGCTAAAATGTGGAAATGATAGTAAAATACTCTTCCTAGAGGCTACCTCGAGGGAAGAGGTAGGATTCCCTCTCGGGAACACCCTGTGCTAATCAACACTGCAAGCTCAACTAAACAGCTGAAGAATGCAAGAAGTCATGCAGACCAAAAAATCAATAATAAATAACATAATGCTCTATGGTTGTCTTTCCCTCCTTATAAAAAATGTGAGCCTTCTCATCTTGGGTCCCACTCATTAGGGTTTCCACTATTATACAAACTTCCTCCCATTCACACTGCGTTGTCCCTTATTGATGATCCACTCTCTCCATACCAACACTATTGACTTGGTCAAACTTGACCTTGTACACATCCATTAGCCCCTGTTCACACATGAGGGTGCTTTATCCATCTATGAAGATGATCCCTTTTCACATTAAGATAGATTTTATTCCTACTAAAGAGATTTATGGGCCTCCCTACCCATTTATTCATCTAACTAAATGACAAGAGAAAAATTAATATTCCAATTAGTTGTATGCTAATTTAGGAATATTGCAATCACCAATACATATATGCAAGAGGGCACTTCGATACCTATACAATCATTAGGACAAACAGGACAACCCATTGTTAACGTTGTTCCTTTGGGTGGTCAAACTTCCAGTGTAGGGTCTATGGTGATGCTTAACTATGCGAATAGCAGTATGCCACTAGCTAACTATATCGCGTCCATATGGGCGAACCAAACCTAAAGTCAATTTGGGCAAGGGGGCAACTATTACATTGGGGGAAATTGTTTAGTCAATTTAGTGTCCTAAATTGTTAACATAAATTATCGACCAGGGCTAGTAAATTGATGAAGTGTAATGCACTATATGTGCCTAAGTATCCCTTTTTCCTACTTCGTTGTTTTATGGTTTTGTTGATGTTTTTGGGAGTCTTTTTATTTTTATTCTTAGTATTCTAAGAGAAAGATGAAATTCATCTATTTAAAAAGGAAGGAAAGAAAATGTTTATCAAATGACTTAAAGCAAAGTTTTATTCACAAGTTTTTGGAGTTTATTTTCTAATTAAGGAATGCTAAAAACTAGAAATCCTAATCCATGGATATTGCATCTCAATTGAGAATTCAAGAAATGAAATCAACTAATAACTCAAACATTACAACTGAATCCAATTCATATAATTGAGATTTATTGGAAGAGCTTTTGAAAAATATTAAGTGTAGTGTATTGAGGATCTCCTATAACAAGAAATAAAATGTTGAAACAACAAATAACTCAAACATTACAACTAAATCCAATTCATTTAATTGAGATTTATTGGAAGATATTTTGAAAAAGATCAAGTGTAATGTAGTGAGGATCTCCTATGACATGAAATAAAATGCTAAAACAACAAATAACTCAAACATTACAACTAAATCCAATTCATTTAATTGAGATTTATTGGAAGATATTTTGAAAAAGATCAAGTGTAGTGTAGTGAGGATCTCCTTCGACATGAAATAAAATGTTGAAACAACAAATAACTCAAACATTACAACTAAATCTAATTCATTTAATTGATATTTATTGGAAGATATTTTGAAAAATATCAAGTGCAGTGTAGTGAGGATCTCCCATGACATGAAATAAAACACTAAAACAACAAATAACTCAAACATTAAAACTAAATCCAATTCATTTGATTGAGATTTATTAGAAGAGATTTTGAAAAAGATCAAGTGTAGTGTAATGAGGATCTCCTATGCTAGACAATTACTGTATCTATAAGTCACTAACCATTCTAATTTAAGACTCAAATGGTCTTTACTTGGTCGAGCACAGTAACTGTTAACTATGAAAGACAAGAAATGAAACCTAGGCAATCATTGTTCCTATGAGTCACTATCCATTCATCAACAGACTTTACTCAGTTGAATACAATAATTGAAAATTATGAAAGTAGTAATTTGAGCAGAAATTACAGTGAAATGCTAAACAGAAACTAAATAAACTTAGCTAGAAAACGCATAAAACCTCCTTAGCAGTAGGGGCCCTCTGCTACCAACTCGGTGAATTCCTTAGCTCCTTGAAGATGTGATCAAAACAACATCAAAGAACTTCTTTATTGATAAAATCACAAATCTACATCCCATTCCATCTCAAGCTTTGTTACAAAACACTCTATAATCCTTTCTCTTCTTCTCCTATTTTTCACATATCCATGATAGGAGACAGATTCCCCTATTTATACAAAAATATGAGAAGTTATCTCATTAATGAGAATCCATGAATCTCTCCCTCTATCTCTAGAGTTACAATCAAAATAGGAATGATAAGACACATGTATTTTTAGAGTTTCAATACAAAATAGGAAATGAGACACATGTCTTCTTAGAGTTTTAATACAAAAAGGAAATGAAACACATATCCTCACAATCCCATGATCTTCTCCACTCAAATTCGAATTTGGTTTTGGTAGGCCACATAAAAGTCTTTTAGAAGCTTCCTTTTTACCTACACATGGCAAAAATCTCATCCCACTTGTTAGGTATAAGCATATGCACATTATTTTCTAATTTTTAACCACAAATTCACTTTAAAATGCTAAGAATTAATAAAGTTTGGAAAAACATAAATGTAACCCAATAGTGGTAATGCTAAGGTAAATGTAATGAAATGGAGGTGGAGTGAAGGTGGTAATATGGAAATATAAGTGAAAATGTAATGGAAGTGAATGAAAATTTCAAGGCCCAACATACCCCCCAACTGAAGCTATTGCATCTCCTCATGCAATCTATTACATTAATTCTTTTTTATCCTTGAGCTTCGACTTAACTTTGTGTGATATCATTTGATAACTTCATACTTCTACAAAGTGTTTTACTTGAATTGCAACATGGTTGGTTCTTGTGTTACAACGTTTTTTTTTGTTGCATTCAATTTTGACCTTTGATCTTTGCACAATGATAATTTGATTTTTATTGCAAAATATATCTTTATTTGATTGCATCATGGTTGGTTCTTATGTGACAACCATGATTGTGTTTGTATCCAATCATCTTTTGAGTACTTTTGAAAAGCCATTGTATGCTCATAATAATAATGCAATAGTTAATATCTTTTGGAAGTACGTGGGTTTCTGAATGTGATATGAATGTGGAAAAGTATGAATATGAATGTATTCTCCCCCCCCCCCCCAACTAATGATATTGGAAATTTTTATGAAATGAGGAAGAGATGTTTTTTTTCCAAAAATTATCATTCTAGCTTTTCAAGGAATTTTATGGTAAAAAGTTAGAAAATGACGTACCTTATCTTACCCTTTGGAAATGGATGAGTTGCATGTGTGTACTGAAGAGTGTGGCTGTTGATGTTGTTGGACTATGTAAACAAATGAATTTGATCTGCTTCTTTTTTCTCTTTGTGCTTATGACAAGATTGGGATCTTTATTGTTGTTGATATAAATTAGTTCCTGCTGCAAACTGCTAAAATGATGTACTCTTCAATCGTTACAAAATCCGATGGTACAATTCTAGTCATGCAAATAAATGTGTTTATGTCGAGCATGAAGATAAGTCATTGGATTACCTACCATTGATGAATGTCGTTAACCAATTCGAGACAAACTCACCATTAATGTCAATGAGTGCCAAGGTACCTAAGTACATCTTGCGAAGTGCGAATAGATGGGTTGATGTCGAGCTACTTGCAAGATCTGACGATCAAGGGACATTGATGTATTCTCATGATTTTCAGCGAGAGAACTTGTCATTAATGCATACAAGCCTCAAGGTACTATTAAGGACTCTAGTCTTGGACCTAGATAATGTGCTGATGTCGATAGGCCAAGAATTGTTAGAAGGAAGGCCTTAAGGAATCCTTCATCATTTAACGCAAGCATGAAAGAATAATTTATTTATTTTAAAGGACTATGGATGAAAAATTTTGCAGTGGATCAAGTTTTATTTGACAGAATGAAAATGGAAATGAAATGAATCAGCGTTGTAGAGGATCTGAATGGTTTTATTGCTAGGCTAGTGAAAGCAGGGCAGGAAAACATAATGACTGGGGGGAAAAAATGAGCAGTGAGGGAAAAGAGACGAGGATTTTATTGAATGACTAAGTAGAAATGCAATAGTGAATGTAAAGGGAAATGAGAATGGAAGATGAAAATGGAAAATGACAATGAGCAATAAGCATGTTAATGAGCTTATTGCTTTTATTTGTGGAGTAGACAAAAGGTAATGAACAACTAACTTTTGCTAGGAAAAAAAATTGTGGCTTGCTTTGAAGTTCTTGGTTGGATTTACAATTATGGTACTCAGAATAATCCCAATTAGAAAAACGCTGCTAATAATGACAAAGGAAAGGAGAAACCCATGAGATTTCATTGCAGAATTTGTGCGGAGGACCACTTGACATAAAAATGTCCTCGACTGCAGGAATGCACAGATTTTATCACAAACAAGGACTCTAGAAGGACACATTCCATCCTTCACAATCCTTTCCCTAATCTAAAACAGCAACAACAACACATGGTTTCAACCCCACCATAACCCCCGCAAAGGGGCAACGGTGGTACTCATCCTTCCGGTGAAGAATCATCCGCCATTTATGGCATAGAAAATGTTGAACTCCAAACCCTAGCAAAAATATATGGAAATATAGTCATTGAGGCTCAAGAACCTAGTACAAGTTCAAATCCACCGTCATCCAATGATTTTCATATCAAAAGGCCTGATTTTGATCACGTGATTCATCCCTCCAAAGGGACACTTCGTTGCACGACTCATAACACCTCTGCACGTACTGCCCAAAACTACAACATTGTAGAAGATTTGGCGCAAGCATCATCAGCCATGTCTACACTTGAAGTATTGAAAACCTGCCCAGCGCAAAGGAAAGCTCTGCTTTCGGCCATTGGTGGAATAGACCCCCAGGATTCTACGCTAGCCATGTTCAACATGGATAAATCCAAACCTCGCCTCTCACACCAGCTTGCTTTCCAGGTACAAGTTGTGTCGAAAGGGAGACCTATACATTGCACTGTCATAGATGAAGGTGCTTCGACCTACGTTATGTCAAGTGCGTGTTGGCTTGCTTTGGGTTCTCCCACTTTTCTTCTGTCGTCGAATTCCCTTAAAGCTTTCGATGGACACACTTTCCTCCCAAAATTCTACCTTTCTAGCTTTCCCATTTCACTTAGTGGGAAAACAATAACGGTGGACATTGAAGTCGTATATCGTCATCTCGACTATAATCTGTTGTTGGGTTGCAGTTGGTCTTATGCAATGACTACCATTGTCTCTTTGTTTTTCCAACTCATCCTTTTTCCATTGGATGGGAAAATATTTACATTGGATCAGTTATACTTTTGCACCCCCGATTATTCCACATTAACAAGTAGCATTGTACCCCTCATAGGAGGCGTTCCTGACTCGTACGTCAGCGTCGGTACTGGTCTTTTGAAGGCATCTTCCCTAATGGGTTGTTTTCCTCTCCTGCCGCCTAAGGTTCCACACACAATTGCAATGAGATCCACCATTTTGGATGGCTCTATCGATCCATGGATCCTACCGGCGCCTTCAGAAATTGATTCCTACGGAGATCAGATGCCGCTATCATTGGCTGAGTTAGCTTATCAAGCCATCCAAATAGCATCCAAATAGCATCTAAACCATCCACTGCTTTGGTTTCGACCAATGGTACCACCCTCTCGCCCATCACAGTTCCTTCTAAGGATCTCCTCGATGAAGTCCTTCCTATGGACGAAGTTATTCGAGAGATCATGTCTCTAGAAGAATGACCTTGGGGAGAGTTCCATCATCGTGCTTCAATGTTTGATTCAGATGCAACCACTACTCAAATCCCATATTTTGACCCACCTGAGATCGTTCCCTCCGCTTACATGACTATTCAAACTATCGATAAGGAAGGGAACATGGGAAATCTTTCCAAAACTATGCTCATAGATATCTCGATCAAAATGGGTATCGTGGAAAATATTTAGATTGGAGTCGATTACAATCCCGATGAAATTGCATGCTTTACATCCCTTTTTAAGGAATTCTGCGATGTTTTTTCTTGGTCTTACGATGAAATTCCCAGCATAGATCCGTCTTTCGTCGAGCATGAAATCAATATTTATGGCAATGCCAAGCCTGTTCGGCAAAGGCTCCGACCTGTCCACCCTCGCAAAGCAGATGCCATCAAGACTGAAGTCGAAAAACTCTTACACATTGGTTTCATCTAGCTCGTTCCTCTCACAGAATGGGTTTCCAATCTGGTTCCCGTAGATAAAAAAACAAGGCACCATTTGGGTATATGTTGACTATTGTGATCTGAACGCCACTTGTCAAAAAGACAATTATCATACTCCATTTATAGATCAGATTCTCGACGATTGTGCCAGACATTAGGGGAATTTTGAGGTCTAAAATGGTCCTCCTAAGAAAAATGTACAACAAAAATAAACTTAATAAGAACCAATAATATTCAGTATGATGATGTCAACAATGAGGGATGATTCACCATTTTTTAAGTAAAAGGGTAAAAAGATTAAAAAATAATAAAATAATAAAACTACTTTTTCACCTCGTATTTTCAACTTATCTCCCAAATTTTTTACTCAAATTTCCAGTGGGGGTACTCATTGGATGCAAAATTTAATTCCTCATCCAAGGAGTACCCATATTGCATACTTTCGATAGGTCCTACTACACGAAAAATGAGAAATACATAAAAAAACGTGATTACAATCATGTTTTTCATGTATTTCTCATTTTTCATGTAGTAGGACCCATCGAAAGCATGAAACATGGGTACTCCTTGGATGAGGAATTAAATTTTCAATGCAACGAGTACTCCAGCTCAAAATTTGAGTAAAAATTTTGGGAGATAAGTTGAAAATATGAGTTGAAAAAGCAGTTTTTTCTTTTTTCCTTCTAAAATTTGATGATGTAATCAAATCTTATTTTATTGTTTCCACTATTATTTTATAATTTCCTTAGGAGGCCCATTCTAGACCTCAAATTCCCCTAATGTGTGAATATTTCTCCCTTATGGATGGCTTCTCGGGTTACAACCAGATAGCGATTAAAAAAGATGACCAGCATAAAACAACCTTCATCTATCCTTGGGTCACATTTGCATATCGTAAACTCCCATTCAGTCTGAAGAATGCGGGAGCAAATTTTCAAAGGGCTATGGACTATTAATTTCACGATATCATGCACATTGTACAAGCTTACTTGGATGACCTTCCAGCGCACTCCAAGAAGCGAGCCCATCACCTTGCACGTCTTAAAGAAATCTTCACTCGGTGCAGGTTCTACAACATACATTTGAATCCACATAAGTGCGTATTTTTTGTCGAGTCTGGACATCTTCTTGGCTTCATTGTTTCCAAGCATGGGATTAGGGTTGATCCCGATGTGGTTAAGGTGATCATTGAATTACCTGCACCACAATCCATTCTGCAACTCCAACATTTGCAAGGGAAGGCAAAATTCTTAGGTTGTTTCATAGTAAACTATGCCGAGATGACGAAAGACTTTATGCGTGTTGGGGTTCCCATGTTTTGGCAAGGTTGGCAATACTAAAATATGAGACAACATAAAACCACTTTCAGACCTCAGGATCTAGCCCTCCTGGGTCCAGAGAGGGATCTCTCTATGATTGTTTAAGGTATATATCTTGGAGGTTCAAATATTAAGATATTAGGCTAGTTATAAGGCTCAGAGTTTGTTTGTTTGATTGTTTGTTTGGTTGCTGGTTATCAGGAAAGAAGGGTTCAAAATAAGTCAAGGTTGAGCAAAGAGGATTTAGGCAGAGGTGAATTATTCTAGGGAGCATTCAAGACCATTGGGCAATGGAGTCAGGAAAGGGTTTACTTGTTATTCAATGTGTAGGCTTTCAGTTGGGCTAGTCATCTAAAACATTGGATCTTAAAGATGATAGTGTGGTAAGGAATGGTAAGGGAGGAGGAAAAAATAAAGATTTAGAACACAAAGTTAAAGACCTGAGATCAGAGAGAGACTTTGAACTCTCAATGCTTCGGCCTCCAGCTTGAGGGATCTTAGAAAGGTTCAATCAATTGAAAAGGATCCTAGTGAGATAGAAACGGGGTTCTAGACCTCCCAGTGTTCCCAATTATTTCAATTAAAGCCTAACAAGAACATCTAAGAACATATTCATTTAATTCATACATCATCTAGCAGGAAATAACATCCACTACACTGGTTAAATCAACTGAAATCAACTCTTAGATAACACATTTAGTAGAAAACATCAAAGGCAAGGAGAGCAGAAACATAGGGTACCTAACAAGGGTAAATCCTATGCCAGATTTCTGATGCGAGCCAGTAGAAATGAAATGAAACAGAGTGCAAGTTAAACACAAATACAGAGATAGAAAAACATCACCACTGCTTTAGATCAGGATCCAAAGAAATGTGCTTGTCATATTAAAAAACAACGCCAGTCAAGTACAACATTTCCAATAGCTGGATACTCAGTCAGAAAACATCTTCCTCAGCCTATCTTACTACTTTACACAGAGACTATGTCTCAAAAGAAATAGCTTGCAATTCTCTGATAACTGATCAACAACCTTTACAATGAGTTTCTTCATGAATTTATAGCTCCAGTGGAGCAAATAAGGTAGGTGAAACACTAAATGAAGCATTAAACTCAGAAAAGAAAGAGGGTAGAAGACCATTCTGTTTAAACCCTGTGCATTTATCTTTGGCACTCTTTTGGATGCAAGAGTGGTCTTCTTCAGGCTTCCATTTACTCCGGGCATGTCTCTGATGTACTCTGCTGCAGCATTCTGTAGTACTTCTGGTGGATAAACAAAAAGGTAAATAAATGATGCTAGGGTCTGCCATACTGTGAATCAAATTCTCTGATAGCATAGGACTGTTGTCAGGGGGGGGAAATTTACTTGGACACAATGTAGACTGAAACAATAATGTGTACCGTGTCCTTGCTCAGGAGAAAACATTCTGCTGATTTGAACATCCCGATGATATGGTCTTCTGTGCATTGGACCTTCCAAGAGATCCACGGGGTCTTCGATTCTAGTACCCTGCCTTTAAATACATGGATTAAGGCTTAATATCTTCAATGATGTGCATAAGAACTCCCTAACTCTATACTGATACTCTTTTCCACTTCAAACTGTCTCTGTCAGTGAAAAACCGAGCTTTAATGGCACCGGAGAGCTTTTGCAGAGTTTGAACTTTGTCCTTTGTTGAAATTTATGTTACAAATGCCTTTCCGAACATCTTCCTGTAATACTAGGCTCTGAATTCAACTTCTTCTGTGCATTGTGCCATTATAACAGCGCATATGAGTCATGGCGTTTTTCTGCCTGCCTATAACCCTGCAAAACATGAAACTCATTAGGAAAACCATGCGTGGGGAGGACGGATGCAGCGGGGGCGATGATAATGACCATGTAGACTGGTGAGGTGTCATAATAGTGCAGGGTGATGGTGGAAAATACAGCGTAACAGTGGAAGAATGGCCATGGTGAAAGCTGGCGGACTACAGCAAAAAATTTAAATGCAAACCTTTGAAAAATGATCTCTGAATGAAATACGAATGAAATATAAGGAGGGCGGAGGTCATCGTGATAAAAACACGTGGAGAGGTGATGTGGCGGTGGGCCAGGGGTACAACTGCCTTGGGTTAACTTCTGCACAACTTCGCAGTGCGATCGCCGTTGGATGGAGAGCCCCAGATTGGACGGTTGACGTGCATATCGCATCGGGTTTTCTGCCGAACGATAACGCGCGATGGGGGGGAAGTTTTTAAATAGTGACGGAGCCACATGTCGGGCGGTGAGTGGAATTGCTCCAAAAATAAAAATATTGCCCACCTCCCAACGACGGTGCGATAAATACAGGTGGTTTTCGGACATGCGCGGCTGCGGGGACCACCAGGCGAGATGTACCGTGGACTGTTGATATGTGGGTAAACAAACAGTTGTGATGCGATGAACCGGTGGTGAAAGGGTTGGGTGATGGACGCTATGGAGCTCGCGATGACCGTCCGATCAGTGTAGATCTTCGGCTCACGACGCTCTCGATACTTATTTGAGATAAGCACCTTTCGTGCTGGCGGGTGGTTCTAGCGCCAGGCCACATGGGGGGAAATACGGTTTAGGGGCTAGCCAAAAGGGTGATAAACCCATACACATAAACAAAATGGTTATTCGGCCCATTTTAATGCAATTTGAGGGCAGAATTGGGTAACAATGGAGGGAATAAGGAGAAAATAGGCCAAACAAGAGATGTGTGCAGGATGTAAAGGGGATTTTGGGAGGAATTTAGGAGGTAAGAGGGGAACTTGACAAGGGGAAAACGAAGGTTAAAATGGGGCATTCTGTAGGGGTACAAGGGGCAAAAGTAGGCCTTTTGGAGCGCAATTTTTTGCAATCAGTGAGACCTTATAATGGGAGTCAACAGAGGGAATCTATCAAAGGGAAGGGCACAGGAGACTTCAAGGATGATGTGTTTTCAGAGGAAATGCATTCCTTGAAGGCTCAGAAACATTTTAGCCCCCTGTTTGCTTGTCAAAAATTAATAGGGGGGCTAACAGTGGCTCCACATGGGGATGTCTTCTTCTTGAGGGAGTCAAGAATTCAGAGAATAGATCTTTGGAGTAGGCCAGATGCCTGGTACCTTGAGCCATATTTCTTCCTTGATTTTCAGCTGCCACAAATATGATAGATCAGCAAAAACATTCCCAAACAATCTACCTACCCACCCTACAATCCTAGCATTTTTCTTCTAGGGTGCATTTGAACTAGCAGACCCTTTACATCATTAATATTTTTTTTCAAGCAAGAAAATAAACCTATTCTACTTCTATCCTTATTACTCCATGAGACCAGATTAGACTATTGGCCTCATAGTTTCTCTACCTAAACTAATATCTGCTAGGATTAAACTGTCTAGCAGACTTCTTCTCTACATTCTAAGACGGAAATTGAAAACAGTCAAGCCAGGATTAGACTGTCTGACTTGCTGGACTTTGCAGAAATTAAAACAACTAACTACATGCTCACATGCTGAGCTTATTTCAGACTTCCTACCTACCCTACTCTAACCTGGAAATATCTGATGTTCTAGGTGATACAATAATGCCAATGCAGCCAGTCAAGCAGTAGCAAAAAAGGATATGAGCATTGACTGCCTGCCAGAGATAACCACAGGGTGCTTTGCATGTAGTTCTTCAAAACTGAGGTCACCATTAGTAGTGACCACTCCTGATGAATTTGGCTCGTGCTAAGGATCAATGCTGGAGAATTTGAGCAAATTAGGGCCTCCATATATTCTGCCACAGGATCAATGAACACATGATGTACAAGTTCTTCTTTTAGGCCCTCCATGATTGGTATGTTGTCTTTATTCTGGGAAGTTTTGATTACTGCATCTTAAAAGTGGCTATTGAAATCCTGATCATCTTCTTCTTGCACATCAAAAAGTAGTGGAATTTCTTCTTTTTTAGGAGGAGGGAGACTTTCCAAAAAGGCTCTCGGGTCTCTGAACTGATATGATTTCTCTTGTGAGTTCAAAATTTCAATCTCAGCTTCATACCTTTTAACCACCACTTCTAAGAAGATTTTCCTGAGCACGGGTACGAATTTTGAGCTGAGAGGAATAACCCCTGGAAGGTCCTCCACCTTCAATTCTGCCAAGTCACTAGAAATTGTATCACGACACACTGCTATGAAATCTGGATACATTTCTACAAACCGTTTAGGGTCTTCCATTAGTGAAGTGACTTGGCCTTTGGCATGGATGATTTTGTACTGCGATATGGTCTCCGAGTGGTGTCTTGTTTCTGATGTTTTAATGGGCTTTGGTCCCCAGTGGAGTCTTATGTGAACCAAGATAATCAGCAGGCCTACTGATCACCAGTGGAGTCTTTGAATCATTTAGGAATCATGGAGTCCCCAGGTGGAGGGTTTAGGATGCTTCTGGAGGGTACAATGTCCACCACAGTGCTTATGAGATGTCCCTTTTCAAGGGAAACTTCCAAACATAGCAAACTCTAACCAGATATTGACTGGGAGGGCTTTTACCAGATATGTCACCTCTGAAAGAGTGTGAGATCTGGAGGCTACCTGGCCCTTTCCAGACTCTGTCTAAGAGTGTGGGAGAAACACAAAAAATGGTATAGAGGTTGATCTGTGAATAGGAGTGTTAACTGCCAACCTAACCAGAGATTGTAGGTTTCTGAGGCTCTTATGATGTAGTAAGGTGAGAAATACTCAGAATATCCCCAATGGAGTCGCCATTATGTTGGGGTTCCCATGTTTTGGCAAGGTTGGCAATACCAAAAGATGAGACAACATAAAACCACTTTCAGACCTCAGGATCTAGCCCTCCTAGGTCCAGAGAGGGATCTCTCTATGATTTTTTAAGGTATATATCTTGGAGGTTCAAATATTAAGATATTAGGCTAGTTATAAGGCTCGGAGTTTGTTTGTTTGATTTTTTGTTTGGTTGTTGGTTATCAGGAAAGAAGGGTTCAAAATAAGACAAGGCTGAGCAAAGAGGATTTAGGCAGAGGTGAATTATTCCAGGGAGCATTCAAGACCATTGGGCAATGGAGTCAGGAAAGGGTTTACTTGCTATTCAATGTGAAGGCTTTCAGTTGGGCTAGTCATCTAAAACATTGGATCTTAAAGATGATAGTGTGGTAAGGAATGGTAAGGGAGGAGGAAACAATAAATATTTAGAACAAAAAGTTAAAGACCTAAGATCAGAGAGAGACTTTGAACTCTCAATGCTTCGACCTCCAGCTTGAGGGATCTTAGAAAGTTTCAATCAATTGAAAAGGATCCTAGTGAGATAGAAACGGGGTTCTAGACCTCCCAGTGTTCCCAATTATTTCAATTAAAGCCTAACAAGAACATATAAGAACAGATTCATTTAATTCATACATCAGCTAGCAGGAAATAACATCCACTACACTGGTTAAATCAACTGAAATCAACTCTTAGATAACACATTTAGTAGAAAACATCAAAGGCAAGGAGAGCAGAAACATAGGGTACCTAACAAGGGTAAATCTTATGCCAGATTTCTGATGCGAGCCAGTAGAAATGAAATGAAACAGAGTGTAAGTTAAACACAAATACAGAGATAGAAAAACATCACCGCTGCTTTAGATCAGGATCCAAAGAAATGTGCTTGTCATATTAAAAAAAAACGCCAGTCAAGTACAACATTGCCAATAGCTGGATACTCAGTCAGAAAACATCTTCCTCAACCTATCTTACTACTTTACACAGAGACTATGTCTCAAAAGAAACAGCTTGCAATTCTCTGATAACTGATCAACAACCTTTACAATGAGTTTCTTCATGAATTTATAGCTCCAGTGGAGCAGAGAAGGTAGGTGAAACACTAAATGAACAATTAAACTCATAAAAGAAAAAGGGTCGAAGACCATTCTGTTTAAACCCTGTGCATTTATCTCTGGCACTCTT
Source organism: Pinus albicaulis (assembly GCA_034641835.2). NCBI lineage: Eukaryota > Viridiplantae > Streptophyta > Pinopsida > Pinales > Pinaceae > Pinus > Pinus albicaulis. The sequence continues at coordinate 126,041,588 of CM076582.1, read as the reverse complement.
TTGGATTCAAGAGTGGTCTTCTTTAGGCTTCCATTTACTCCGGGCATGTCTCTGATGTACTCTGCTGCAGCATTCTGTAGTACTTCTGGTGAATAAACAAAAAGGTAAATAAATGATGCTAGGGTCTGCTATACTATGAATCAAATGCTCTGATAGCATAGGACTATTGTCAGGGGGTAAAACTTTACTTGGACATAATGTAGACTGAAACAATAATGTGTACCGTGTCCTTGCTCAGGAGGAAACATTCTATTGATTTGAACATCCCGATGATATGGTCTTCTGTGCATTGGACCTTCCGAGAGATCCACGGGGTCTTCGATTCTGGTACCCTGCCTTTAAATACATGGATTAAGGCTTAATATCTTCAATGATGTGCATAAGAACTCCCTAACTCTGTAATGATACTATTTGCTGCTTCAAATTGTCTCTGTCAGTGAAAAATCGAGCTTTAATGGAGTCAGAGAGCTTTTTCAGAGTTTGAACTCTGTCCTTTGATGAAATTTATGTTGCAAACGCATTTCCGGACATCTTCCTGTAATACCAGGCTCTGAATTCAGCTTCTTTTGTGCATTGTGCCATTATAACAGCGCATATGAGTCATGGTGTTTTTTTGCCTGCCTGTAACCCTGCAAAACACAAAACTCGTTAGGAAAACCATGCGTGGGGACGACAGATGCAGCGGGGGTGATGATAATGACCATGTCGACTGGTGAGGTGGTAGAATAGTGCAAGGTGATGGCAGAAAACACAGCGTAACAGTGGAAGAATGTCCATGGTGAAAGTTGGCGGACTGTGGTGAAAAATTTAAATCCAAACCTTTGAAAAATGATCTCTGAATGAAATACGAATGAAATATAATAAGGGAGGAGGTCATCGTGATAAAAACATGTGGAGATGTGACGTGGCGGTGGGCCAGAGGTACGACTGCCTTAGGTTAACTTCCGTCCAACTTCGTAGTGCGATCGTCGTTGGATGGAGAGCCCTCGATCAAACGGTTGACGTGCATATTGCGCTGGGTTTTCTGCCGAACGATAACGCGCGATGGGGGGGGCAGTTTTTAAATAGTGATGGAGCCACGTGTCAGGCAAGGAGTGGAATCGCTCTGAAAATAAAAATACCGCCCACCTCCCAAAGACGGTACGATAAATACAGGCGGTTTTCTGATAGGCGCGGTTGTGGGGACCACCAGGCGAGATGTACCGCGGACCATTGATCTGTGGGTAATAGAACGGTTATGATGCGACGAACCGATGGTGAAAGGGTCGGGTGATGGACACTATGGAGCTCACGATGACCATCTGATCGGTGTAGATCGACGGGTCACGACGCTCCCGATACTTATTTGAGATAAGCGCCTTTCGTGCTGGCGGGTGGTTCTAGCGCTAGGCCACATGGGGGGAAATAAGGTTCAGGGGCTGGCCAAAAGGGTGCTAAACCCATACACATAAACAAAATGGTTATTCGGCCCATTTTAATGCAATTTGAGGGCAGAATTGGGTAACGATGGAGGGAATAAGGAGAAAATAGGCCAAACAAGGGGTGTGTGCAGGATGTAAAGGGGATTTTGGGAGGAATTTAGGAGGTAAGAGGGGAACTTGACAAGGGGAAAATGAAGGTTAAAATGGGGCCTTATGCAGGGGTACAAGGGGCAAAAGTAGGCCTTTTGGAGCGCAATTTTTCGCAATCAGTGAGACCTTATAATGGGATTCAACAGAGGGAATTTATCAAAGGGAAGGGCACAGGAGACTTCAAGGATGATGTTTTTTTAGAGGAAATGCATTCCTTGAAGGCTCAGAAACATTTTAGCCCCCTGTTTGCTTGTCAAAAATTAATAGGGGGGCTAACAATGCACTTGCTTAAGAAAGGGATACCGTATCTATGGAATGATCAGGCTCAACTATCGTTTGATGCCTTGAAACGAGCACTTGTTTCCACCCCACTTCTTAGTGCTCGTAACTATTCGTGCGACTTTCTCCTCTACCTGGCAGCCTCACTGCTAGAATAGGGTCTCCTAAGAGCTGCGAAACTGGTCCAATTTTGAATACTTTTGATTATATTTAGTCTAGCACAAGGGTTTTGGGGTGGGTCAAATCCTCGAAAGCATTGTAATGGGTAAAAGGGTAAACCAGGGGTTCGAAAACCATGGTTTGTGAACCATAGGAAAGCTTAGGCTAGATTATTATAAATAGAGGAACATTTTGAATTGTAAGGTAGGCAATGAAGAGATATTGATGCAAATTGTGGTTTAAGATATCTGTTTGGGTTTTTGGGGAAAGGACTCCTTCTGGCTATGTGCGCGGAGATCCAGAGTCCAGCTATGTGCGGACCCTGCTACTGTGTGCGCAGGTTGTGATGGGTATTGTAAGAAGGAATTGATGAATTGATGAATAAGAAAGGTTGCTTGAGAACTAAATCTATGTGTATTGTTTGTGCGAATCATTGGTAATTACTGCATTATGTGAATTCTATATTCAAGCTGCGAAAGATCTGTGTAAGTGTGTTTGTTGTATCTGGGTCTGTCCTATTTTGTTTTATACAATATTTTGCTATTGTCATAGAAGTATATAAATATATATCTAGCGCACGTGGATTCGAATAAAGACCTATTGACCTTGCGCAGAAAGAGGTGATCTGGGTATCACAGGGTCGAATGCAGCTCTGCTTCTCTTACCTATCCTTTCTCAGGGTGCGGAAACCTGGTTCCAACACCCACCCATACTACTTCGGGTGATACTTTGACCTGCGCAAGCAGGTCACTGTCGAAAGGGCCAGTAGTATAGGGTTTTGTTGGCAAACCTTGAACTCCAAACCTGGGTCAGGACCCCTCGCGCCAAAAAATGGTTCCATTGCCGAGACCGGGAAATTTTTGAGGAAGGGATTGGGTAATGACAAGAAAATACTGGAAACCTGACAAGGAATTGAATGAGTGCCACTCTCGATGAAATTATAACGTGGGGCAGTAAGTAATAATCAAGAAGGGGATAACTCCGTCTATAGCCCGCTGGAAAAAGCAGCTACATAAGGCTCGCCAGTTACACCGACGTCAGAACCGCAGAAGAATAAACCCTCAACCAAAAACCCACCAGAAGGAGACATAGCAGTGCACTTGAAATTACCTACCTTTAAAGGTGCAACCGATGAGGACATGGATCATTTCTGGTTTTTGGCGGACTCGGTATGGACTGCGCAGGGTGTGGTAAGCAATACTGTGAAGAGAGTGTAGCTATCCCTAGCCTTTGAAGAGAGAGCTCTGGACTAGTATATGCGGTACATATCCCAAAACGGGAGCGCATCTATTCAAGATATTAAGGACGCCCTAAAACAACAATTCTGAAAACCTAAATCCTACTCTCAGATTGTAGTAGATGTGAAATATTTCAAGCAAGGGGCGATTCAGTCTATTTGGGAAGCTGATCAAAGACTAAAAAAAGCAATCAGAGAAGGAGGATTTAAGTATGATGACAGACAACGCACTGAATGGTTCATTGTTATGCTGCTACCTCACTTGTGTATACCGATGGGCCACCAGACCTTCGAGTCACAGGAAAAAGCTTTGGAAGCCGCCATGAAACTAGAAGTCGCGCCTAAAGATGACACTTTGGGAGGAGTACAACAAATTCAGGAGCAGCTCGGGGCCATGCACATGGAGATTCAGAACCTACGAAAGGAAAGGGGAAAAGGAGCTAGCACAGATCTCTGGTGCATGCGATGTCGAGTGTCTAGCCATACGAAGGATCAGTGCCCTCTATTGGCAGATTACATGTAGGCAGGAGGACCTAGTCTACTACGTCCAGGCTCAAGCGGGTCTTCGTTATGGTGTGATGATTCCCGAGTAGCGAGACTACACGATACGTCCCAGTGCCTTTGGCTAAGTATGGGCGAACTGGAGCAACAGTGGTGCAGGTTCTGCCGGTTAGTAGGACATGATGAGCAGAACTGTCGCACTTACAACTTGATGGTAGATCGAGGGAACTTATATAGGGTACAATCAGACCCTGCATCTCCAAGATCTCCCGCAAGCTTTGGTGGTTCCCCAACAAGGGGTAGAGGAGGTCGGGGAGGGAGCGCAGGACGAGGACATGGGTAGCTAATCTGTTATAACTGCGAGGAGGTAGGACACTTTGCAAGGGACTACCCAAACCCTACCAAGAAATCCTGCAAATATTGCCGGCAGCTGGACCATGATATTGAAGACTGCCCGATCCTAATAACAAAAATGCAACAAAAATATCCCACCCCTACGCAGAATGTGCAAAGAGTTAAATCCGAGCTAAAAAACATAGACCAGAGTGTGAAAGTCATAAAACGCAGCGGAATGGTCACCCAGGGAGCAAAGGAAGCACCTGCCAGGTATCCTACAACCTCTCAAGAAGGATTGAACATCAACAAGGGACAAGAAACAATAGCAACTACTGCTCAGATGCCGACACACCTCAAGATAGAGGAGGGGGTGGAGCCCTTTCTGCAGGCATTTCTGAAGCTACTACGTAACCCACAGGTTGTAGAGAACCTTCAAGCATTAATGTATAGCTGCGCAGCTCGGCCCAATCCGATTCCCAGGACCAAGGATGTACACAAGCTATACAGATATAAAAACGCACCGGAAGAGAAATGTGGTTGACTGCGCAAATTGGTGACTACGAGATGGATCAAGTTATTTTAGATCTTGGATCAGATGCGAACATATTACCAAAGAAAACATGGCTACAAATGGGAGAGCCTAATTTGGAATGGTCCACCATCCATCTACGCATGGAAAATCAACAAAATATCATCCCTCTGGGAAGTCTGCCAAAATTCATGATAGATATCGCAAGGGTAAAAGTCCTAGTTGAATTTGAAGTGGCAGAAATTGTGGAATATGTGGATCCCTACCCTGCACTCCTAGGACTAGACTAGGCTATAGACATGGGGGGTGTCATCAATCTCAAAAAGCGTAGCATGGTGTTTGAAAATAATGGTACACGTGTAATAGTACCACTGGATCCTGCAGAAGGTGCATGGTATACAGAGCCAGCATACAACGAGGAAGAAATAGATCACATTTACAAGTTGACTACACAGGACGAAGACTAGATTAACCCCACAACGGAAGGAGTACTCTGCTGGGAAAAGGACAGTGAATGCTTTTCTGACTCTGATGGGGAACTGGAGAATTGGAAAAACCAGTTGCATGATGTATCGGCGCTGCAATGTCCACAGGTCGCGAGGGCTCTCTGCTGCATTTATTCAGAGGTAAGAGATCTACCCCATTTTGATGAGTCTGGTAGCATCCAAGAATTCCTAAGAAGAGTAGAAGTTACGATTCCAATTGAACAACGGCTCTGGGCCCTTAATCTAGCTATGCGTGGGACACCTGCGTGATGGTGGGATACCCATAAGAAATCATTCCCATACTGGGAAACGTGTCGGGATATGATGATCCTGCGGTTTGCACCCCCAGCTAACATACGCACTAAGATATTTGTCAGACCCGGGGATCCCTGCGCGCATCTGCTCACCTGGATGAACAAATGGTCTGCCTATCTACAGAAAAATGGGTTCATCTATTTTTTCATTCCTTGGGTCCTATCCCCGCTGCATGGTATTTAGACGTGGAGCTACATCAGTGCACTCGCCACTGGGAAATACTAAAAGATGAATTTATAGGAATGTTCAAACTAATTGGGGGGATGGAGATGCTCGACAAAGCTCTGTAAGACATCGATACATTTGTATTTAATAACTCACACCATCACGCCGCACGATAGGTCCTGACATGGGAAGCGCAGATGCAAGACATAATCAACTGTCGGAGCTTGGTGATAGACGAAGAAGAAGACAATCCTTGGAACGTCTCTGTTCCAGAATCCGAGGGGGAACGCACTGTTATTGGACCCCTGCTGCAGAATATTGATGTGACACAACCTCTCAAGCTCCGCGAAATTAATATTGGGATGGAAGAACACCCTAAGTTGGCTAAAATTGGGGACTATTGAGACGAAGGAACCGTAGGCAAAATTGCAGAGCTACTTACAGAATATCAGGACTTATTTCCGACAAAGTTTTCTGAGATCAAAGGAATCATGGGGGACCTAGGCGTTATGCACATCACTCTGAAACCTAAGGCGCACCCCATAAAGCAGCGGCCTTACCGACTGAATCCTAAATATAAGATAAAGGTTAAAGAAGAACTGGACAAAATTCTTGTTGCAAGTATCATTGAACTAGTTGAACAGTCGGATTGGGTAAGTCCGATGGTCATCCAGGAGAAGAAAACAAAGGGGGGAATACACATCTGTGTATATATACGCAAGTTAAACGACGCCTGCGTCCATGACCCCTTCCCTACGCCCTTCTCAGATGAAATCCTTGATAGCGTGGACAGACAGGAAGCCTATTCCTTCACCGATGGGTTCTCACGGTACCACCAGATCCGAATTTCACCTAAAGATCGCGGTAAGACTACATTTGCAACAGAATGGGGATCCTTTTAGTATCCGGTCATGCCCTTTGGTCTCAAGAACACACCCGCTATTTTTTCAAGAGTCATAGTTGCTGTATTCAAGGATTTTATTTATAAGTTCCTAGAGGTTTATTTCGATGACTGGACGGTCTTCGGCCTGGTAAAGGAGCATGTCTCTAACCTACGATTAATGTTGGACGCATGCCGAAAGCACCAGATTTCCTTGAATATCAAGAAGTGCATCTTCTGTGTACCTTTCAGAATCTTGCTCAGGCACAAAATATGTCGGCAAGGGTTGATGGTTGATCCTGCGAAGGTAGTCATAATTATAAACCTTGCAGTCCCAACAACGGAAAAGCAGTTGCGTTCTATTCTTGGACATATGGGCTATTATAGGAAATTCATTCAGGGGTACGCACTTATCACAGTACCCATGGAAAAACTGCTAAAAAAATATATTTCCTTTTTTTGGAACGATGAATGTCATAAGAGTTTTGAACTACTCAAAGAAAAGATGATCTCTGCACCCATATTGATATTTCCTGATTGGTCGAAGGAATTTCATGTACATGTGGATGCATCAGGCATCGCCTTGGGTGCTTTCCTCACTCAACCTGGAGAGGGGGATATTGATCACCCGGTTTCCTTTGCGAGTTGGAAACTCTCGGGCACAGAATGCAACTACTCTACCACCGAGCGAGAGGGACTAGCTATGGTATACACATTACAGAAATATCGACACTATCTACTAGGCGGACACTTTAAAATGTTCACCGGTCATTCGGTTTTGAAATACCTAGTCAACAAGCCTGTGTTGGGGGGGAATATTTTCTGTTGGCTGTTACTATTTCAGGAATATGATTTTGAGATTATCATCAAGCCCGGAAGGTTGAATGCGGGTCCGGATCATCTGTCCTGCATCGAGACAGGGCAAGAACCTACTAACTTGGAGGAAGGATTACTAGATGCATAGTTTCTCACCATTAAGGTCGTTGAAACACACTTCGCTGATATCATTTAGTTCCTAACTACAGGCGTAGCCCCCGCAGAATATTCGGTGCAGCATAAGAAGGAGTTGGTTACTCAAGCAGTGGACTTTACTATCATCGCCGGCCAATTATACAAGCTAGGCACTGATGAAATACTATGCAGATACATCCTGGAACATTAACGGCATGCCGTTTTGGCAGAGGCACACGATGGCATCACAGGAGGCCACTATGCAGGGAGAGAAACGACACAAAATATTTTGAGAGTTGGGTTATGGTGTCCTACCCTGCATCAAGATTATTACACCTATTGTAAATCCTGCAATACATGCCAGCGAACCGGATGGCCCTCCTGTCGAGATGAGATGCCATTATAGCCTCAAATGGCTTTACAGGCTTTTGAAAAATGGGCCATTGATTTTGTGGGACCCATCAATCCGCCAAGCAAGAAGACAGGTGCGCGCTACATTATTACCGCCACTGACTATGTCACTCGATGGGCTGAGGCGCAAGCGGTGAAGGATTGTACTATGGATACTGTTGTGCACTTCATCTTTAAGCAGATTCTGACCAGGTTTGGTTGCCCAAAGATCCTAATGAGCGACAGAGGTACGCACTTCGTTAACGAAACGATTCAAGCCCTGAATGAGGAATTCCATATCCATCATGCGAAAATTACACCATACCATCCACAGGAAAATGGGGCAGTTGAGGCTTTTAACAAAATCTTGGAATAGGCATTAACCAAGGTCTGCAATGCTGATCGTAGTGACTGGGATGTACAAATCCCCTCTTTTCTATGGGCCTACTGAATGACCTGCAAGAATCTAACAGGAAGGACTCCCTTTCGGATGGTCTATGGAAAGGAGGCCATTATGCCCATAGAATACATTGTCCCTAGCCTATGCATCACAGCATTTACAAATATGGCCGAACCTGATATCATGGAGGAGCGCCTTGCGCAGCTTTTGGCATTGGAGGAAGATCAGTTTATTGCTAACTTTCATCAGCAGGTTCAAAAGGCTCGCGATAAAGCCTGGCATGATTGAAATATTTGCCAAAAGACATTCGTAGCAGGCGAACTAGTCCTCTTATATGATAGCCAATTTGTGAAACACCAAAGGAAATTCCAGCAGCATTGGCTTGGCCCCTACACCATTAAGGAAATCATGAATGGCGGAGCAGTCTGGCTAGCTACCCTGTGTGGTGACATATTACCTGGCTTTGTCAATGGTAGTCGACTCAAGCCATACCGGGCTAAATGACTATATGGCCGGAATAATTGGCTCAGGCATGATCGACCTGCTAGGGCGAGGCCGCTGACGCACCAGTGGGATACGTGCACGGGTCATCCAATCACTCCAGAGGTGCTTGGTAAACCTACAGCCACAGTGACTCGGGACGAGTCACAAGTTTGTGTTGGGGGACTGTTGGAACAGGGTCTCCTACGAGCTGCGAAACTGGTCCAATTTTGAATACTTTTGATTATATTTAGTCTAGCGTAGGGGTTTTGGGGTGGGTCAAAGCCCCAAAAGCATTTTAATGGGTAAAAGGGTAAACCAGGGGTCCGAAAACCACGGTTTGCGGACCATAGGAAAGCTTAGGCTAGATTATTATAAATAGAGGAACATTTTGAATTGTAAGGTAGGAAATGAAGAGCTATTGATCGGAACTGTGGTTTAAGACATCTGTTTGGGTTTTTTGGGAAAGGACTCCTACTGGTTGTGTGCACGGAGATCCAGAGTCCAGCTATGTGCGGACCCTGCTACTATGTGCGCAGGTTGGGATGGGTATTGTAAGAAGGAATTGATGAATTGATGAATAAGAAAGGTTGCTTGAGAATTGAATCTATGTGTATTGTTTGTGTGAATCATTGGTAATTACTGCATTATGCGCATTATGTATTCAAGCTGCGAAACATCTATGTAAGTGTGTTTGTTGTATCTGGGTCTGTCCTGTTTTGTTTTATGCAATATTATGCTACTGTCATAGAAGTATATTGTTTAACCCTTGGTTAAACTGAGAGGGGGGGTGAATTAGTTTAATACAGTCATGGTCTTGTAAAACTTTCTTTTACACTTATTTACATCTTTGTTTCGTGATCAACTTAATAAACAATGGAACAACAATATTAATAAGTGAGCAGCAGGTATTAAGCAAACTAAATATAGAATATCAACACATAATCATCATTCACATAGACAACAGATATAAGCGGAAACCCATAAGGGAGAAAACCACATCTTATTATTGTTGTGATGCAAAGGAAAGCTCCAACTCCCTCTCACCACTGATTTTCTGTAGGCTCCAACCTACCGGAGGCTACTACCTCAATTCTGCAAGCTACAACTTGCAAGGAATCTCCAACTCCCATCTATTTTCTACAGGCTACAACCTACAGGAGGCTCCTACCTCAGCCAGCTACAACTGGACATCTATCAAGCTACAACTTGATATGGAAGCACCAATTTTCTCACTGTACAATAAAATCATATGTTGATTTACCTGGATATCAGTTCTGTTTTTCTCCTTATTTTTGTTGTTGTCCTTCCAGCCTTCAAATTTGCTTTATATCATCTCTGGATATTCACAAATCCTATCTCTACTCCTTCTTACACTCTCTAACCTCTCTATGCATACCGATATTACATGTTTTATATAGATAGCTTTTTGATTGTTTGCATTCTACAGGGAATATGAAGTGAACAGGCACGACTCTTTGCCTTCCACCATCTCATTTTCTCGCTCATCATTTTAGGAGATTACAACATTGTCTTCTCATTTCAGAATTAAATTGGAGTTTTGCTTTGCCTACGGAGACTTTCCTTTGCATCACATACAATAAAAATAATTAAATCATTTACATTTACAGATACAATAATATTTCAATTCATCCCTTTCAGCTCTTGGTTCGCCATATATTTTTCCTTTCTGCTGTTGTGATTGTCTTTTCAGTTTCTGGTGTTATATTCTAGCTTTGTTTCATAATTGTTCTGTTTCTTCCATTTCCTGTGTCTTTTGTGCTGCGTTCACATGCATATCAACCTTTCATCAATCGGACGGTCATCGCACTCTGCCTCTTTTAACTTCCCAATCCGAGGGAATTCGCACACCAAATTGCATGTTATTTAATTGTTCCAAACCTACATGAAATACGTGGTTTTAGAATGCCACGCATTGCCCTCTTAACGCTAACGTGTTCGTTTCACCTTTTACTACTTATCTTTAAAAAGCAGTGCGACAAACACTTACCGGTTTTGTAATCTTGCCTTCACTGTTCCGCTTATTTTCCGTTTCTGGTTCCATGTATCGTTTGACCATTGCCGATGATTTACATGCCTCTATGGTCAATCCTTCATCACACTGTTCTGCTCATGCTCCGAGTCCTTTTTCATATTTTCAGGTCTTTCCTTTGTAACCCGAGTCGACCTCCGCTTCCATGGTTTTCTTCATAAAACACTTAGCCCCGGATTTAAATTTGGTTGAAGGGTCCCACAACGTAGTGACCAATCATAGTGCATTGCATTTCGCTTGCCCACAGGTTTTAGCGTTTTACGTTCTAATGCTCCTTTGTTCTCCAATGCGATTTAACAACGAGAAATCCCATACTCCCAGACTTGAAATTCTTTATGTTTCAGCTTCGTTTTGTATCGCGTCCACTCTCTTTATCACACTTCGGCGAATCCTGTTACCCAATGTGCCTTCATCCATTTGATCTCCCAAAATGTGATATTCCTCCTGCCCCGATTGCGATATGCGATAAACTTCACATCGCTACTTCACATTGCATCGCCACTTCATGGTATGCGATGAACTTCGCATTGCCGATGTGCGATATTGTGTTGTGATGCCACGTGTCCCTTTGCATCGCCACTTCATTATTGTACTTCGCGCTTCGGAAATCCAACCCGATTCGCAAGCACTTATTCTCCTGAGCTTGTGATGTCGTATATGCGATCGGTTCCCACTTGATTGCGATATAATCTCTGCCGTCGATCTCCTTTAATCTCATCCGTTGATCACTTCGGTCCACGACTGTACTTTTGGGATTTAGGAAAGTGGGTCCTAGTTCATGGCACTGCAGAGGTATTCCTTGGTATGGAATGGTCATGAGGCATGTGCTACCACAGTGAATGACAACCGTCGATCTGCGGTCAACACCCGATGGGCGGGTCAACTGCGGAGGCACCCCCTTGGGTTAACCATCGGGTTGTTTTTGCCCCCGCGATACTATTGATCCTAGATCAACGTTAACCATGCTCATAAGATGTGCATGAGGTTTAGCCTTCACTACCTCTACTGCCTTCGTTATTCAACTGTTGCCTTCACTGCCTCTGCTACCTATGCTGCCTATGATTCTTTGTTGCTTTTGTGAATCTCTCCTGAGTTTATTCTTTTGGTTAGTGCACTTGTTGCATGTGCCGATATCTCCTGAGCTCCTTTTCCATCAATGAAAATATTTCCAATAGTCTCCCCCTTTGTCATTGATGGCAACACATCCACCAATACTCCCATACTTCCTTCAGGACTTCCTCCCCCTTTCATTCTGAGAAGTATTTTGTCTTTCTTCCTCTGTCTGCTTTACAAAAGAGCCTTTCTTATTTTTCTTGCTTTTCCTCCCCCTTTGACATCAATGGAAAAGGGTTGCACTTTTCCCAGTGTGGTTTCTATATTTTCATAATACTCTGATCTTGAGGACCTGTTCCATGCACTGCTCCATTGCTCTAGCTCTTTTGTGACAATTTTTATTGACTGCTCTCCTCCCAGAATGATGCTTTCTTGTCTCTTAGATATTTCAATGGTTCTTTAGCAAGAGGTTTTGTGAATATGTCTGTTGTTTTTTCCTTGGTTGGTACATATTCCAACTTTACTAATTTTTGTGCTACTTTTTCTTTGAGGAAGTGGTACTTTATTGGGATGTGCTTTGTTTTTTAATGAAGTACAGGATTTTTTGATATACTTATTTCACTTGTATTTTCACATTTGATAGAAATGGGTTCATCAATGCTTACCTTCATGTCTTGGAGAGTTTGTTTCATCCACATTATTTGTGTGCAACATGCTGCTGCTACTACGTATTCTGCTTCTGTTGTAGATAAAGAGATAGAAGTTTGCTTCTTGCTTAGCCATGCCACTAGACTTTTTCCCAAATAAAAAGAACCTCCACTTGTGCTTTTCCTGTCATCCACGCAACTGGCCCAATCTGCATCTGTGTATGCTGTCAGTGTGAAACTTTTTCCTTTGGGATACCATAGGACATAATGTGAGGTTCCTTGTAGATATCTAAATATTCTCTTGATTGCAAGTAAGTGATTTTGTTTTGATGTTGCTTGATATCTTGCTACAAGTCCTACTGCCAACATAATGTCTAGTCTAGAAGCAGTTAGATATAGCAGACTTCCTATCATGGATCTGTAAAGTTTTTTATCTACATCTATTGATCCATCATTAGCACATAGTTTGCATCCAGTGATCATGGGAGTTGACACAGGTTTGCAGTCTTCCATTTGAAACCTTTTCAACATTTCTTATAAGTATTTTTCTTGCGAAATGAATATTCCAGTGTTCTTTTGTTGAATTTGAAGTCCTAAATAGAAGGTGAGCTCTCCAATCATTGACATCTCAAATTCTAATTTCATTTCTTCAGCAAATAATTTTGCTAACTCATCTTTTTTGCTACCAAACATGATGTCATCTACATATCCTATTACAATTAAGAGCTCATCTTCATTAGCCTTTATGTACAAATTGTTGTCTACTCCTCCTTTCTTAAACCCTTGTTTTTGCAAGTATTTGTCCAGTCTTGAATACCATGCACGAGGAGCTTGTTTCAGACCATATAAGGCTTTCTTTAATCTACACACATAGTCATGTTTCTCTGTTAATGAGAATCCTTCAAGTTGTTCCATGTAGACTTCTTCCTCTAAATCTCCATTCAGGAAGGCGGACTTCACATCCATTTGATATACCCTGAAATCATGATAGCATGCAAAGGCCAAAAACATTATGATTTCTTCCATCCTGCCTATATGGGCAAAGGTTTCATCATATTCAAGTCCTTCAATTTGTGAATATCCCTTGCATACAAGTCTGGCTTTATTTCTGATTACCTGCCCTTGTTCATTCATCTTATTCTTGAATATCCATTTTGTTCCAATGACATTTTTCCCAGTGGGTCTTGGAATTAATTCCCAAGTATTATTCTTCTCAATTTGGTCCAGTTCTTAATTCATAGCATTTACCTAGTTTTTGTCTTTGCTGGCTTCTTCAAGCTTCTTTGGCTCTATTTGAGATAGCATGGCTAGATATACTTCTTCTGTCTGTTCAGCAAGTTGTCTTCTTGTCTGGACTCCCACACTTTTGTCCCCAATGATTTGATCTTCTGGATGGTTCTTTTGAGTGTATCTTGAGGGACCCTTTGAGTTTAATTCAGTATCTTCTGTTGTCTTGTTATGTTCATCATCATCTTGGTTCTTAGCTTCATGATCATCTGGAGGATTGGCACAGCTTGTGTTTCTTGTACTGTTTGGTAGATCTTCATCAACTCTTGTGTCAATGCTTTCCACAATTTTGTGCAGTCTTTTGTTGTAACACCTGTAACCCTTACTCTTGGATGCATATCATAAAAATATTCCTTCATTGGCTCTTGCATCAAACTTCCCCAGTTTTTCATCATTAATTTTTATGAAACACTTACTTCCAAAGACTCTAAAGTGCTTTATTGATGTTGGTTTACCATGCCATAATTTGTAAGGAGTCTTATCACAATTTGGTCTTAGATGAGCTTTGTTGAGAATGTGACCAGTTGTGTTTACTGCTTCTGCCCAATAGGTTTGGGGAATGTTACTTTCTTGCATCATGGCTTTGGCAATCCGTTGTACTGACCTGTTTTGTCTTTCTGCCACTCCATTCTATTGAGGTGTACCTGCAATTGTAAACTATTGTTTTATCCCATGTTCATTGCATAGGTCTGCAAAATCATAGTCTGTGAATTCACCTCCTCTGTCTGATCTGATGCATTTTAGCTTGCATCCTGTTTGATTTTCTGCCAATGCCTTGAATATCTTGAATTTCTCAATTTCTTCAAATTTATATTTGAGAAATTCCACCCATGTCAATCTGGTAAAATCATCTATTATTAGCATGAAATAAGATTCTCCACCTAGTGCATTGGTTCTTGAAGGTCCACACAAGTCCATGTGTACAAGCTGAAGTGGCCTACTTGTAGATAGTTCATCTTTGGTCATGAAAGATGTGCAGGTCTGTTTGCCCAAGTGGCGGGATGTACATATAGTATTTGGAGGCTTCTTTATTGTAGGCATATTTTTGACTGCTTTCTTCTTGCTCAGATTGATGATGTGGTCAAAGTTTAAGTGTCCCAATCTTCTATGCCATAACCATGATTCATCAAGTTTTCTTATGTGGCATGCTTCATTCTCTTCTTCCAATATATAGACATTACTTTCTGTTCTAACACCTTTGATCAAGGTCTTTCCCGTGGTGCTCGATCTTACTTCACAATATTAGGCTCTGAAAATGACCTCACAGCCTTTATCACACATTTTACTGACGCTTAGCAGATTGGTTTTCAGTCCATCCACAAATAGTACATCTTGAGCCTCTCCTCTTCCATTATTCAGACTGACTGAGCCTTTTCCTTTGATTTTCCCTGCTTTATCATTTCTGAATGTTACATTTCCAATTTTCTTTTCATCAAAGGCTACAAACTTGCTTCGATCTCCAGTCATATGCTTTGAGCATCCACTATCTATATACCATTGGATTTTCTGATCTTGAGCTATTAGAGCCAGGTCACACTTATTCAACTTATTTTTCCACTTCAGGCGGCTATTTGTTTGGCACCTTTTCTAAGAAGATGGACCACATTCTTTGAGAGGACATTTGGAAGACATGTGTCCGATTTGATGGCATACAAAGCATTTAATTATATTTTTAAACGGATTATATGTACGAGTGAACTCTCCATTGTTCATAAATCTCCTTGGGGTTTTAAACATTAGTCTTTTTCCATACGTTCTGCACTCCATGGCTTTATGGTCGAGCCCCTTACAAAAAAAACAATACCCATGGAAACGATTAGTGTATCTGGTGAAGGGTTGTCTTATCCATTTGGTTTCTTAAGGTAGTCTTTTCATTTTCTGCATCCTTTTCTGGTTGAAAATGATTATTTTTGTCTGAAAGTATGCAGCAATATGTCCCAGTTTGTGGCAGGCAAAAAAAGTGACATTTCTCATAGGAGGAAAGAATCTCCTTTGAGATCTTCCGAACTTGTTCAAATGATCTTCAGGAATAATTGAGCTTTTTGCAACTGCTTGCTTCTTCCTCTCATTCTTTGTCTCTTGACGTTGCTGCTTGTTTTTGTTTGTTTCATCACACATCAAGTTCTTGCCAGCTTTTGCTTCTGTACTTCCTTTTTGAGCTGCTTCATTATCCTTTACAGCTTTTACAAAAATGATATTCTTGTTATCTTCTACCTTGGACTTAATGGTTTCTCCTTCATATCCTATCCCAGCCTTTATGAGAGGAGACCTTTGAGCATTTAGAATCTTGTCCAATTGTTCAGTGCTTGTCATTTGAGGAGTGTTCATTGTCAATTCCCTTTGGGTGTTTTCTAGTTTCTTTTTCAAGCATACCACTTCTTCTTCCAATTTCTCTTGCTCCTGATGTTTATCTTTAATTTGCTTTAGTAGAATGTATTCCACCTTCTTGGCTTCTTCAAGTTCTACTTTCAATTGAATGAGGTCTTTTGAATTTGATACCTCGTTTACATATTTGAGGAGAATGTTTTTTCTGTTTTCTGCACTTGAGTTTGATTCTGTCTATTTCCTCCAAGGCACTTCTTAGCTCCCCCTCAAGATCTACCTCACCTTCTTCCTCATCTTCTAGAAGGAATCCTTCAGACTCCTCCTTGACTATCAACACAAATTCAGAGGTTCCTTCTTCATTTCAGGATTCATCTGAGTTTTTAGATGCACTGTTATCTTGCTGAGCATAAAGGGATTTTCTATTGAATCTCTTCCCTTTCTGCCAGTTATTAGTTTTAGTTTTCTTTGTCTCTTGAGTACGATTCTTTTTTTTCTTGTAAGAACACTTTGATGCATAGTGCCCAACTCTTCCACAGTTAAAGCATTTAAATGGAAGTTTACCTTTATACTTACCTGAGCCTCTATCCAATCTTCTGATAAATTTGGCCTCTTCTTCATCAGAGCAGGAGCATGTATCTTCCTTTTCTTCTTTGCTCTTCTCAGCCTTAAAGGCTGCCTCCCTCACATTTGACTTCCTCTGTGGAAGTCTCATCTCATAGGCTGTTAAGTTTCCAAGTAATTGGTTCATGTTCAATGTTTCCCAATCAGTTGTTTCTTCTATGGTGGAAACCTTGGGATTAAAACTGGATGGTAAAGATCTCAATATCTTTTGAACAATTACACATTCTCTAATGGTTTCTCCTAGAGCTTTCATATTATTCACAATTTATGCAACCTTTAAGAAGAAGCTGGCAACATCTTCTTCTTCATTCATTTTTATATTTTCAAATTAGGCTCGATAGACTTGTAGTTTGGCCATCTTCACCTTTTTATCTCCCTCATGGATGCTTTCTAATGTATCCCATATTTCTTTGGCAGTCTTTTTGTGCATTACTTTGATAAATTCTGCCTCACACAGACCACTTAAGAGAGAATTCATGGCTTTGACATTAGCTATAAAATATTTTTTGGCTTCTTTCTCTGTGTCAGAATCCTTTGGGGCATATCCCAAATCCATAGTAGCCCAAACTTCCATTCCTAGAGACATTATGTACGTCCTCATTCTTATTTTCCAGAAGGCATAATTTGTACTAGTAAACAAAGGGGCTTTATTTGTTGAGCATCCTTCTAGACTCGCCATCTTGGGGACCTAGGATCTCCTTCCAGTTGTTAAACTGATACAGAAGGAACCCGCTTTGATACCAATTTTTGAACCCTTGGTTAAACTGAGAGGGGGGGTGAAACAGTTAAACTTTATTTTACACTTATTTACATCTTCGTTTCATGATCAACTTAATAAACAATGGAAAAAAAGTCTTAATAAGTGAGCAACAGGTATTAAGAAAATTAAATACATAATATCAACACATAATTATCATGCACATAGCCAACAGATATAAGTGGAAACCCATAAGGGAGAAAACCACATCTTATTATTGTTGTGATGCAAATGCAAGCTCCAACTCCCTCTCACCACTGATTTTCTGTAGGCTCCAACCTACAAGAAGCTACTACCTCAATTCTGCAAGCTACAACTTGCAAGGAAGCTTTAACTCCCATCGATTTTCTGCAGGCTACAACCTACAGGAGGCTCCTACCTCAACCAGCTACAACTGGACATCTATCAAGCTACAACTTGATATGGAAGCACCAACTTCCTCACTGTACAATAAAACCATATGTTGATTTACCTAGATATCAGTTCTACTTTTCTCCTTCTTTTTGCTGCTGTTCTTCCAGCCTTCAAATTTACTTTATATCATCTATGGATCTTCACAAATCCTCTCTCTGCTCCTTCTTCTTCTTACACTCTCTAACCTCTCTATGCATATCGATATTACATGTTTTATACAGACAGATTTTTTATTGTTTGCATTCTACAGGGAATATGAAGTGAACAAGCGCGACTCTTTTCCTTCCACCATCTCATTTTCTCGCTCATCATTTGAGGAGGTTACAACACTGTCTACTCATTTCATAATTAAATTGGAGTTTTTCTTTGCCTACGGAGACTTGCCTTTGCATCACATATAATAAAAATAATTAAATCATTTACATTTACAGATACAATAATATTTCAATTCAGCCCTTTCAACTCTTGGTTCGCCATATATTTGTCCTTTCTGCTGCTACCACTGTCTTTTTAGTTTCTGCTCTTATATTCTAGCTCTGCTGTGTAACTATTCTATTTCTTCCGTTACGTGTGTCTTTTGTGCTGCGTTCACATGCATATCAACCTTTCATCAATCAGACGGTCATCGCACTCCGCCTCTTTTAACTTCCCAATCCGAGGGAATTCGCACACCAAATTGCATGTTATTTAATTGTTCCCAACCTACATGAAATAGGTGGTTTTAGAATTCCATGTGTCGCCCTCTTAACGCTATCGCGTTCGTTTCACCTTTTACCACTAATCTTCAAAAATCAGTGCGACAAACACTTACCGGTTTTGTAATCCTGCCTTCATTGTTCCGCTTATTTTCCGTTTCTGGTTCCACGTATCGTTTGACCATCACCGATGATTTACATGCCTCTATGGTCAATCCTTCATCACACTGTTCTGATCATGCTCCGGGTCCTTTTTCATATTTTCAGGTCTTTCCTTTGTAACCCGAGTCGACCTCCGCCACCATGGTTTTCTTCATAAAACACTTAGCCTCGGATCTAACTTTGGTTGAAGGGTCCAACAACGCAGTGACCAATCATAGTGCATCGCATTTCACTTGCCCACAGGTTTTAACGTTTTATGTTCTAATGCTCCTTTGTTCTCCGATGCGATTTAACAACGAGAAATCCCATACTCCCGGACTTGAAATGATTTAGGTTTCATCTTCGATTTGTATCATGTCTGCTCTCTTTATCGCACTTCAGTGAATCCTATTACCCAATGTGCCTTCATCCATCTGATCTCTCAATATGTGATATTCCTCCTGCCCCGATTGCGATATGCGATGAACTTCGCATCGCATTGCCACTTCGCGGTATGCAATGAACTTCACATTGCCGATGTGCGATATTGCGTTGTGCCACCATGTTTCCCTTCGCATCACCACATCACACCTCAACTTTGCATCGCCACTTCATTATCGCACTTTGCGCTTTGGCGATTCAACCCAATTCTCAAACGCTTATTCTTTTGAGCTTGCGATGTCCGATATGTGATCGGGTCCCACTTGATTGTGATATAATCTCTGCTGTCAATCTCCTTTAATCTCATTCATTTATCACTTCGGTCCACGACTATAATTTTGGGCTTTAGGAAAGCGGGTCCTAGTTTACAGCATTGCGGAGGCATTCCTTAGTACAGAATGGTCATCAGGCATGTGCTACCACAGTGAATGACAACCGTTAATCTGCGGTCAACGCCCGATGGGCGGGTCAACTACGGAGGCACCCCTTTGGGTTAACCATCGAGTTTTTTGTCACCCCGTGGTACTGTTGATCCTAGATCAACGTTAACCGCACTCATAAGATGTGCACGAGGTTTAGCCTTCACTGCCTCTACTGCCTTTCTTGTTCAATTGTTGCCTTCGCTGCCTCTACTGCCTATGTTGCCTATGCTTCTTTGTTGCTTCTGCGAATCTCTCCTGAGCTTGTTCTTTTGGTTATTGCACTTGTTTCACGCGCCAATCTCTCCTAAGATCCTTTGCCATCAATGACAATATTTCCAACATATATAACTAGAGATCTAGCACCCCTGGATGTGAATAGAGACCTATTGACCCTGCGTAGAAAGAGGTGATCTGGGTATCACAGGGCCGAACGCAGCTCTGCTTGTCTTACCTATCCTTTCTCAAGGTTCGGAAACCTAGTTCCAGCACCCACCCATACTACATTGGGTGAGACTTTGACCTGTGCAAGCAGGTCACTGTCGAAAGGGCCAGTAGTATAGGGGTTTGTTCACAAACCTTGAACTCAGAACCTGGGTCAGGACCCCTCGCGCCAACACTCACCATCCTTGTTAGGAATGGTTTTGGCTCAAGTTAATGATGACGATAGTGAGCATGTGATATATTATTTGTCAAAAGGTCTCATTGAACCTAAACTACGATATTCACATGTGGAGAAAATATCTCTCGCAGTGGTCTTCACTATCACCCACCTCCGACACTATATATTTATACGGAAGACTATCGTAATTTCTTTGGAGAATCCCATGCGACACATCTTGTCTCGTAAAATCATTGGAGGAAAATATTCCAAATCTAAGTTGCAGGAAACGCAGAGGGGGGGTGCAACCTTGTTCCAAATGGATTGTAATCCTCCAACAGTTTGATTTTTTTCACTGTTGCCAAAGCAAAGAAATCTTTAGTCTTTACTGAATTACTGTCAAACCTTCCCATAATTGACCCGAACAATGTAGCTCATGATCCATTTCCTGATGAATCTGTTTATCTGTTCAATTCTTCTAATCCATGGTAGGGAGACATTCTGGTCTACCTCCAAACTCAACGATTCCACCCAACTCTCACGTTAGACGACCATCGTCGTATTTGTCACCAAGAAAACACTACCTCGTGCTAAACAATACTCTATATTGTCATGGTGTCAATACTATTATTCAACGTTGTCTCACTCTTAATGAGGCAGAACAATTTTTAAATGACTGACACGCGGGGGCGTGTAGCGGTCATCTTTCTAGCATAGCTACTGCCTAGAAAACCTTACGTGTGGGATGCTCCTGGCCCACTTTGTTTAAATACTACATCACAACGGTCCAGAAGTGCCATCCTTGTCAGATTTTCACGAATAACCCATCTCGCCCCTCTTCATCTGGTTATCTTCGTTGGTCCTTTTGCTAAATGGGGAATAGACTTTGTTACATGCAATCCCACTTCTGTGGATGGACACAACTACATCGTAGTTGCGGTCGACTACTTCACAAAATGGGCAGAAGCCATTCCTACTTTTAAGGCTGATGGATAAAACTTTGCTTTGTTCCTGTTCAAGTAGGTCATCTATCGTTTTGGTGTACCCTTCTCAATCATCACAGATCATGGGTCACATTTTCAGAACCATATAATGACGGAATTAACTTCCATGCTAGGTTTTCGACAAGATCAGTCTTCGTCCTACTGTCCCTAAGAGAATGGCCAAGTCGAAGACGTAAATGGCATCCTCAAAACCATGATTCTTCGGTTAGTTGTCAACCATAAAACCACGTGGCATCGGAAGTTATACTCCACGTTATGAGCATACAAAACGTCAGTCAAAACTGCTACAGGCTTCATGTGATTCCAACTAGCATTCAATCTAGAAGCAGTACTTCCAATCAAGTGTAAAATCCCACCACTCAAGTTAGTTATTGAACTCCTACCTAGTACCATTTCTGAAGAAGAGCACTTGCTCTCGCTCGATCATTTGGAAGAAACTTGTCGAGATGCCACACTGGCACTCGAAGCTCACAAGCATTGAGTAAAGGCTCAATACGAAAAATTTGTCAAGCCTCATTCTTTCCAAGAGGGTGATCTCGTTATACTCTATGATCAGATACACAACCTCTTGGGGGCAGGAACACTCCAACCATTATGGCTTGGTCCTTACGTCGTCACGAAAGTCCTTTCAAAATGAGCTTATGAAATTCAGGACTGTAATGGGATTCCACTCGCTGAGCCCCACAACAGGCTCTATCTGAAGAATAATTTCGCCTAGTGTTTCACTAGTCATATGCTTTGTAATTTTATGTATATCAGTTTTGTCTTTGTTTGGTGTGTCTAGATATTTTGGGTTTTGGAGTGTTTTCTCATGAAAACTCTCTTCTTTTACATATGTCTTCATCATCCTTAACATACGTTGGATATGCGGATGGTGCCAGTAGTCATACTCGGCACATTGCATCAGCTTCTTGGGTCCTCTACACACCTGAGTCAGAATTACTTTGTTCCAGGGGAATCTTCCTAGGAAATGCCACCAACAATATTGTTGAGTACAAGTCGGTGATAGAACTCCTCACGGAAGTTGCATCTCGTGAAATCTCCAATCCGGTGGTTAGGTTAGATTCCCAACTTGTCGTTATGGATTTAAACAGTTGTTATCACATCTGTCATCTAGTCTTATTGCATTATTACTTAAGGGTACAACTTCTACAATGTTAATTTCAAATCATCACATTTGAGCACATTCCTAGAGAATCTAATACATCAGCTGATTCATTAGAAAATTATGTTCTAGATTGGCATTTGTCACATTTATTATAGAAAGAGTCATTCATGAGTGTATATTTTCCACCATAAAAGATACATAAAAATAAAAAACAAAAGAATCAAAATTGCCAAAATATGTATATATATATATATATATATATATATATATATATATATATATATATGTCGTGTCCAGTCAAGTTACATCAAAAAACATCCCAAAACTTGGGTGTTTTACAAAAAATTGGCTTTGCTAAACCTCGCTCTGACATTTACACATCTATCCACTATTCCTCCTAAGCCTGCTGCTCATGATAGCAGATAACTGCTCTGGCTAGCCTCCTAAGAGGCACCAAGAACCTCTCTGGCACACCCAGTGTGTGTCACTGCGGGCGAACTGGGATTTCCCTCATAGGAAGAGGCGGAATGCCCATGCTTAATCCCTCGAGGTTCCTAGCTAGCTCATGAAAAATGCATGTGTCATCACCTTATTTGGTGGTTTTTGTACCCTCTGCTGCTACACCAGCCCCAGGTAGCTACATTCCTCGCCTTGCATAGCGATGTGCTCTGGCTAGATATACGGGTGCCACATCTGTGTCAAGCAATAAGCTTCATGTCAAAACATTTTCACCCATTAAACAAAAAAGTTTCATAAACATTCAAAAGATAAAAAATAATTCAACATTGATCATGTTCCTTCTTACCATCTGGACCACACTGAGTGCCTAGTGGCAGTATCAATTCTAAATCTCTTGTGTAGTTCATCCCTACATAGGAATAATCTTCAATCATCAGAATCTTTCCATCTAGCCACTCGAAGAATGCATCATCAAAACAGTGATGGATTGGACCCTCTCCCATCCATGGCATCAAAGCTTACCAACGAGCTTGTCTTGGCTCTCGCGGTCCCAATACATCCATGATCATCCTTAGCCTCATTTCAGGCACCCACTCTAGTATGAAGGACACAATCAGTGTGCCATACCCAAACTCTCGTTGGGTCCAGGTCCTATATGTCGTCAATTCTTCTCGAACCCGGTGGACAACACCTTTGTACCAGTCGAAAATCTGAGGTTGCATGCAATCTAATGCCAAAAATACTCGGGCCTTGGTGGCCAAATGCTGACTCTTGGCTCCTGCCAAGCGAACTAGCATCCACAAGAGATACCTCATCGGTCTCGAGACCACCCATGCTATAGGCACCAGGTTTCTTACCGACGTAGTATTGTTTATGCGGTGAGCTCATATTAGATCCATAGTAGTGTGGGGATCAGCCCTAGAACCTGTTATATTAGGCCTCGGTCCTCTACATGACATGCCAGTCAAGTAGTATATGTCATCTTTCTCGATCAAGAGTTCATTACCTCCGATGTGAAATACATGTTGTCTATCATCCCACTGCTGGATAATCCATCTCAGAAGGTCTTCTTGACCTCTCATCATCTCTAAATGAGCATACTTCAGTAATCCACATCTGCGGAGAACCAACAAAGTAGCAGCATTGTTAACCATTTTGCGTTCTTCCCATTCATGCTCTCTTTCGCACCAAATACTCATGGTAAATTGCTTCACACCAACACAAGAAAGATTTCCAATGGATTAGTTTTAGGATGAAACACTCTGGGATTGAGAAAAACAAGTTTGAAATATGTTTATGTTGGCTAAAACGGGCCCTAGTGCAAAGCATAGCGTGCTAACGCACTGTCCCTTAACAGGAAGTGCATTTAACGCAGCCCTGACACTAGGCACTTGTGTTATCCGCTCAAAAAATTTAAGGCCTGCTAAAAACCAAATTTTTAGCCAGTAAAAACAACTAAAAGGATAATGGAAAGCTACATGAAGGCTCAAGCTCTTACCTGGATCTCACGGAATCAAAAATCGTTGCCTGGTTCGTCCACAATTGACAGTAGAAGTTTCACCTCTTTTTTCACTCTAGAACTCTATCACAGCACTCAAAACAGTGAAAATGAAGGTTTTTTGCCTTCTTATACCCATTCTAGATTTACGAATCACTCAGTTAGTCTATTAAAATTGGTAAATTATTGCTATATTTTGTTGCAACTATTGGTTTTTAATTTTCATCGATGCTCTGATGAGTTGTTAGTGTTCATTTGCAGATTTGATCATGCTCGACCCGGTGGCGAGCTTTCTTTTTAGGGACTTTTTCTAGCTCGTAAAACTGAAAAACCCCAATTTTCCTTCCTCGGGCTTGTTAAACTAATATGACGAAGAAATATGAGCCATTCTTTTCCATATTTATCTAGCTCGTTAAAAAACCGAAAAAGTAACCGAGTTTTTCTCGTTGGACTTTTTAAAAATTCACGGAGAGCATCGAGTTTTTCTTCGTCGGACTCATTAAAATTTCATGAAGAATATTGAGTTTACTTCGTCTCCTTGTACTCATAACAAAACGAGGCAGATTTCCATTGAACATAGGTTTATAACTTTATCTGGATTCAATGGACTAACTTACGAAAAATGAATTGTGTCGGGCTTACTATTCTCCCTTCGTCATGCCCAAATATCAAACATGACAAAGGTACCCCCTAGAGTTGTCTTTTACGATGTTTTTCAAACTCTCTAAACATGAAAAGATCATCGAGTTTACCCATCTGGACTCGTTAAAACTAATTAGACGAGGAAAAATTTGGACAAAGTAGATACTTATTTTGTTATATTTGAAAGGTCGATTTGGCAACACAAAATCTTGAACATGGCACTTCCCAGAAAACTCACTCGCAATTAGTCAAACCCTACCATCTATGAGTTTAGCCTTCATATACCAATGTTCCTGCATTGGTAAATCTTGACACTCTTTGGTTTTCATTAAACCTAAGTTTCCTGGTACCCTGTTACTGTGCCTTCTATTGTTCAAGAGGGTCCCACTATCTACTGTTCCTTGAATCAGCCAAGCCATAATATACCAGAAATTATCTATCGTCAGTTACTTCCATTTGCTCTTGACTATCTCCAAAACAAAATCATATTTTCTTGTTTCATGTCGACTAATGTAGGACGCTTGAGTGCCTACCTTTTGACAGATATATTACTCTCGACTTCAACATCTTATCAAAAAAGTTGATCCAGAAATACATAAGTACCCAGGTACTTGCAGACATTAGTGGCAGGTCACCTTGTGTTTGGTTGGGGGTTCTCATTATTGGCTCCCAATTGAATGATTATACGAGTGTTCGACATCAACTCCTTTTATTCATACTCGCTAGATTGTAATGTGCATCTTGGGAGCCATCATCCTTATCAGTGGGCACCCTCGCGTCTGTTAATAATTTTTGTTATTGACTGATAATCAGATGATTTCCCGCATGTTTGACTACAACTCCTTCATTCACATGTGCGGAAATGTGTAGTTCAGTGAAGCGGAAACCAAGACCTTGGGTTGAGGCTTACATCATTTCAGTTTTGTTTCCTCTCCCAAGATGCGATATTGTTTTCAGAGACAACTTATCAGTATGATCATGTCATGACAGAAGCTTCCACATTGTGGTTATCGGTGGACACACTAGTCATATCTCTGTTTTAGAGAAATCATTTTGATATAGCTACTGAGCATGGGGATGCCGACTCAAGACAGATACTATATTTCTAACATATGTTTTTGTTTCAGGTATTCCTCAATCCTCCAACTCCTCTCATTCTACTACACTTATGATAAAGTATTTTGGCCATTGTCTTCACCTCTAAACTCAAACTTTAGGGGGCATTTGTTTCAGGACAAATGACCTCCTCATCATCTTAGAGGAGAAGGTAACATGGAAGGAAGAAAATGACCCAGAAAAGACCAATTTTTGCCAAGGTATGCACCCCAAGAATAGCTAGCCAGAGTTATAACGTACCCTAGCCATGCAAAGGGAGCATTAATGCCTAGGGAAACTCTCTGTCTTGCCCAAGGGGAAGCATTATCCGTGTTTGAATTTGAAAAGGGAAATATCTTACAGAAAACTAATTATCAATTCCAGATTTTCCTCAGAAAGAGTTAGTGCAAAAATAGAAACTAATTTCACAAACCTTTTATTAGACATTGCCAAACACAACTGAACTCCTATGGAAGGAAAAAACAAAGGAAAGCTAGGACGCATCTAGATCTTTCTCGATTTTCATTGGTTGAAAGAGTTGGAAAGGTTTGCCCTCTCCATTTCCTATAAATTGGAGGTGTGGGCTCTTGGTCTAAGCTTGAAGGTTTGATTATATGTGGAGAATAATTTCATTGTTGCAGTGTGAGGCTTGAAGATCGATGAGGTACATTGAGGACTCTCTACCTTGAGCATCATCACACTCGGGGATAGAGAAAGAGAGAGAGGAACTATAAGACTAAGGAAGGCTTGGTACAACTAATGGTTGTAATCCTCCTTTTTATAAATCAGTAGAACTGTATATGTTTTGTCCATTCAATGCTTCAGTGTCACATTTTTTGTTCATTTTTCTATGTAGCATGATATTAATGGCTTAGATCTGCATAGTTTAATGTCAGTTGTACTAGTTTAATTGTTATAAAGCTATACTATTGTGGGGATTACACGGGTGCTTTGATTAGTTGCAGGATCCGGATTTGGAGCTGGTGAGGATGGAATTCTACCCTGCCACTTAGCGTTCTCCATAGGATTTGTTTTCTGCAAAGAGGTAATCATTCCAAATCTTTCTTTGTCAATTATATATTAGTATGAACATGTATGCATTACTTTTGGAACTTTACAGCTAATCTTACAGTCTGCCTCGGGCACCGGAAAGCCCTGAGAGGGATATTCAATAACCACCACCCAATAATATTACCCTATAGCATGGCTCTGTGTTGGCTATACATAAGTGCTATGTTGCCTCTGCTGATACTACTTTTTTTCTTCTTTGTTGTGTATTCTCCATCTTGGGAATAGACTTTCCCAACCAGAATTACTGCCCCTCTCAACATAGAATCTCTAGATCGATCTTTCCTCTAAGCACTGCTCACTTTAGAAATTCGATCTCTTGATCCTTTCTCTGTCTTAGTGTTTTTTCCAAATGACCCTTCAAGTCCTTCTTATAATCTTCTCGTTGAAAATTCAATGACCGAGATTAAATCTTTAATCAATGACTAAGATTAGATTTTGACTTGATCTCCACCTTCTTTATAATATTCACACTCTATTTTATTAATACCCTTTAATTATTTTATTTTCCTAAGTTTACACTTAGGGTCCCTTTAAAAATAATTAATTATTTTAATAAAACTCATTCTGAGTGGAATTTTCACAAACAGTTTCTGGGTTCTCTAGAATACATGTGTCTAAGTCTCCCTGCCAAATTTGAGATTTAGAGCACATTTGATGCTACCCAAATCAACACTCCCTCTTAGAGAGGAATATGCTCTAGGAATGCCCCCAGCTGAGTATTGCTCTGATTTTGCAACATCTCCCTCTGTTTTGTTGATGTCTGACACTACTTCCCACCAACTCTATGCAAACGCTACATCTGTATTGTTGTTGACACTACCACTGTCAACACTACATCTGTACTGCAACTCCCTCTAAATTTCTGCATTCATGCTACTATTGACCCCGCTACTACCAACTGCTACTGCACTGCAACTTTGTTGCTTATTGCAACAGAAAAAACATCCAAAACTAAACAAGTGTTCACAATGATGCATCTCAGTATTGAAGATCTAATTGTTGCTAGCCTCTACACTGACCCTTTGAAGTTGTTGTGCTACTACTAACTCTGCGTTGCGCCTCACTACATCATTTCCAACTTTTATTTATGCTGCTAAGACTCTGGCGATGCTAACCACTGCATTGTCACGTCTGCACTCCACTGCACTAACCGGGACTCGTCCATCCTGCTACTTCTGAAATGGGCTCCCGTAGCAAGGTATTCATCAAAGAGGTGGACTCCTCAAGGATCCTACCTAGCATGTAGCTCTCTGGTTCTATAGCTCCAAATCACCCCAACTCCCTCCTGGAGATATATGGGAAATCATGGTGTACTCCTCCTCATCGATCCTTGCATATGTAGCCTGCGGATCATGCTTCTCGTCTTTGTCTCTCTTCTTGAGAGGACACTGTGTGGCATAATGAACCATCTCGCCACACCGAAAGCATTTTATATTGTAAAGGTCCTTATTCCTCCTGTGTTGCTCTTGTTTCCCCTTTGATGCAAGGGCCACAATATCCTCCTCCTCCTTATTCTTCCTCTAACTATTTGTTTTCCCTCAATTTGACACTTGAGTAAGTCCCTCCTCATCTCTTCTTGCTAAAGAGTTGCACACATTGACTCCCAATCCAGGAATTTCTCTTTTCCCAGGATGCTCTAGAAAAAGACCTGATATTCTTCGGATACTGAGTTGAGGGCCACTATGACCATCTCTTTGGCTTGAGGATCTTATCCCACAGCTGCCAAATGATCTTGGTTCTCTTGAAGTCTAACTAGGAATGTATCAATGCGCTCAACCTTTTGCATTCTGGTAGTCCACGTCTTCTCCTCCAGATACATCTTCTACTACTCGGAAGATCCTTGATATAGATTCTCCAATTCCTTTCGCATTTCTCTAGTTGTCACTTTGCTAGATATGTGACACACGACATGATCCCTCACTCTGCCGAGGATCAGGTGCTTTTCCTTAGCCATATTATTCTTGTATTCCTTTAGAGGATCTGCATCTACTATAACAACCACCACACCTTTTATGAATAGTTTTATATCATGCTCATCCAATAGGCATTTTATCCTTTCCTGCCAAATCACATAGTTGGATTCGAAGAGAGACACATATGGACTCTTCTAGAAGGCACTGGCCATGTGGAGATTCTGAAACAATGAGAATTTTTCTCCTAATTGACCAACGCACTCTTGAATGTTTGGAAGTGCTTTGCAGAGCACCCTTGAATGGAGGTACTTGCATATGCAAAGTAGTTAGTCCCTTGAGAGGCTACTTTTTTGAGCTCATAGGTGATATAACATGTACTTGAAATCTTGGAAACCTTGCAATGGAAGTCATGGATGACTTGTTCTTGTTCTTTATCTTAGGGAATGTAGAAACTAAAATGATAGGGGATGATAGACCCTATTAATTGGTTCTGAGGATGATGTCCAATTTAACCAGGTCATTGGGAATGGTGCCCAAATTGACCTATAACATATTTCCCCCTAAAGCATGAAGTCAGAATAATAATAACAATATTTTTTTTAATGAGATGATTTACACTGTGATGGGTTGAACTGAAGTGGAGTGGCGACCTGCATCGATCTTACAATACATTGCATCATGATATATCCTCTTGATCATGAATTGTTGAGGAAAGGCATTCCCATGCTCACACATAAACTATCTAATAACATGTACATAGTGCATAAAGTCGTCTACATTGGAATGGTTCCCAATATAGACATGCGTACAGATATAGGCCCATGTTCTGATGACGATCTGTATGTAAGGTCACCGTACAGATGATGTGTACAAAAATCCTGAAATCGCAGCCCAGATGGCTGAAACTAGATCTGGGGTCTTCTTATCTCATTCACTCGATCGTTCCGCTAGCCATGCGAATATATGATTTGTAGTCGAACATGGTAGCACATCATTTGATTACCAGCCAATGATGTGAGCTGTTAAAAAATGTGATACAACCACCATTAATGTTAATGTCCCTCATGGTATTGTAGTACATTTTGTAAGGCATGAATAGATGATTTGATGTCGACTGCCAAACAAAATCTTTCAGTCAAAAGTCCGAAAGCGAGGATCTTGTTGATGCTGTAACAAGCCTCATGGTACTGGAAGATGATGTTTCTAAGTAAACTTCTTGGATGATGATTTGGCGTCGACAAGAAGTCACTTTATTGTGAAACGAGAGTCACTAATTAAGGAGACAAAGTATGACTTGATATAGAAATTTTCAGGGATGACTATCATGGTAATGAATGTTTATGAGTATTGCAGAAGGATGAGTATTCAGTAGATGACTTCTCTTGAACATATCAGTGACAATGAGATGAGTTGGTAGTATTGACCCAAAATCGAAGTGAAGGTATGATGAACCATAGGTATGAATGAACCGTCAAGAATATTACCCAACCCAAACAGTCATGATGATGGAGTGAAGTGTCATGTTCAAGAGCGGCCTGCTACCATAAAAAGTTCTATTCACTTTCCCAAATTTTCCCCAGTCATTTTTCGACCAGTACCTCTTTATTTTTTAACAAGATTGAGGAGGATAACATATGCTTGATCTATAATTCAACCCTTCGGGTGAATAATGTATCGCTATTTAATAATTTAACGAGTTTAGCGATGAATGAAACTCGATTCTTTCCACGATCGATAAGCCCATCGCCATTTTATTTTTTAACGAGCCTAACGACAATGAAAACCCAGTCCTTTTTCATATTTAGAGAGTTTGAAAAATAGGAAAAAAAAAAACTATGTAAGTACTTTTTCGTAAATTTGTCTCTCAGATCCGAAAAAGTGTAAACTAATATCTGAGAGAACCTCCTAGCCATGTTCGAGTAAGGCATTCCTTTTTCGTAAATAATCTATCTCAGTCCAGAAAAGGGTTAAACTTATACTGAGTAGATATCAATTGATTTACTTTTACGAGCTCGAAAAGACAAGTTCTCGACAATATTTTTCCATTATCGGAGTCTAAAAATAGCTAAAAGAAGACTCCAAGGGTTCCTCATACCCAACAAATGGTTCCAATGATTCAAACATATGCAAAGAAATTTAAATCAGATTACTAACATCAAGAAAACTCTAAAAAACAAACTAAGATATTGAATGCAAATCAACAACATATATATACAAAATAATACAAAAAATTACTACTCTCATGATTAAGCATAGTAACGTTTCAGATACAACCCATTTCGGGGCTGCACCAACGAAATTCCATCGTAATCCACCAACTCATAGGCACCCTTAGCAAGAAATATTTTGACAATATAGGGGCCATGCCATAATGGCTCAAATTTCCCTGTACCTATTACATCAGCTTCTTGATCATAAAGAAGGACCAAGTCGCCCTCTGAGAAAATGCGAGGCTAGACATTTTTGTCGTATTGTGCCTTTATATGTCTCTTATGCGCTTTGTTTGCCAATTCGGCTTCACGACGCATTTTATCAAGGTAGATGTGGTTAAAAAGACGTGATTCTTCATCTAAGGTGTCACGTCATAGGTCGATTGTGAGTTTTAACTATGGTATTTCACATTGGATTGGAAAGATAGCTTCCAGACCATACAGCAGTTGAAAAGGAGTAAATCCAGTTCTGTTTCTCACCAAGGTTTGGTACTCCCACAAGGTCGACTACAGGATCAAATTCCAGTTTCTTTTACGAAGTCCTATCATTCGTTGAAGCGTAGGTTTAAGAATCTTGTTGATAGTTTCAACTTGTCCATTTGATTGTGGATAATAAGGAGTAGAATTATCATGTGACAATCCTTACTTGGAAGTCAATTCAGTCATCATATGGTTGTGAAAATTCTTCCCATGATCTGTAACTATAACCTATGGAACCCCAAACCGTGCAATGACATGATTAAAGAAAAACAATGCGGTTTTTTGTCCTGTGTTGTTGAATGTAGGCATCGCTTCGGCCCACTTGGTAAAGTAGTCTACTGCGACAGTAATATAACCATGCCCCCTTGGATGAACGAGGGTTACAGGTCATGAAGTAAATGCCCCATTTCTAAAATGGTCCCACGGAGACAATGGGATCCATTAGCGCTGGCGGTTTGCGGATTTTATGATCAAATATCTAGCATGCATGGCAACTTCTGACCGCAAGGATGCACTCGTGAAATATGGTAGGCAAAAATTAACCGACGCAGAGTATCTTTTGTGTGGTAGCGTATCCAGACAAGTGTCCACAACAAGCCCCAGCATGAAAATCATTTAAAACCTTTTCGGCCTCCTCATCAGTGAAGCACCTTCTTAAAATTGTATCGACACCATGACGATAAAGTGTATCACCAACGATCAGATAATATTTAGCTTGTTATTGAATACGTCGCTGGTTAGAGCAAGAGGTATTAGGCTGAAAATTTTGGGTCTGGAGATAAATGATAAAATCCCCATACCAAGGATCAGATGATCCGATCATAAACAGAGACTCATCAGGAATAGATGGTTTTGACATAGTAGCAGCACTATCAAAGGGAAGGTCACAGAGAAGCTCAGCCAAAACTAAATACTTCTTTGACTTGGATTTGATGAATTCCAAATCAAATTCCTGCAAAATGACAATCCATTTTGAATATTTTCCCCCCAAAAATTGACGTGATAAGATATAAGTCATGGGGTTTCCATCCGAAATGACAATGGTCTTCCAGAACAGGATATAGTGGTGAAATATTTGGACAGCTTGAACAGCTGCCAAGGTAAGATTTTCTATGTACAAATACTTCACTTCTGTATCATTCATATTATGACTCAAATAATAGATTGGATATTCTATCCCATTTTCTACTTGGACCAATACCACAGCAATGGTCATATCAACCGTGGAAATATATAATAAATAATCACTCTGATAGTTGGGGGGGTAAATTAATGACGCCCGAACAAGAGTATCCTTGACAGCATCAAAAGAAGCTTGTACAACTTGATCCCAATGAAAGGGAATCCCCTTTTTCAAGAGTCGAGTAAATCCTTTAGCCATTTTAGCGTAGTTAGGTATGAACCTCCTTAGGAAGTTAGCCTTTCCTTGAAGTTTCTGTATCTGAAGTAAATTTTATGGCACAGGAAAATCAAGAATGGCCTGGACCTTCAATGGGTCAATTCAAATTCTTCTTTTGAGACGAAGAATCCAAGAAAATGACCAGAACCAACAAAAAACACACATTTATGTGGATTGAGGCGTATTTTGTAGTGTCGGTAGTGTAAAAAGATAGCTCTCAAATGCATCAGGTGATCATTCTAATTTCGTGAATGTGCGAGTAAATCATCTAGATAAGGTTGATCGATGTGCTTGATGTCATTGAAAGCAGAATCATTTGTTCTCTGAAAAGTGGCATCGGCGTTATTTAAACCAAATGATAGTTTCTGATAAGAAAATGTGCCCCAAGGACAGATGAATGTTGTCTTATATTGATCCTCTATGTGAATATTGATTTTATTGTAGCTAGAAAATCCATCCATGAATGACAAGATTTCGCATCCAGCACAGTCGTCAATAATCTGGTCGATAAAGGGAGTGGGATAGTTGTCTTTTGGACAAGCAAGATTGACATCCCGATAATCAACACACACTCTGATGGTTCCTTTTTTTTCATAACAGGAATGATGTTGGAAACCCACTCAGTTAGCAAAATAGGGTCAATGAAACAAACACGCAAAATATTTTCAACTTCTGCTTTAATGGCAGCGGCATTTTTTGAATGAACAGGACAAAGGCGTTGATGTACCGGCTTGACATCAGGGTACATATTAATAGTGTGTTCAATGATACTAGTATCGATGCCTGGAATTTCCTCGTAAGACCAAGAAAATACATCACGGAATTCATGAAACAGAAAGTGATATGTTTCAAGTTCTGATGGAGAACAAGATACGCCGACATGAATGTTTTCTACAATGCAAGGTTTGGTCAAAATATCGATAGAAATGGTTTCTTCAATATTTGACAGATTTCGCTCGGAATCGATTGCATTAATAGGAAAAGAATTCGAAAAGATATTTTTGATTGATGGGGATATATTTCACTAAGATTATTTTCTTCATAATCAGGAAGATGGGAACGATGATGATAATCTTCCCATGGTTATCCTTCTGACATCATGGTTTCCAAAATATTCTCATCTGTCAAGAAAGTTCTGGAAAAAGGATCAGATGGAGTACCAAAATCTAAGGAATGATCAACCCAAACAACCGGCGATGATGATTTTTGATTCCCCGCCCAAGCCAGATAGATTGATTTCTATGCCAACTCAATAGGGTTGGGCAGTAGAAACTCATCCAACATAACATCTTTAGAATCACCCGTACTCTTCCTTAAGCTAGATGGAGTGGAAGAGATCATGTAGCAGGTCTCTATACTTGCAATGCCTACCAACGTTGCAGGCGGCGGTAATGCAAAGGTTACATGAGAGTGGAATTCTTTAAGAGTCGTACACCAATGTTCTGAAGTGCGAGTTGGGGTGCATTAACGAATGGAACACTTCCAGTTACCTGTGAAGTGGAGACAAAGAATGATAACCGATTGATGATTGTGATAACACCTTTATATGTAAAGGAAATCATTCTAAAATATGTAGAAACAATTGTAGTCATAGCATATACCCATGGCCTTCCCAATATAAATATTGTATTCAAGGGGTCTGTCAATGACCTCAACATCAACATTCATTGTTTTTCCCCCTAGTTCAACATGCAAGTTATTAATAATACCACAAGGCTTATATGTACATCCATCGAAAGCCTTCAATGCCGTTGATGATTGAGATAAGCGCGGCGAGCCAAGTGACTTCCAACAGTTTAGAGACATAATGCACGTAGATTCTCCCTCATCAATAATAGTACGATGAAAAAGGTGATTAAGAACATTTACTTGGATGGAGAATGCCAATTCTTTTGGTAATTGTGGCACATAGACCATATGATTAAAGACTACAAGATTAGAATCAGTCGGATCAATTCCACCAATTGCCAAAAACAAAGCATGTTTCTAGGAGGGATAATTTTTTAATAGCTCAAGAGATGACATAGCTGAAGGGGATTGAGCCAAATCTTCAACTATATTATAATTTTGAGGAGCTCTTGCTCGAGGATTATATGTCGATTTATGAATGACACCCTTAGGTGGCTTGATTATCAATTCAGGAATAGCAGGTGGCGGTACCGATTTCGTAGACGGTGTTATCACAAAATTGCACCTGATAGGCTGCTAATCAGACAATCTCATGTAACTGTTTCAAACCAATATTTTTACTGAATCTTAGCCTCTTCAGTCTGAGAGGGCTCTCTCAAAGGGTTAATGATATTGAATAAAGATGTATTTAGATGGCTAACTCTACTTGGAAAAAAACTTGCTTATGATGAGTGTAGGTTGAAAATTGTATCAGTATGCAAACATTCGGCTTATGGAGTCAACACTTTCAATGATTCAGTAGAGATTTCACTTGACATGGAAGCTGAGGCAAGTAAGAGTTTTTAGCAGTAGTACTCACACACATGAAACGAGAAAATACACAGTCAATTTATCTATAAAGGAATTCAAAGCATTACATGAATTAATTCTGATTATTATAGATAAAAACCACTGTAAATGATACACATAAAAGATATATAAAAGATAGGAAGGCACTAAAAACTTAATTAGAATCTCAGGTTGGTCAAGAAACAAGTCTCTGTATTACTGAAATAGTCAAATTACATAAAGCTGTAGTTTTGCCAAAAAATCTCAAACCCTTCAAAAATTTGACTCTGCCCTTTAATAGACTTGTTACATCATGAGATAATCTGCCTCCTGGCTAGATTCATTGAATTTTTTCCTAATGACACCTTTCATAACCATAAAACATCTATTTAATGACAAAATGACAGTTATCCTACTTGACAGTGCTTTTCCTAATAGGACTCAAACTATTCAATATTACATTTAAAAAACTTATCTTCTAAAGAAATTACATCTTTGAAAAATATGCCTTCACATGTTCGAATTGGGGTGATGGGACTCATCACTACATGAGCACTTAATTGACCTCCTCTGAAACTAGAAACAAAACCCTGTTTTTTAGGCAAACATGGTCTTCATCTTCAACGAATGCTTTCGCTGGTAGTTTGTCTTCATTTTGTGGTCTTTAAGTGTTGAATATTTTTTTTCATGATCCGCTAACACTTGGATATTACCCAGCTGTCCATAGATGCTTAAAAATCTCCCACATAGTATGCTATGAAAGTAAGACAGTTTCATAGCACACTTTCGTAGCACTGCAAAAATGTCATTTACCATCAATGTTTTTTATTCTTTCCTTTGGTATGGTCTTAATCATCCTTAGGCACATCTCCCATACAAATTTTACCTCTTGAAAGCTCCCAAAATAGGTTCAAAAATCAAGAAGAAAATCTACAGTAGTTTCGTAGCGTTTTGTTGTCCTTCAAGCCCGGGCACGCTACGAAATTGCTGAAAAGTGCTAAAATTCCAATTTTTTGTGTAACTTGAAAAATAAACCTCATGCGTGCCAAAAAAAAAAATTAACATTCCATTAGCCTTAAAAACCATAAAACATCTCACCTTATGATCCTTGAGTGATTTCTACCTCATTTATGATGGGTTGAGTTATTGGCTCTTCAAGCACTGTCATTTTAAGGCCTTTTTTCTCTAACTCATTAATTAGTTCAATCTGCTCCTAGAGGTCTTTTACTTGGTATTCAACATGCCATGAACCCCTCTGCATGTTGTGGACCTCATCAAAGTAATGAGGAACACAATCCATCTCACCTTTCATATTTAAAACCACTTTGCAGATTTTTCATGTTTTTCTGAAAAATAGGTCTTATAACAGAGCTTATATCTCTGAATCCATGATGTATTTTTTAAAAATGGAGGATTTTTTTGTCAATAATAATGCTTTGAAGAAAAACCTCTATTTTTTTTTTGAAAACCATCTCCCTCTGTCTAGAACCTGCATTTGAAAAACATGTGAAAAACAGAAAAACTTTGTTTTCTGAAAATAGGTCTCAAATAAATCTTTGTATATCCCAACTGATAGCACCTGTGAGAAAAGTGAGAGAGGTTTTTTTTCCTTTTCTGGTGATTGAAAATAACCTCTCTCAGTATTTCCAAATTCATCTCTATTTATCCACAATATTCTCTTTAAATGTGTTGCTCAAACAGACCAAAAACACAGCCATTTCCTTGTTAGCTCCAACATAAATTCAAACAACTTGAACTGATGCATGCTTCAACAAAGCTAAGGTCCTCCACGAATAGCTTAATTTCCATGAGCTTTTATCTTATCCACATAGCCTCCTTTGTGTGCTTTCTTGTACATGACCATATCCTTTTAAAACCAAGTTGCCCTTTTAAAAAGGTGACACTTGGAAAGCCAAATTGGACAGCAAGTTACTTGGTGTGATGAAGAAGCTCTCAAAAAGCGACATTGAGATGTTTCACATGAAATAATTAATGTTGAGTGAAAAATATCAGCTTAGTATAATGTTAAATTACATCTCATGCTTAAATCATAACACATACATGCCAAAAGGGTAATGATGACCTCATACATGACTCTGTTTTTCTGAAACTATAGGGTTCAGAGCTGAGATCTTATCTCCCTATCCTGGACATATATTACAAAACTAAAGGAGGTTTTTGTATATCAGTATGTATTTAAGAAAACCTCTCTCTTTTTTTTTTAAACCATTTCCAGCTGTCCAGAATTTGTATCCTAAAAACATGTATAAAACAAGAAAATTTTGCATTCTGAAGATAGGGCTGAAGACATCCTTGTATCTCCCAATATGTAGCACCTTTGAGAAATGTGAAAGATTTTATCGTTATTTGATATGTGCTTGAAAATTACCTTTCTCAGTTTCTTAAAATACTTCTTTTGTTTCCCAGAAACCGCCCTTGAAGTTGACTGCTCAAAGTCAAAAAACAGAGAAATGCTTCATATTCGCTACGAAACTAGCAACAGTTTCGTAGCATTTTCTGCCTATTTTACACTGAATTCGCTATGAAAGTAGGGATTCTTGGCTAAAATGACTTTTTCAGTACAAAAATATTAGGAATTGAAATCTGTTAAAAAATAATGAGTGATGTGACACGAGGGGATTTGAAAGTGAGTGGGTTTCGACCTTAGGATAAGCTTAAACAAGAAAAATTTTAAATTTTCCTTGACCAAGTATATAAAAAATGAATCATACAACCCTACCTTTGACACATGAATCTATATAACTTTTTCAAATGATGCTTCATTTTTTGGGTGATAACAGACGAATTCGTGGTCGAGGTAGTAGGTTGATCAGTGGCCCGACTACCATAATATTTATTACGTGTTGACACCAAAACATCTGTTGATGGCTTTGTGACAGATAGGATAAGCACTTGGGAAATAGAAGTTGGAACCGTAGCAACCAAATTTGTGTCTGAATCTGGAAAAAGATTTGTCAATACATCTGATGCATGTGAAGTCTTAACCATTTTTGAGACTTCAGCGCAGTGAGGAAAATCCTGAACAAAGTGTTCCTCATTACAGGTTATGCATGGATAACGAGGTTTCCTATTTTTAGACGATTGATCAGATGATATTTTCTGTGGGTTAGAAGTTTTATTTTTCTTTCATTTCCATTTTTTCTTACTTCCGGGTTGCTTATCACTTTTTCCTTTGTCAAATTACATGGCATTGATTTCAGAATAAGGTGCAGGATCAGATGCAATAGTATGATGTGTGCTTGCAGTACCGATCATACTGTCTCCAGCACAAGAGTCCTTTGATGGAGGAGGAACAGTAAAATTAGATTGAGGTGCGTTAGGAATTTTCTCGTAGAGCGTGCCAGACTGAGTATAAATCAAGTCCAAATATGGGGCACAAGAAATGACCTGCTCTTCAGTGACGACGCCACCCTTAGCCACATCCTCAGTTATAGATGGTAATAGGGGCTTAATGAACCACTCAGCAAGGAGCTGATTAGGAACAAATGTCTTAACCATTCTACGATGACGATGCCACTCATGAATATGATCAGAAATGTGAGAAGCATTAGTCTGTTTAAAATTATTCAAGAGTTATGTTCCAGTTTCATATCATATGGGTAACTAGAAGTGAGTCAAAAAGATAGTATCTAGGGAAGTGAAATTATCGAAAGAAGCTCTAGGTAACTCAATATACCATTTTGCAGCCAAACCAATGAGTGTACGTTGAAAAAGACATAGTCGAACAAAGTCATCATTCAGGGAGTTTGATGAACACCACAAATGAGAAGCCATAACATGAGTCAACGGGTCTTCCCCATGGTTTCCATTGAACTTAGGAATATCTGAGGGTAATTTATGGGGTATCATCGGCCACTAAGGAGCATAGTTGATTGGATCATTGGTAAGCCTTTTTAAATCTGGTAACTCTAAAGCTGCAACAAAGAGCAACTTTCGATTGAGGTCAGGTTGAGCATAGCCACGGTATGATGGAATTTCTTGGGAAACAGGCCTTTGAGCACCAGCATAAGGAATCTACTGCTGGTAACCAAGATAGGGGTTGTTTTGATAAGCAAATGCTTGAGGATTTTGTTGACCAAAACATGGGTACGATACTTGTCGAAATGAAGGTTGAGAAATTTGCACCTGAGGCTACCAAGGGATCTGTCCACCAATGTTATAACCAAAATTAGAATAACTTGGATTCGTTTGAGGATAGGTATAACCTGGTTGTGGTTGCGACATCCCATAATATGGTAATCCATGTTGTGAATAAATTATTCCGGGTAGAGTTTGTTGCTGTAAATTAGTCGAAGGTGTTGGAGTCTGTAGGCCCAATACTTGAGGCTATTAAGTTGAAGGACCTACTTGAAACGGTTGTTGTACAATAGTTTGAGTCTGTAATAGGGGTAAAGTTGTATTAACAAGTGGAAATTATGTGGGATAAATATGTTGAACCGGTTGATACGAGTGTACAACCGTTTTTGGTTGGATAGGCAGAGTGGGTTTCCATTGATAAACATTCATTTTTACATTAGGTTGACCAAAAAATGGGGGAGTACTATCAAAATGGGTGACCATAGGTTGCCCCCCATCATGAGGAGTATAATAAGACAGAAAATATTGTTCTCCAAATACAGGGAGTCCAGTTGAGATGGTACTGGATGAAATAGACCCAGAAGGACCAGCTTGATATTGCCCTGATAATGGATATAAAGGATCAAGTTGTTTAGTACTGACTATAGGTTTACCAGTTAGAATACTATACGATGACATTGGTGAATTCCATGGGTTTGAATATGCACCAGAGAAAATTCCAGATAAAAATTTATAACCTGATGGGACCAAAGGGCCACCATGTAAATATGACTCTGGTGAAGTTGTGAACATCGACGGGGTAGCGAGAGCATGTGTTGATGCAATCAGAACATATAGTCCAACTGAAGATGTTGGTTCAGGCCTGGTTACTTGACCAAATGTATACCCTTTCGAATCGACAGGAATTTGAATAGGAACAGGATCAACAAAAGTAGAGGATGGTGATTGAGGAAAATACTTTTACAGGTAAATATCCTCCCCAAAATGGGTTGGAGTTAAAGGTGTTTCGTCTTGTGGTATTTCTTCAATCAAAATTAAACTAGGTGGAAGGATTTTTTCGTCAAGCCCAAAGTATATTCTAAGAGGTTGACTATGCGATATGGGAGATTCAATAGCTACAATAGATTGTGGAGAAATCGATACAGGAAAAACTTTCAGTCGTTCGACTTCGGGATGCAGATGTTCTAGAAAAAAAGAGATAAGACAGTGGATCAACTTCCAGTTGAACAACGTCGGGTTCGGGAGGTATTGTCTCATTGATTGGATGGATCATGACCATGGGTAGCTATGATGATTTCATCTTGACAACAGTAGAAAAACCAGGATTTGTGGAAATAACTTGTGCCAACTGTGGTATGGAAGATGATGCTTCACCAGAGGTACTGATGGTACTGGTTCGGTAGAGCGATTTTTCCTTTGCCTACTAGAAGTGACTTCCGGTGATAAAGGTGGTTTCAATGCAAGTCTACTCGAATGATGGGGAAAGGGATTTTCTTCTTCCACGATGACTGACTTATTTTATGACCAAAAACAAATAAATAAAATAAAAGGTTAATGCTAGGAAAAAGGTTTACCAAGAAACTGTGAAGTGTAGAATACCTTCTAGCGAACTAAGAAGTACGGACAGGAAATCTCCGTGAATTTTGTGTTCGGTGTATCACAATTTACAAGGTAGCCGACTCAGTTCACTATTGATGGACAACAACATAAAGTTGTCCTCCCAAATATATCCAAAGGTACGTGGAGGCCCAAGTCTGTATTAGCGTTGTCTAATGCGAAACCGCACAATGAGAGCACCTCTTTATACTTTTCAAACTATAACACCGCTCGATATACTCGTAGGAACGTGGACGAGCTACGATATACTTACATACGTGGAGTGAGGTATCACACTCAGAATGTATCACAGACAATTAACAACAGCTGCTATTTTTTACGATGTCGAAACAAGTCTCTAGCCTAGACCTTCTAAATGTTATCGTCATGGTTCCAATGTTTTTTAGGTAAATTGATGTAAATTATAAGTTGATCTTTTTTATCAATTTTCCTTTCAATGTTCACCACAATGATGTGATGTAAATTCCTAAAATTTAAACTAAAATGATAAGAAAACTTTTCACCTTTAGCTTTTTCATTGAAAATCTTAGCGAGCAATCAGTTTTGAGAGCAAACACCAAAGAGCACAAACTAATATGCAGCTTTCCTAATTTGTTCCTATGCAAAACACACAATCCACTATATGCAAATGCAGGTTTTTATTTTCAGTCCCTTAATGTGAATGCAAAAAGGAAACTATATGCATCAAATCAACAAAAAACAATTGCTTTCTTCTTTGAGAAACGATGAATTTAACAACAATTTCTCTTTTAGGAAAAATGAAGAATGGAACTACATTTTTTCCTACAGGAAACAAAGAATTTAACGATAATTTCCTTTACGAAAACAAATGGATCTAATGCAGAAGTAAAATACTTTGAATTTGATTTGTCAATGATAAATAAAAACACTTAAAGAGACATTGAACAAACTTACTTTTCAAAGGGGGAATATTTAG
This sequence comes from Pinus albicaulis, assembly GCA_034641835.2. Lineage (NCBI taxonomy): Eukaryota > Viridiplantae > Streptophyta > Pinopsida > Pinales > Pinaceae > Pinus > Pinus albicaulis. The sequence goes on along the minus strand of CM076582.1, from coordinate 125,999,468 downwards.
GTAAATTCACTGGTCTCTATGAGGCATCAAACAGTTGAAAACACAGGAATTAAAAGGTTGAATGTGATGGAAATGAAAAATTCAAAGGGAATTTGGGTTTCATAGGGGGAAACGCAATCTCTAAGGGGAGACAGTGTGTTTCAAAGCACCCCTAAGTTGGAGACAGTACTATGAAAAGCATTGTGTCATGACCAACAGTGCATTGGGCACAGCAAAGAACAAAAGTCAAACTACTAAACACACTTCTAATGCAATTATTTGTTTCAAAATCCTAATAATTTAGAGTAGATGCTACTGGGTGGACAAGCATAGGCAAAAACACCAAGGATTAAGGTAAACTCCCAAGTGGAGTCGCCAATTTGTTATGCAGAATTATGAATTACAGATAAAACGCATTCCCTAAATGTGATGCTATGCATTTAGAACAATATATAAAAGACTTTGCATAAACTTTTCCTAAGAGTAAATAGACACGCAGAAAGAAGGAGAAACTTACTTGGAATCCAAGCGCTTCCTATTCTCCTTCTGTTTCTCTTGTTGTAGCTTCCAATCCAACTTTGATCGCCAAACTAGTTCCTGCAAGTATAAACACTAAACAACAACGAGATTGCAATATACAAATGGTTATTTAATCAGTTAAATAAATGAAACATGAAACATATACATCAACTAAGAATCATAATATGAAATATAGAAGCTTATACAAATACATATGTGGGAAAGTGAGCGGAAATATTTATTAATGGATAGAAGGGGGAGGTTACAACCAGCGATTGATTTGATGTCAGAAACTCCAACATCATCCCAGCCTCATCACAATGAACATGTCTCCAGCAACTTATCGCTCAAATCAAACACTCAATTGAGAATTCAACAGTATTTCTCTACCAAATTTCTTCCTTTCAATCACTAGGATCTGTGTTCAATTTATAGATCAACTGAAGGTAGTTTCACAATCAATTACTTTCTAATAATAGGCAAGACATGTTCCCAAGCTCAAAGGTGTTGAATGGACATATGGATTCGAAGTTTGACACATATGGACTCTTCTAAACAGCACTGGCCATGTGGATATTCCAGAACGATGAGAATTTCGCTCCAATTGACCAACGCACTCTTGAATGTCGGGAAGTGCTTTACAGAGCACCCTTAACTGGAGGTAACTACATATGCAAAGCAGTTAGCCCCTTGAGAGGCTGCGTTGGTGAGCTCATAGGTGATATAACATGTACTTCAAATCTTGGAAACCTTGCAATGGAAGTCATGGATGATTTTTTCTTGTTCTTTTTCTTAGGGTATGTAGCAACTGAAATGATAGGGGATGATAGACCCTATTCATTGGTTATGGGGATGACATCCAGTTTAACCATGTCATTGGGAACGGTGCCCAAATTGACCTATAACAATAACTATTTTTCTACGAAGGTTTAGAAGCTAAAATGTTTATGAGGCGAATCTGAAATCTTGAGGAAGCTCCTCTAAAAATTTCAGATCATGATCCGCAATATTTTCGGAGATATGATCTGTGGAAGTTAGGGTTTTTGCAGGCTCCTGAACTTCATCTCAAAAGAGGCGACCTTGGGAAAACCATCATAACTCTCACTTTTAGTATCGGATTGGAATTTTGTAAAAAGTGATGGATAATGCACGAACTGTAATTTTCTGTGGATTAGATTCGGAGATGAATGAGGAAAAGGTGACATGTGGAACTCCCTACAAGTTCGCTCTACGGAACAAGTCCATAATTAGGTCATTGTGAGAGATTGGGCATAAATTTTTCTTGAAGAATCAAAATTTGGTCAAACCTATGGAATTGGAAAGAAGACACATAGGAATACTACAGGACCGAAAATCACATATTTGGGATCTTGAATAGCAGAGATACACCAGATTCAATATCGAGCTCCTAGAAGGCAAGAAAAAGCTAGATCATGTGTTTTCAAGGGCTGCAAAGGACCAGAATTTCTAGGGCAGCAAAGCAAAGAAAGGTGCAGCAGAGGTAAGATCCAGGTAAGTGTATTTTGTATATGCCTATTCATATATTAATTGCATTAGGTTCTTTGTATTCTAATTTATTTTTTTGTTTAGCACTGACATATGCTCTGCAGGATGAGGTAAGTTTTGCTATTATCATGTCGTGGGTATTTCCTTGAAGACTTTTTGCATGTATAATATATTCATAAAGATAATACTCAATGCATTATCTAATGTTATGAAGAGTGAGAAAGGGTGGCATGACAAGAGAAAAAATCAAGGTGTAGAACAGCAGCAAGAAGTTCACCACATGAAATCTTCACGTGGGTTGCACTGCATACAGTCATTGTAAAGGTATCATTGTACTGAGTCATTGTAAAAGCATCATTGTATAATTTGTACAAGTGACTATATGCCAAGAATATAAGAGGTAGTGTTAGGAGGTCTAGGATCATCATTAGGTATTTGTGTCATACTTGGGGTTATGGTCTAGTGTGTCTTCTTCTTCTACATCATTCTATATCATTGTAAAGTGGACCATTTTCCCTGGTACAGGAGTCCATTCTTCTTTTATTCTTCTATAAGGTGGTAGGGTGGTGCTAGGTTGGTGTATGAAGTCACCAACAGTTTCAAGCATGTGAAAACTTCAGGGTGGTAGGGTGGTGCTTGGGTGAGTTGTAGCTCATTGGGTGTTGGGGCATCCGTTCAGTTGACTACTGAAGAATCTCGGGCGTTGGAGCATCCATCCAATGGGAACTGGAGAAGAATTATTTTCTAGATTCTAGGAAGTTAGAGCTTTCTTTTCAATTGGAGTTGAATATTAAATAATTATTAGAAAAGCATTCAGGTGGTTTTTGTCCCGGAGGGGGTTTCCACCTTAAAAAATATGTGCATTTGTGTTCCTTTTATTTACTACTATCATTGTACAAACACTGATAATAATTCAAAATTAGCTAATGCTCTGAAATATTAATAATAATACTAATTGAAAGAAATACTGATTCACCCCCCCCTCTCAGTATTTCCAACAGCATAATGGTTAAACTTATTCACGATATGTGATCTATCAATTATTTAAACATGAAATACATAGGTTTGCATAATTGCACAAGAATAGTTAAATTTTTTCTTTCAAACATCACAATTCCACTAAAAAAGTTGAGTTTTACATTCATAAGCCATTGTTGTCTAATAAGTGAGCATAAACATGCATTTTATGCTATATACCATGACCATAGACATACAAAATATATTTACAGTGATGAGCATAAGAATGAACTTCACAATTCAAGCATTCATTTGCATTCACAAACATGCAAGATCTTACAACAAACATAAACATAATAAGGAACAACACAATCCATAATTTAAATATCCATAAGTAATTTACACTTATATGTGTGTTTAAATATGGTTGGAAACTAACGTAGGGACTTCCACTCTCCACCCAACTATAGGCAAACTACAATGCAACTTTATTACCATTGACTGTAGAAATTTCTTTTCTCAACCCCGATTTTCAATGTCTCCTTATTTCACCCATAAATTTAAATGCCCTTTCCCATAGCCATACATTCAACAAGCTGGAAAAATAAATATTTTCTGAAAACACAAATCTTGGAAACTTCATAGTGCTGAAAATACAGAAATGAAAACTCAGAAAAATATCTCAACCTCACACAGAATTTTGACACGCTGATTTTTGGTCAAGATGACCCTAGAAAAACCCCCTACAACTCTTAGGGAAAACCATTTTGAAAGATTCTCTTTATTTCTGATAAATAGCTTTTACAGTGAGACAAAAATTACACAGCAAAAATTACAGAAACCTCATAAATGTACTTATCTCAAAAATCGTGCACAAACTCTGCCTCGATTTTCATGCCAAATACAAACAAAAAATATCAGCAGAAACTACAACCTTAAATGTTGTATGGATAGCACCGAAAACTGTGTCGAAACAGCTGTATGGCCTCCCTCGAAATCTGTGAAAATTTTGCCTCGATTTCTATGTTGTACGGCTGTTGTACGGACCTCATTTTGTGTGATGTTTGTTGTTGTATGGATTCTGGAAAAAATAGATTTCTCTCTTTGTTGTACAGACCTCGATTTCTGTACCTCTTTGCTGTTGTACGGACCTCAAAAAATGTGCTGCAATAAATGCTAAATTTCCTCCCTCGAAATTTGTGCCCACTTGCCTTCAAATTCGTGCTCTGTCCTTGTTGTATGGATTTGCTGAATATAAGTGTTGCTGCCCTCCTTCTTCTCATTGCTCAGAAATTCTCCCTTGCTTTCTCTCCTCCTCTCTCAATCTGCTCATGAAAGAATGAATGATATTTTCTCTCATTTTCCTCCTTTAACCTAACCCTAAGTGACTTTTGGGGAATCCCTAAATCCAATAGCTGAGATAGCCTTAGATCTAAGGCTGAGATTAAATGCTCATTTAAATCTCACTTTCTATTTTTTCATTCACCCTACTTTAATAAAGACCCACTTAGTCATTTATTTCCAAAGTCACTTTTCACTTTCTAATTTCACATTAACTTTATTAAAGTCACTTTAAAATTAGACTTAGTAACCTTATCACTTAAAGTCACTTTTAAATTAGATTTGAATTTATAATTTTGTAAAGTCACTTTAGGAGAAAAAATAAATTCTTTTGGACACTTTTCCCTAGGCCAAAGATCAAAGCCTTAGGGAACCACTTGTCCTCTAGTAACCAAATTTCAACACTCCCTCTTACCGAGGAAGGTGTTCCTCACCACACCCATCTTGTCTCTAAAGTAGACATGTTTTCCCCGTGGTAAGGCTTTGGTAAGAATATCTGCAACCTGCTCATCAGTGGGAATATACTCAAGCTTCACAGCTCCCTTCTAAACATAGTCTCTGATGAAATGATATCTAATGCCAATATGCTTTGACTTGTCATGAAATACTAGATTCTCCGTGAGTTTAATGCAACTCTGATTATCACAGTATATCACTGAATGTCTCAATGGCTGACCAAATAAGACAAACAACATCTTTCGAAGCCATATGGCCTCACAACTAGCTAGACTGGCTGCCATGTACTCTACTTTCGCTGAAATCAATGCTACTGACTTATGCTTTTGGCTGAACCACAACACCACTACCGAACCCAACCCAAAACAGCACCCTGAAGTGCTCTTCCTATCAAAAGCACAACCTGCCCAATCATAATCAGTGTAACCTTCCAATCTCACTCCATCTCCCTGCCTATAATCCAGACCATACTCCACTGTCCCCTGCAAGTACCGCAAAATGTTTTTTCCAGCAACCCAGTGCACCCTCGTGGGCTCACACATGAACCGGTTCATTGTGTTTACTGCAAAACAAATATTTGGTCTAGCGTTGCCAAATACATCATGGAACCAATCAGCTGTCTATACAATGTGGGATCCACCAACTCGGAATCTGAAGCATGAAGCTTCTTCCACTTGGTGATCATAGGTATCTACATGGGTCTACAATCCTCCATGTGGAATCTGCCAAGGATATCCACAATATACTTCCCCTATCCCAGGAATAAATGCCCCTCCTCCTGCCACATTTCCAAACCCAAAAATTAATGCATTAAGCCAATGTCCTTCATCTAAAACTCTAATGCAAGATTTCTCTTACAGCTCTCTATGAGTCTCTCTGCACCCGTAATGACAAAGTCATCCACATACAGCACCAGAATGAGAGGCTCCTCACCTATCACAATAAAGTATAGGTTCGGATCTGCATCACTCTTTTTGAAACCCATCTCCTACAAGTAAGTATCAATCCTAGAGTACCAAGCCTTGGGACCTTGCTTCATGCCATAAAGGGCCTTCTTCAGTCTACACACATGGGACTCCTTCCAATGTACACCTCCTCTTGTATGAAGCCATTGAGAAATGTGGTCTTCACATCCATCTGGTGGATCTTCCAACCCATCTATGTTGCTATCGATATGATGGAGTGAATCGAAGTATATCGAGCCATGGGAGTGAAGGTCTCCTCATCATCTACTCCCTCTACCTGGTAGAAACCTCTAGCCACAAACCTTGCCCTGAATTTCTCAATGCTACCATCTACAGAATGCTTTACCTTGTAAATCCATCTGGAAGTAACCACGGATTTTCCCTCAGGCCTCGAAACCACCTCACAAACATCATTCTTCATGATAGAAGAATACTCCTCCTACATGGCCTCTCTCCAGACCTGCTGCCTAGCTGCCTCCTCATAGCTAGAAGGCTCAGAGTCAACGATGTTGGCAAACATTTCCATATAGCTATAGAACCTTTCAGGTGGTCTACTCTCTCTAACTGGCCTCTTTGGCCCAGCAACAGATGTGGCCTCTCTCAAGGTATCCTGAAGCCACCTGGGCTTCCTCTTCCTTGAGCACACTTCTCCCACCAGAGAATGAAACTCCTCATCCTCCTCAGGAGCCTGAACTCCTGACTATCTATCTAATTTCCTCCTGCCTGAACCTGAACCTATAGATGTTGAAGTACCGTGTGAACTATCCATCAGTGGACTCCCTAGTGAACTACTCTGCATGCTGCCCGAAGCACCACCCCTCTGACTCTGTGAGCCACTGCTCACTGAAGGACTTGACACCGTAATCAATGTACCTCCTGATCCTCCTTATCCCTATGACTAACTCAGCTTCTCCTAAGGTTCAGGCTAATCCCAATACTCTAACTCCCGTGATCTCCTGAAACCCTTGTCCTCCTCAAAATTCACATCCCGCCTGACAACAACTCTCCTCTGTGCGGGAATATAAATCCAAAAGGATTTTTAGGTCTGACTGTAGCCCACAAAGATACCCTTCTCTGCAGTGGGCTTTAGCTTGGTCCTCTTCTCCTTGGGTACGTAGGAGTATGCAATACACCCAAAGATACGAAAAAGACCAATATCAGACTTCTTCCCAGAAAAATCCTCCTCCAGAGTCACATGCCCCAAGGCACGATGTGGACTCCTGTTCTGCAAATATACAGCAGTATTTCTAGCCTCTGCCCACAAAAACAATGGTAACCCCTAATCATGTAACATGGCTTTGGCAGCCCCAACGATGGATCTATTCTTCCTCTCCGCAACCCTCTTCTGCTGGGGGTTGTAAGGAACTGTGAACTCCCTCCTAATGCCTGCCTTCGCGCAATACTCAAAAAACTCACCAAGGATGTACTCCCCCCCATTGTCCGACTTCAGGGACTTGATCTTCCAGCCTGTCTGAGTCTCCACAAGAGCTCTGAACTCCTAAAACTTCTTGAAGACCTCACTCTTGGTCTTCAATAAATAAATCCAAGTCCTCCTAGAGTGATCATCAATGAATAAAACATAATACTCATATCCATTCAAGGAAACATGAGACATACAACCACTCACATAGGAATGAATCAAATCATGTATCCAATTCGATCTGTTGTCACTGCTGGGAAAAGGGGATTTGGAAAACTTTCCCATAGCACATTCTTTGCATGTATCAATGTGATCAGTATTGAAATCTGGCACACATTTAGTGATCTCTTGAAATATCCTCAAGGCCCCATGATACATGTGCCCCATCCTGTTGTGCCAAATCTCGCACATCTCTGAACTGCTAGCTCTGCTGTCGGTACTACTACTCAATGCCAAAAGGGGCTGAAATGCAAACTTGTACACCTTTGCATGGCATACACCAATCACTCTAGCTGACTCAGCTAGAGAGCCATTGGGATATATAAGCACCTGTCCTCTAATGAAAAATATCTCATATCATTTGTCCTCCAATGCTAAGACAGATATGAGGTTCTTCCTCATCCCTAGCACATATAGAAAATCTGACACCTTCAAGGGAGGTTTGGGTTCCCTATCAAATTTCAATGTCCCCAGACCGACTGCTCTAAAAATGTTGTCATCTCCGAGTACTACCTCTATATTAGTGCCACTCTCTGAAAACTCTGAGAAGTACTCATGGACTCCTGTCATATGACGTGAAGCCCCACTTTCAACATACCAGATACCTTAAGATGCTTTTTTAGTGGAGGGAAATGCACACTCCCTCTCAACCTCCCTTGCAGGTGATCCTGCACTAGTGGACTCACAAGCAATGAACCCAAACTCCCGGTCAAAGCTATCTAAAAATTCCTCTATCTATGCTAATGTTTCCATGGTGTTTTTCTTCCCCTTCTTCTTCTTCTCCATACACACAACTGCATATTGTCCCATCCTCTGACAATTCCAACACTTCACCTTGGAATAGTCCTTTTCCCCCACCACTACTTGTGGAAGCTTATTTCTTTCCCTTGCCTTTCTTGCCTCCTGCTAACAATGCTATGTCCTCATCCTAATCAACTGCTTTGGCTGCCCCAAGCTGGCTCTTCATAATTTCATTTTGTATGCAATCATCCCAGAACCTCTCCCAAGTGGGAAGGGTCTCACGTGCACAAATCCCATCAGCAAAGTTCAGTCATGAACTAGGAAGGCCATTCACTGCAATCCGCACCAACTCAGTGGGTGGAATGACCTCTCCCACTACTGCCAATGCATCTCTCATATTAGTGATATTTGTGAGGTATGTAGTAGCACTATCAGTCTTAGCCATCTTAATGGCCTTCAGCTTCTCCCTTAGGACCATTTTTCTGTTCTCATTGGTACTCTGGTAGAGATTGGTCAAGGTTGTCCACATCTCATGAGAAAATCTCTTTCCTCTCACATGAGGAATGACATGGTCTTTAATACCATCCATAATCAGTCTCTTGCCCTTGTTATTATTCTTATTAAATTATGCCAGCTAAACAGGGTCATCATGCACATTAACAGGGTGCTATTGGGTATGCACCATTATACCCCAGACTTCTACCTCCTCAAAGATGCTCTGCATTCTTTCCTTCCATACACTGTAGTTAATATGCCCATCCAACCTATCCTCCACCCTCAAACCCAAATACATGCTTTTTGTACTAATAAACTGAAATAGACACTATTGTAGTAAAGGTTATGATTTATATGTGAAAAATCAGCTTGCTATAATTTTTCTTCTTGTTGTCCCAAACTGCACTTTTGAGCAATCTACCTCTGATACCATGTATAAATTTATTTTCCCAACCCCAGTTTTCAGTTTCTCCTTATTTCACCCATAAATTTAAATTCCATTTCCCATAGCCATACATTCAACAAGCCAAAAAAATAAATATTTTCTAAAAACACAAATCCTGGAAATTTCACAATGTTGAAAATACAGAAATAAAAACTTAGAAAACTAAATCAGCCACACACAGAATTTTGACACGTTGATTTTTGGTCAAGATGACCCTATAAAAACCCCCTACAACTCTTGGGGAAAACCAGTTCGAAAGCTTCTCTTTATTTCTGATAAATAGCTTTTACAGTGAGACAGAAATTACACAGCAAAAATTACAGCAACCTCATAAATGTTCTTATCTCGAAAACCATGCACAAACTCTACCTCAATTTATGTGCCAAATACAAACAGAAAATATCATTAGAAAGTAAAGCCTTAAATGTTATATGGACATCACTAAAAATAGTGTCGGAATAGCTATACAGCCTACCTCGAAATTTGTGCAAATGTTGCCTCAATTTCTGTGTTGTACGGCTGCTATACGGAACTCATTTTGCATGTTTTTTGTTGTTGTACGAATTCCAGAAAACAAAATTTCTCTCTTTGTTGCATGGACCTCGATTTTCGTACCTCCTTGTTGTTGTATGGACCTCGAAAAACGTGTTGCAATAAATGTTGACTTTCCTCCCTCGAAATTCATGCCTACTTGCCTTGAAATTTGTGCTCTGTCCTTGTTGTACGGACTTGTTGAATATAAGTGCTGCTGCCCTCCTTCTTCTCACTAGTTATAAATTATCGCTTGCTTTCTCTCCTCCTCTCTCAATCTGCTCATGAAATAATGAATGATATTTTCTCTCCTTTTCCTCCTTTAACCTAACCCTAAGTGACTTTTGGGGAATCCCTAAATCCAATGTCTAAGATAGCTTTAGATCTAGGGCTGAGATTAAATGATCATTTAAATCTCACTTTCTATTTTTTAATTCACCTCACTTTAATAAAGACCCACTTACTCATTTATTTCCAAAGTCACTTTTCACTTTCTAATTTCACATTGACTTTATTAAAGTCACTTTAAAATTAGACTTAGTAACTTTATCACTTAAAGTCGCTTTTAAATTAGATTTGACTTTATAACTTTGTAAAGTCACTTTAGGAGAAAAATTAAATTCTTTTGGACACTTTTCCCTAGGTCAAAGATCAAAACCTTAGGGAACCACCTGTACTCCGGTAACCAAATTTCAACATTGACTGCCCCTAATCCTAATCTAATGTCTAAGGGGATTTTTTCTCAAGGAGATTCACACCAAAGGCTTGGTCAATACACTTAAGATATGGAATACATTGTCCATGTGGTTTGTCAACTTTTGTCTAGTAGTAATCACCAGAGTGACCCACTCATTCCTATAAGTTCATTCACATGGATTTACCTATGGTCTAGATGGGGTATTTCTCATTCTAGGAGTTAAAATCCACTATCTAGGTGGTTTATCACTTGTATTTTCATAACAAGCACCATGGGGGTATACATTGCATTGTCTAGGTGGTTTACCACCTACCCTCTAGAAATAAGCACCAGAGTGACCCAGAATGCCTTGTTTAGGTAGTTTATCAACTATATGGAAAACACCACAATAATTTAATCATTCACTCAGCCTCCCACTAACCACGTTACGAGCCTAGACAGCATAGTCTAGTGGCCTCAAACAAATTGCAAGGATTTCACCCAAGGTTCAGATGGGCCATTTCTCGCTTGAGGAGTTGGAATCCACTGTCCAAGTGGTTTATCCGCTATATAGAAAACACCATAGTGATTCAGTCATCCACTGAGCCTACCACTGACCACACAAGCTTAGAAAACATAGTCTAGTGGTTGAACACATTCACAGGGACTTCACCCAAATTCAGAAGGGTTTAATTCATGCGCAAGGCTCTACGATCAATCTCTAGCATCACTTTTTCTTATACTTCCATTGTTCCAATATCTCCACACACTTCATGACTAGCAGCAAGTTCCCTCCATTCTATAGCAAGAGAGAAAGCTAACCAAAACAAAAAAAGAACCAAAGAACCCTCCTCAACTATGCAAGCCTCCTCTATTCTTATTTTTTCTGTTATTTTTTCTTCCTTGCCTCTCACTACATTTTCTCATGTTGTGGTTTGTCTCCTTGATCCATGATGGGGAATGGGCACCATCCTCTACCCCCATCACCCCAATCACATCTCATAAAAAAATTTACCTTCCAATTTACCTTCCACAGTCATATCTCTTCACGTTTCCATCAGGAGGTAGTTCAATAGGCCTACATCCGGTGGCTCTTTAATTTCATTAATTTCATGCAAGGTTTTATTTATGTTCTTTCAAGGCACACAAGCTATCTCTCCCTCATAAAATTATATCCATAAGGCAATCCCCTCCTTCAATCGATGATCACATAAATTAATTTTAAGTGCTTCGAATATTGTCTATCATCCAATCGTGGCTCTTATGCCCCCATTGGCATAATACAGTCATATTTATAAAAATAGGGGGTAAAATGAAAGGGTTGTCACATACACGGTACCACTAAGAATTCGTTAACACATTCTAATAGTTTTAACAATTTATAGAAATAACTTTTCAAGCCTCTTTTAATCGAAAAAGGACTAAGCATGATTGCATGTAAATGATGGAAACTTTGTTATATTTGTAGTGTATTTTTTTTTTGATAATTAGTAAAGAATATATTTTTTTTACCATATAATAAGAATAATAAAATAGTCTTATAAAAAAAATGAAATCCCTTTTATCACAAAATTAGCTTTAAAAAACAATCGTGTATCATGGGAGTCACGAAATATCTTAATTTTATACATGATCGTTACAAGTGTACTAATGATCAAAGTTTGGAATGTAAAAATTGAAATATTGGATTTATCTTTAAAAATAGAGTTAAAACCTCTATTTTTAACATCAAAATTTATAAAGTTATAATTTTTCACTCTCGAACTTGGGAAATTTTATCACCAAATATTTTCGAATTACCATTATTTTTTGCAAAATACAAGGTTAAGCATCCCCTTTACCAAGACATGTATTTATTTCATTGCCCTCACATCACACTTTTGAAATGTTCAGCAACCTCAATATCATGGATAAAAATTCACATTATAATGAAAAAACACACCACACATTCCCCCATGTATTTAATATATAACATGTCTTCCACGTCGTTAGACCCTTGAAAATGTTGCTAGTAATTCTAGCAATACTTTGAGGAATTCCTCAATTGCATGACTTCTCCAAGCATCCACTATACCTAAAATATCCTCCACTCATTTTTGAAATGTGATAGTATAATCACGTGATAGGACCAAATGTTGAATGGTCTCTTCATTTTCTTTTCAAAAAGAACACATATTTGAGCCATGCCAATCATTTTCTCACACCCACCACACCACCCATGTTAAAATCTTATTGTCTAGGACCATCCACATCATAATTTGGCATTTCAATGAGTTTCTAAACTTATAGAGACATTTCCATCAACATTAAAAAATTTGCAAACATTTATCCTCACATTGTGTCTGATATCTAGAGTTTGGAGTGTGGATACCCATTAATGGATTCTTCAACCAAACAAACTCATCCTTAGCATCCTTTGTTCAAACATGGCTTGAATAAAAATTTGCTAAATAATATTCCCATTCCCCAAAATCATTTCTAAGGAGTTTGAGCATACTTATAGATGCCCATTATTGTCTCCAACCCAAGGTGAGGCTTAGATCAATAACCTCATAGATGGGAAGAATGAGAAAACTTGAGTTTGATGATCTAAGCCTTTTGAATCTTTCAAAATTTTACCTCCCAACCACTTTGGTGAAGATCTAAGCCTTTTGAATGATCTAAACTTGGTGAGTCCAAAAATCCTTTTGAATATTTCAAACTTTTACCTTCCAACCTGTTAGGTCCCTATATTACTAGTATAGTCCCTTATTGTTATTAGTGTAACCCCCTTATTGTTATTATTGTACCCTTGTAACCCCCATTTTTTTATTATTGTGCCCTTAAATTATTATTGTTAGGTCGGCTAGGATTACATTTTGGCCCACTAGGATTACATTATGGCCACATGGACTCCTATATATAGAAAGGAGGTTTTGTAAATTGTATCATCCAAGAATTGTTCATTTATGTAATGTATTGGAGGTTTCCCCCTCGAAGTGGCTTATTTCTAAGGCGTTCATATCTCTTTTCTTCTATTTTTGGAGCTGGTTACACAACATTTGGTATCAGAGCTTTGGATTCTAGGGTTTCGCTGCTCCAAACAGGTCATCGTGCCATTTTCGCTATAACTTTTTGTCTACGAATTTTAAGAAGCTGAAATTTTTAGGGTGCAAAGCTGAAATCCTTAGGAACATCATCAAAAAATTTCAGAGCTTGGTTCGCAATATTTTTGGAGATATGATCTGTGGAATTTAGGTTGTTTTTCAGACTCCTAAACAAGTCATCGTGGCATTGGCGCTATAACTTTTTTTCTACGAAGTTTTAGAAGGTAAAATTTTTAGGGTGTGAAGAAAAAATCCTAAGAAAAATTTTCAAAAATTTTCACAGCTTGGTTCGCAATATTTTCGGAGATATGATCTGTGGAAGGTAGTGCTTTTTCAGGCTCCTGAATTTCATCTCAAAGAGGTGATCGTGGGAAAATATTCATAACTCTCTCTCTGAGCATCGGATTGGAGTGTCGTAAAAAGTGGTCACAAGTACACGGACTTTAGTTTCTTGGCTATCAATTTCAGAGAGGAAGGATGAAACAGTGACACGCGGAAATTCGTACAAGTTCGCTCTACTGAATCAGTCCATAATTAGGTCATTGTGGGAGATTGGACACAACATTGTCTTGGAGAATCCAAATCAGGTCAGACCTGTGGCATTTGAAAAATAATTCAGAGGGCTAAGTTGGTACCGAAATTCAAATATTTAAGTGTTGTAATCACAGAGATAATCCAATTTCAATATCGAGGTCCTCAAAGCAAGAAAAAGGTGTGTATTTTTTTTTTGAATTGCATAATTCTTGTTTGAGGAATCAATTTTAATTGATTCCAAGGGAATATTGTAGAATAGATATCAGTATTGGGTTCTAAAATATGCCCCGTAAAAATAATTCAACACCCATTAAGCCTTCATAAGTCTCTACTATGACTCATGAAGATGAAGAATTGCAACATGATCTATCAAAATTACAAGAGCAAGTGCAACAAATATCACTCTCGCAAAGAGCAACAAAAAATGAAATGGAAGTTTTGAAGAAAGGCATGGAAGCGAAGATGGACGGTTTGAAGAAAGGTGTGGAAGTTAAGATGGATGGCATGGAAGCTAAGATGGATGACATGAAAGACAACATGGAAAACATGAAGAATGATCTAAAAGCAGACATCGAAGGTTTGACAAAGTTGATACAAGTAATGTTTCCTAATGGTGAAAAGATAGTAGAAGAACCTCATGATGAGAACAAAATAAATGTTAATCGTGATTTCATAAAATCTAATGTTGGCGGGAAGAACCACCATATTCCAAAAATGTATATGAGGTAGTTTGATGGAAAGGATCCTGTAACATGGATACTACAGATGGAGCAATATTTTGATCTCCATAACGTGAAAAACACACAAAAGGTACGCATTACAACTTTAAATTTAGAACAAAATACATTTGTATGGTATCGATGGCTTTGATCCAGTAAAAAAATTGTCACTCGGGAAATTTTTACGGAGGAAATGATAGCACATTATGAGGATACAAAGAGCAACACCTTCTTTAGCCAATTGATAAATCTCAAAAAAAAGGGTTTAGTGGGGCAGCACATTGAGGACTTCCAAAAATTGAATATAAGGGTAACTGATATTCCAGAGGAACACGGGATTGATCTCTTCATAGGCACTTTAAAGGATAACATCCAACATGAAGTTCGCGTTTTGGAACCTGATTCATTGGAGAAGGCATTCGGGTTGGCAAGAAAAATTGAATGTAAAATTATGGCGACAAGGAAGCCTACCACTCACTTCTATAAAGAGGGAAGTGTTGCTACTCCTAGATTTCAACAACCTACAAGGTTGACACCACAACAATTGGAAGAAAAAAGAGCAAAAGGGCTTTGCTACGGTTGTGATAGCAAATACACTAAAGGTCATAAGTGTGCTGAGAAGAAATTATTTTACATAGATTGTGAAGAGGAAGAAGAAAATGAACAAGAAGAGGATATACACTAGGAACCAACCCTAGAAGAGGAAGAAATGAATCCGGCCATATCGTGTAATGCACTGGCAGGAATTACCACTCCTCAAACTCTCAAGATAGAAGGACAAATCAAGAAGAAAAAGGTAATAGTGTTGATTGATTCAGGTAGCATCCATAATTTTATTCATTGTAAGGTAGCCAAGGAATTAAATTGTTTCCTATACCCAGCACCAGAATTTCAAGTGATGGTTGCAAATGGATGAACTATAAATTGCTCTGGAAAATACCATAATATCAAGCTAACCATGGGGGAATATGTATTGACTAGTCCAATTCTTTCCATTCCTATGGGAGGTGTTGATGTTGTACTAGGAGTACAATGGTTAGAATCTGGGTCATATTGTATCTCACGAGGGTGTGAAAGTAGACCCTAACAAAATTAAAGCCATTAAGGAATGGAAAGTCCCCACAACCATAAAGCAATTGCGAGGATTTCTAGGGTTAACAGGGTATTATTGCATGTTTTTTAAGAATTATGGGAGAATAGCAGCACCTCTAACAACATTATTGAGGAGAGATGAATTTTCATGGACTCCTGAAACAACTAAGGCCTTTGAACATCTTAAAGGGGCAATGTGCCTAGCACCAGTCTTAGCTACTCCAGACTTCACAAAAACCTTTATTGTGGAATGTGATGCCTCAGGAAATGGAATTAGTGTTATTTTAATGTAGGAAGGAAGACCCATTGCTTTTGAAAGTCATCCAATCAAAGGAAAGTATTTACAGAAACCTATTTATGAGAAGGAAATGTTAGCAATACTGCATGCACTAAAGAAATGGAGAACTTACCTAATGGGAAGACACTTGAAGGTAAAAATTGATCATGATAGTCTTAAACACTTTTTGGAACAAAGACTATCTTCAGAAGAGCAGCAAAAATGGGTCACAAAGATGTTGGGTTATGACTTTGAAATAATCTACAAAAAAGGAAAGCTTAATGTTGTTGCAGATGCACTCTCAAGAAAGAATGAAAAGGTGGAAGCATTGCTTTGTGCCATTTCTATTATCCAACCAGATTGGATAACTGAAGCAAGAGATGAATGGAAGAAGGACAAAGATGTATGGACACTCATTCAAAAGTTGCGGCAAGATCCTAGTACATCTGATACATTTAGTTGGAAAAATGATTCCTTATGGTACAAAGATCGCTTATATCTTTGTAAGAATTCCCAACTAAAACAAAAGATTCTTCTGGAATTGCACACTTCTCCTTTAGGAGGACACTCAGGATTTTTAAAAACTTACCACAGGGTGAAGAAAGAATTGTTTTGGGATGGCCTTAAATCTGATATTCAAAATTTTGTGGCGAAATGTTTGGTTTTCCAGCAAAATAAAGTTGAGACAATTAAGACCCAAGGACTTCTACAACCTTTATCCATTCAAAGTTAACGTTGGGAGGAGATTTCAATGGATTTTATCACAGGTTTACCTAAGTCCGAAGGAAAGAGTGTCATCATGGTGGTAGTTGATAGACTTACCAAGTATGCACACTTTTGTGCATTATCTCATCCATTTAAAGCAAGTACAATTGCTACTACATTTATGGACAGAATTCAAAAGCTACATGGAAGCCCAAGGGTTATTATGAGCGTCAGAGATCCCATTTTTACTGGAAATTTTTGGACGGAGTTATTTTCTTGTTTGGGTACTCAATTAGCTCATAGCTTATCTTATCATCCTCAATCTGATGGTCAAACTAAGATAGTAAATAAATGTTTGGAAGGATATCTTCATTGTTTTGTATCTGATAAACAAACACAATGAGTCAAGTGGTTACCTCTCGCTGAATGGTGGTATAACACTTCCTTCCATACTACAGCAAAAATGACCCCATTTATGGCACTTTATGGATATCATCCACCATCCATCACATCATCTTTAAGGAAAAATTCGAAGGTTCAAGCAGTGGAAGATCACATCGAGCATCAGCAAGAAGTTCTCCAACTCTTAAAGGATAACCTGAATTTGGCACAAAATCGAATGAAACAACAGGCAGATCAACATCGCAGCGAGAGAAGTTTTGATATAGGAGATTGGGTATTTTTACGGCTACAACCATATAAACAAATGTCCCTCAAACAAACTAAGAAGGATAATAAATTATCGCCAAAGTACTATGGTCCTTACAAGGTGTTGCAAAAGATTGGTACTATGGCATACAAATTGGAGCTTCCTGCTTCTTCGCGAGTACATCCAGTTTTCCATGTTTCATGCTTAAGAAGGTTATAGGTGAAAATCTTCCAGTTCAAACAATATTTCTAGAACTCGATGAGGAAGGAAAAATCATATTGGAACCTGAAGCGGTCACGGAAACAAGAACTCGACAACTACGGAATCGATCAATTTCAGAGTATCTCATCAAGTGGAAGAACTTACCCACTGAAGATTATACATGGGAGGATGAGAATTTTATACAAAAGCACCCAAAGCTACTCAAGCGTTGAGGACAACACTTTTTTTTGAAGGAGAGGGGCATGTTAGGTCCCTATATTACTAGTATAGTCCCTTATTGTTGTTAGTGTAACCCCCTTATTGTTATTATTGTACCCTTGTAACCCCATTTTGTTATTATTGTGCCCTTAAATTATTATTGTTAGGTCGGCTAGGATTACATTGTGGCCCACTAGGATTACATTATGGCCACATGGACTCCTATATATAGAAAGGAGGTTTTGTAAATTGTATCATCCAAGAATTTTTCATTTATGTAATGCATTGGAGGTTTCCCCCTCAAAGTGGCTTATTTCCAAGGCGTTGATATCTCTTTTCTTCTATTTTTGGAGCTGGTTACACAACACAACCACTTTTTTGAAGATGTCTACAATATGATCATTTGTGGAACAATGTCGTAGGTGGATTTTCTTGGCATGAACATGATGTTGAATCAGATGGTATTTTGTAGTGATGCGCTTTATTCGATCATGGAATTTTGGGCTCTTGGCAAACTTTATTGTAGAAGTTTTTTCAATCAAGAGAGGAGTTGAATGCACTTGTTTTTTCTACAAATCTTCCAGAATTTTCCTTAGCCACAAAATTCCCTTTGTTGCTTCAACTATTGTGACATATTTTGCCTTTGTTGTGGAATCTAATGGAACTGATTATTTGTGTGACCTCTAGGAGACATCTCTTGATCCAAGACTCACAACATAGACTAAAGTAGATACTCCAGATTCTTTATCACCATCGAAATATGAATCAAATTATCTAATAAAGATGAATTCATCCACCTGCGTATACTTGATTCCAAAGTCTTGAGTTCCCTTCAAGTACTTTAGAACTCTTTTTGCAGCAGACCAATGACCCTCACAAGGCCTTTTCATAAACCTGGAGAGGATTCCAACAGCAAATGTAATGTCTAGTCTACTAGTAATCAAGTAGTTGATACTTCCTATGAGCTTTATATACCTTGTTTCATCCTCAAATTATTTCCCTTCAGTGGATGGGAGCCTTAGGTTTTTTTCCATTGGAGTAGTCAAAGGATTTCACTCATCCATGCCAAACATGTTCAACATATCTCCAATGTACTTCTTTTGAGCATAAATTCCAGATGTTGGGTTACTTCAATACCAAGATAGTAGTGAGCATAGCCCAAATTTCTCATTTCAAATCCTTTCCTAGATTCTTTCTTTCTGGATGCAATGTAGTTCTCATTGTTCCCTATCATCATAAGATCATCTACATACACCACAAGATATATAATTTTTTTTCCAACTTTCTTGACAAACAAAGTTGCATCATCAAGATCATAATGCTTGAAATTGAGTTTCATCAACTTCTCATACCAAGACCCAAGTGCTCGCTTGAGGCCATATAAGGATTTGACAAGCTTGCATACTTTTTGTTCATGACCCTTCACAACAAATCCTTTTAGTTGGGACATAAAAACATTCTCTTTCATATATCCATTCAAGAAAGTAGTTTTTACATCCATTTGATGGACTTTCCAACTGTTTTGAGTTGCCAAGGAAAATAGTGTTCAGATGGCAGCCCATTTTGTTGTGGGGGGGGGAAATCTACTCATAATTGACCCCTTCCTTCTGTGCAAAACCTTTTTCCACAAGCTTGGATTTATTCTTCTCAAGTGAGCCATTTTATTTATACTTGTTCTTAAAGAAACACTTTCAGCCTATTGGTTTGGTTCCCAATGGAGGATCAACCAACTTCCTAGTGACATTCGTTATCAAAGCATCATATTATTTCTGCATCGATTCTTTCCATTCATCATGATAAGCAGTTTATTCTAAGGAATTTTGTTCAAAATATCTAAACAATTTTAGTTCACATTCGCAGGAAACATCCATATCAACAGGTGAATAAGGATTGTCTACATCACCTCCATTATATTTGGTTGAGCTTCTTACTCTTGTATTTCCAACCTCATCAATACAAACACTTTCAAGTGTCTCCATGAGCCATTTTGGAGGACCATTTTGAGATGTCCGATGTTTTTCAGTTGACTGAGATGGGGTTGGATCAAGATTTAGCCTCTCATTTCTCTTAATAACATCACTCAAAGTGTCTTATTAATCAATGGTTGGAGCTTCATGAGGGGGAGAGAGTGCTTCATAATGAGATTCCATATAGTGATCTAGTGTAGGTATCCCCCCTTCAATATGTGGAATCTCATTATCAAACTCTTGAGAATACTTTGCATGTTCTAATTTATCCAAGCAATCAAGGTGTCGCTCAATAGCAGTGTTAGTCTGGAAGATTCAAGAAAAACCACATCTCTAGATATTATAAACTTCTTATTCACTTCATCGTAGAGACGGTATGATTTGGAGGTATCTGAGTACGCCAAGAAGATACATTTGCAACTCCTTGCACCGAGTTTATTTCTTTATTTCTCAGGTATCAAGGCATAATAGGTGGAACCAAAAACCCTGAGATGCCTCACCGAAGGAATGTGGCCATACCACATTTCATAGGGAGTCTTTATTTTTATAGCATGAGATGGAAACCTATTCTTTATATACACAACACATAGAACCGTATCAGCCTAAAACATCGACTTAAAATTCTTGAAAAAGGTCATTTAACGTACCATATTTAATATTGTCTAGTTCATTCTTTGAGCTACTCCATTCTTTTGGAGATCATAAAGCATGGTTCTTTGATGTTTGATCCCATGTTGGCGAAGATAATTTTCAAATTCATTTGAAGTATATTATTTTCCATTATAAATAAAAATAGAGTCAGTATGATATTGTGCATCATTTTCAATCCATGCAAGAAATTTCTTGAATGTTTCAAAAGATTCAGATTTTTTCTTCAATAAATAAACCCCCAACATGTTCTAGTCTAGTCATCAATAAATGTCATCATGTTTTTATTACCATTTGTAGAAGGAACGCACATTGGGCCACATAAATCAGATTGAGTGAGTTTGATCATTATATTGTTAGTTTTTTTACTATCGGATGTGTTCTAGCCACGAAATTTGGTGGAGGGGCTAGAATACATGAGATGTCCAAAACCCGGAAATCATTTTTAGAAATTCCACATAGAAATGACTTAATTAGATTATTAGCCGATTTTTAAATATTTCCTAATTCTAAACTTAAGGAATATGGTTAATTAATTAATTCAAGGTGAGAATAGTCTAGAAACTCACACGGATCAACTTAAAGATGATTATATCCCTTTATTAAGATTTATTCTTGGTCGCTGGATTCCCAATAGTGGATTATAAGAAGAAGTCGATGGGAACTTGGAGAAAATGCACCAGCAGTTCGATTTCCTCCGCGGATCGATTTCCAGAGAGAAGCAGTAGTTTTCGGAGAGACGGAGAATGAATCAGAGTCAATGAGGTGCAAAGAAATTGATCCGGAATAAGTTTTCCAGATACAGAGAGGTAGCAGCAAGGAGGCCTAGTTATTCCCAGTGAGGCAGCGCAAAAGAAATATGAAATTTCTTTAGAAGTGTAACTTGATTTAGCTAGAGGAAAAATCATTTTCAGTTCCAGAGGTCAGGCAGAATTTCTAGCATTCTAAAGAAGTGATTTCCTCAGCAGAGGCAGGCATAATGACTTCATCGGAGGCAGTTCAGATGCTACATGTAATAGGGCCTATGCAAGCACTACGCAGGGGTTGACGCAGAGGGTCCAGGAGGACGAGTTTTCTGAAGGGAAGTTGTGTTGGAGTTACTTGTGGAAGAAGGAAGTTTTCATTTAGGTATTTTTGGAAAAATTTACTTGTTGTTTGGATTTACAATTGGGCATCCTAGATCGTACTCAAATTTCATTGTTTCTTAATAATAAAAACCCTTATTTGTTGCATTGGTTTTCCTAAGTTTGGTTTTTATGTGGACATTTGTTAAAGAATATCGGTATCATTTACTAGCACTATTATTTTCCGCAATTTTATTTGTGAAGGTTGCAGTGTGATTTATTTGATATTTATCGTAGTAGATAAATTGTTAAAACAATTAAAAACAAAAAAATAAATTCCAGTTTCTGCAATAGGATTTCAGTTTTGAAATTTTCACATGGTTCAGAGCGTAAGTGATCAGCCAGGAAGATCAGAAGCGAAGAGGAAAATTTAATTGCTCAAAGGGAGAAGCAGACCAAAATATTATAATGCAACGTAGTACCTAAACAAGCAGTCGAATTTCTATCGAAGGAGTTTGATTTTCAGTTGCAGGATTGCAGAAAATTAGAGTTGCACGGGTTAGTGATTCCAATAGTCAGAGTGAGCATCTACAACTCAGATTTTCACTGATCAGAATCCTTGATTGGACGTAGACAATTTTGCAGTAGAAAAATCAACTTCGGGTGGAAGAGAAAATCATACACAGAAAAGGGAAAATTTCTCTTAGAGAACTTTGAGTCTCAGAAGTTCAACTTTTTCCAGTATATTGGTAGTAGCTGAGTGAATATTTTCTCACTCCATAAAAGAGTGTGAATAGCATATCCAGCAGCCGGGAAATAGGAAAGAGGGAAAATTTTGGATTTATTTTCTCCAATTTTGAGTTTCACAGATTTTGCAACTTTGCAGGGATGATCGTACAAGATTTCCGAAGACAGTTGTGGGAGTTAGCTAGAATGTATATCTAGGTAGCAGTTCGACTTCTAGTTGTCATAAATAAGTTCCTGAGGAAGTGAAAGTTGAAAATAAAGGAAGGGTCCTAGCCATGGACTAAGCTTGAAAGGAGACAGTGGGGCACTAGATCCAAGAGGAGTATGAAACTCCAGCATGTCGAATGGGTAGGCTATAGCATAGTTGCAACAAGAAGATTAGTGATATCAATTCCAAATTGTTGGAGCAGGACAATCACCTTTGATATAGGAGCCCACAGTATCATAGTATCAGGTTCAGTGTGAGAAGACGCAATATGTCATTAGAAAATTGTAAAGCTAGTTGCAGTTAGTACCCAGGAGATAGTTGTAGTGACACAGGAAGTGTGAATTTCCTAGTTTTAGTATGTAGGTGAAGTTCTAGCCAAAATATTCCCAGTACAGAAATATGTAGCCAAGTTCCAGTACAGGAGGATAGTGTGAGTTTCCAGGAGGGAGAAAAAAGATTTCCCATTGGGAAATTGAGACTAAGAGGGAGTCTAGTTTTAGTGAGAGCAGCCCTATGGAAGTTAGTACTTCAGGACTTGGGGAGATCATAATCATTATTACAGTAGTTGGTAGTAATATGAGTAGATCATATTTTTTCATGTTTGCAGCCATACCTCCAGGAGAGAGGTCGGGCAACTTGGGGCTATAGTCCCAGAGATTGCAGAGATGGGCAGGGTTCATTGAGGAGTCCACCTTATGGATAATTACATGGTTATAGGGGGCCACATTATTTAGTATCTGGATGGATCAATGTTAGGATATGCAGTAAAATATCATAGTGACACTTGCAGACTAGTAGCAGTCAAGTGTTGAGGAACACTTTGTAACGTTGACAACAGAGCTGGAGGCTTAGTGCAGAGTTAGACGCAGCACAGATTCTTCAATGATAGTGCAAAGGTTAGTAGTAGTCAGGACACAGGAGGTAGATGCAACAGACATGGATGATTTTATATTTCATATGCTTCTCAGTTGTAACAGCAACAGATGAGAGGGAGTTGCAGTGCATATGCACTGTTGGCAGCAGTACAACAAGGTCAGTAGCAGCACAAATGCAACATCAGAGTTTCACAGTGGTTTGTGGGAAGTGTTAGGTAGTCATAGTGGTCAGACATCATCATCATGACATGATATTATTGTTTAGTCAATTTGATGTCTCAAATTTCTATCATAAATTATCGACCGAGGTTAGTAATTTGATGAAGTGAGGTGCACTATATGTACTTAGGTAACCTTGTTCTTGTACTTCATTTTGTATGTTTATATTTTTTGGGGGGATTTTTGTTATCTTATGTCTAAGAAATGAAATATCTTAATGTTAAAGAATAGTTAAATCTAAATGAATATTAATGATGAAAACTAATTAAAGAAGGAAGAAAAGGAAATGTTGTTTTTATTCTAAGGAAAGAAATTAAATTACAAACTATTTTCAATGTAATATGAAATCTAAAAGAAGGAAGAAAAGGAAATGTTCATTAACTAATCTAAATTGCATAAAAATTAATCAAACTTTGAATGATGTTAGTAGGCCGGCAAAACGTCTATGAAAAACATATAACGAGTTAAAAAAAAAAAAACAAAGCATCATTCTAGATTTAATTTAATTCAAATGACAAGATGAAATCAATTCCTATATTATCTATTGAAGGCTTCTAATCTTATGAAAAACAGAGCATAACTTAATCTAATTCTACTCCATGGATTGAAAGCATAAATTTTATCTCTAAGAATTGAAATGACAGTGTTGAATTGAAATTAAAAGCAAATGCAAAGCATGAAATTGTGATGGTTGTGTGACTAAATACTCAGATTTGGTCCAATTGGAAAATGGAAAAACCACCTTCTTACAATGTCCTTAGCAAGCACAAGATTACACAGATAATTGGAAATTTAATCTAAAAAAGCATTCATAAAATTAATCTACAAAGCAGTAAACAATTTAAACTATGAATTGACAAGAAATTAATCTATGATAGCAATGTGAATTTAACTATGAAATTGATAAGAACATAAATGATAATTAACAGTAAATGAAAGAACAAAATTCAAACTAAAACAACTAACAAACCCTCCTTTCCATGCAAGGGCCCTCTACAACAGAATGATTTGAAATCTAACTGACTACTTGCGCATCAAAGGCTCGAACCGGTCTTCTTGTTATCAAAAACAGACTTTCAAAGGCATACATTGTATTATCAAAAATTAGGACTGCCTCTGGTTTCAAAACGACTGGTATTTAAACAAGTTTTGGTTTCAACTGTCTGAGGCATTTCCGCTTACATATAACAATTAGAACTGGATTTTAGAAGCATAAACAAAAACAAATTCTTAGTGATTGTCTCTCGATTTTCTACGCAAAGAAAATCGAGAGTATCTTGCTCACGGATCTCGCTCCTTGACTGACCTTTGACCACAAAAATAGGCACGTTTTATTTTAGAATTTGAACAGGTGGATGGGATACGATCCATGTGTGGATCATTCCTGAGATACCCATGTGACCCATTCCCTTATTTGCTTCTTGAAACCTGTCAAACCATAACAGTAGTTGCGGAAACAAATATTAGTTGCAGAAATGCACACATTTTGTAGATAGTTACAGAAATTCATTTAAATAACAAGAAACATCATAATATAAAGTATAGATCATTAAATTCTTTTTGTGGTATTGAATATGTCAATTACCATTAATTGGAGTCATGAATTTGTGAAAAAGGAAGGAAGATATGATGAAAAAGGGTATCAAAGTAAGAACAGTTTTGAGGTTCAACATACTAAAAAATCATTGCATGTCCTCATGCAATTTCCAAAAATGTAAGCTTCCCCCTCCTATTGAATTTTTTCTAATACCTCTGCTAATACATCCTGCTTTCTCTTCTTCCCTTTCTTTGCAGTGACTGCCATTCTAGGTTTTCTCATAAGGAATTTGTACTTGAGGCTGATGACTTTCTTGTTCAGAGATTTATTCTTTTCTTTCAGCTTCTTATTCTTCGTATACCATAGCCCCAAATGTAGGATGGTCTTATCACTGATGACCTTCTCCAAGCGATTATGTTCTCTCAAATTTTCATTCTCCTGTTTAAGGTGCCTGTTCAGTATCTCTAGTTCATAAATTTCTTGCTTGAGGGTGTTTACCAGAGGTTCTTGTGGACTAACAAGCTGCTCCTCTACACTTTGGTTTTCTTCTGCATGTTTCTTCTCCAATGACTCAATATAGTCATATATTTCCTGTTGTGCTGGGTCAATTTCCAGAGATTTCCTACTTGGACTATGTACAGGACTGTGTACAAGAGTATGTGCAGGATTGTGTGCAGGAGAGACAGTGGTGGGTGAAGGTACGTGGGGTTCCTCATCTAAATTGACAAATTCAGCCTCCTGTAATGGTTTTTTCCTCAAATATTTCCACAGTCTAGAGCTTCTCCTTGGTTGTGTAGAATTTAGGTCTTCTGAAACTTTGCTCTTTTTCTCCCCATTGCCTCTCTTTTTTACTTTGTTGTGTCTCTTATTCTTCATTAGCTCTACAATGGTGAGCTCTTCCTCTTATGGCTGAGGTTGAGGTGAGGATTCCTTCTCAATGCATACATCAATCTTCCTCCTTCTACATTTTCTAGTTTTGTCATCCTTAGGCTGCTCTGGTTCATCTTGGAAGTGATTTCTAATTAGGAAACTTTCCTAGGAGTCTCCTACACTTTTTAGGTGGAATTCAAGAAGTATTTTTATAATTCCATGATGTTGCATGGTATTATCTATGAATTGGACTCTTTTATGGACATTTGTTGACACTCTCTTTAGACTATTGAGCAAGAAGTAAGGGAGGTTTACTTCTCCATCCTCAATAAATTTCATCAATAATCGGGTATCATAAACAAACATTCAGCCAAATCTGTCCTCACAAGTAATAAACTTTTGCAAAATTAAGAGCATATTTCTCCATTTATTTTTTAGTGTTGAACTGGGAATTTCGTTCTTGTAAACAGAAGTGTCCATACCTAGATTCTTTAGAAAAATTTTCCATCCTTCACTGTGCATTTTCCTTATTTTTAAACCATCTCTCGCCAATTCTCGGGAGTTCTGTAGCTTTGGCCACAAAGGATTTTGTCACTGATAATTTATATCTCCAATCTCTACCTCTGTCCCATCAAAAGATATCGCAAAATACTTGGTAACCTCCTTATGGAATCTGTCAAATTTCTCTATAAACCGAATCCATTGTAATTTCTATAGCATCTCCTTTACTTGAGGATAACCCTCCATGAATTTTTCTTCTACAGGTTCAGTTCTCACAATCAGAACCATGTCTCTATCATGAGGATTTTTCCCTACAAAAATGTTCTTCTTTGTTCGAATGAATTGAGGTTGCGAATCAGGGTTAAGGATATGAGGGTTTGTAGAGATATACAGGAAAAATAGATATTTGGTGAGGTTTTAAAGGAAGGTGGATGAATGGGTTACGTGAGTAGGACGTGACCATTAATCATTAATAGAGAAATGGTTATGAATTATTATGAGATATGATACAAATACTATGGTCAGCTTGTGAATTTGTGATGTGATTCTGAATCAAATATAATGATAACATATTGAGGCATCATATGATCACCCACATTATATATGCTAATGTTTTTTATCTTATTATTTAAAAAAATATTTCTAACATACCTTTGGAAATACCCTGTGTTGCCTTTTTCTTCTTTGTGTTGATTCTTCAAGTATCCTTTCAGCATGATATTCAATAGATTCCTTTATGTTCAGTATGCTTGCTTTAGTAGGTTGTAGAAAATGTAACAGAGTTGCAGAATGTGATGTCATTTGCATAATCTCCTGAGAGCTGTAGAATGGTAGAAATTTTGCAGCTACTTCTTTTATTGCTTTAGATATAGAAAGGGAACACATAATTTGGGATTTTTAGAATGGGGGAAAATATAAGATGTAAAAAATATAATTTTCATCTTATATTTTCTGTATAAGGATGCCAATCATAGATTGGTTTTCATACTTATACAATTATTATTTATTTATTTTTGAATTATATATATATATATATATATATATATTGCTTTTTTCTTTTTTCTTTTTTCTTTTTCTTTATTTTTCTTTACATATGAAAATAAAAATAAGACTAAGTTGGGGAAGAAGAGAGATTCTTCTTCACCAACTTCATATCAGTATTGTCTTGAAAAAATTTGATAAATTCCTCCTTTGTAATTGGCTTATGATAGACTTTTAATCGATGTCCATTCACAAGAAGAGGTACCTTTTCTTCATCAATTGTCCTTTTCCTGACTGCTCCATTGTCAAATACTTTTTCAATCTCATAAGGCCCAAGCCAAAGGGTTTGAAACTTTCCTTGAAAGTAGTTGAACTTTGAATTGAACAAAAGTGCCCAATATCCTAATTGGAACTTTCTTTCTTTTATGTACTTATCATGTCATCTGGACCTTTGTTGATGGATTAGACTGGTTCTTTTAACTGCATCTTGCCTGATCTCATCAAGCTCATTAAGTTGCTCCATTTTGTGCTTCTGGGCTTCTGATAAAGTAAGTCCCAATCTTACTGCAGTCTTGAAGGTTTTGATCTAGAATTATATAGTAAATGGGACTTGCTTCTCATAAACAAGTTCATAGGGAGTATGTCCTATTGTATTTCTCTATGTAGTCTAATAGGCCCATAAGGCTTCAAGAAGCCTATCTACCCCAATCCCTCTTATGTAGACGTACAATATTTGTGAGGATTGCTTCGATCACTTTATTGGTGGACTCCACTTGACCATTTGCTTGTGGATGATAAGGAGTGGATTTTATATGTTTAACCTTGTATTCATCCATAATATTTTGCACCATCTTTGATGTAAACTGAGATCCCTGATCTGTCACAATTTTCCTTGGGACACCAAAATGAGTGAAAATATCCTTAAAGAGAAATGAAACTACAACATCTTCAGTAGCATTATAAAGTGATTTAGCTTCTACCCATTTAGTGACATAATTAGTGCAAACCAAAATGTACCTATTTGGTCTCTATGGTGGATTGATTGGTCCAAAAACATCCAAGGCCCATTTTTCAAATGGTTCAATGAGTACCTGAGGATGTAAGGGAATTTCATCTATAGGAACAGGTTTCCCTATTCTTTGACAGTTTTCACACCTTTTTACATACTCCTTATCATATTTAAAGATGGATGGCCAATAATATCCTAAATTAAGGATTTTATAGGCAGTCCTCTTATCAGCAAAGTGTCCTCCACAAGATTCATCGTGGCATGCCTTCAGAATTCCAGGCATTTCATGTTCTCGAACACACCTTCTGATGATGAGATCTGGACCTGTTTTATATAATTCATCATTAATCCATGAGTATAATGCACTTGTTTGAATAATTCTTCTTTTATCTCTAGGAAACAAGTATGATGGTATTTTTTCTGTAGTCAAACAGTTAGAAATATCTGCAAACCATGGGGATTTGGTAGTTATTACAAAGAGATATTCATTAGGAAATTATCCTCTATTGGAGTATCATTATTTTTGTTTTGAATTCTAGACAAGAAATCAGCAACTGTGTTTCTTTTTATAGGGTGGTCTAGAATAGTGATGTTAAATTCTTGCAGGGGTAATAACCATCTTGTGATTATGCTATTAGTGATATATTTATTCATTAAATACCTAATTACAGAATGGTTTGTGTGAATAAATGTTCCATAGTCTGTGACTTAGTGTCTAAATTTTTTGATAGTATGGAAAACAGCTAGGAATTCTTTTTCAGTTACAGTAATTTAACTCAGTAGGAGTCAAATTTTTACTTGTGTAATAGATGGCATAAGGAATCAAATATTTTTGTCCTAGTATAGCTCCCAGAGTTGTATCTGAAGCATATGTTGAAATGTGAAAAGGTATTTTCCAATTTGGACCTCTTAATATGGGTGCTTTAGAGATTTTTGCTTTTAAGGTTTCAAATGCCAATTGGAAATCAGGATTCCAACTAAATTCACAATATTTGGTAAGTAGTTTGAAGAGTGCGGATGCTATTTTGGTGAAGTTTTCTATAAATATTCTATAGTATCTTGTAAATCCTAGAAAACTTCTAACATATTTTTGACAAATTGGAATTGATAATTTGGAGATGACTTCCACTTTAGATGAGTCTACTTTAATTCCATCTCCTGAAATGTGATGTCCTAAAACAATGTCTTTCGTAAACATCATAAATCATTTTTTATGAGTTAATGAAAGATTTGCTTCTTTGCATATTTTAAGAACCTTTTCCAATTTTTCAAGAGCTTCTTCAAATGAATTTCCATAAACTGTAAAATCATCCATATATACTTCCACACACTCATGTACTAGATCAGAGAAAATTCCTAATACTTCCCTATGGAATGTTGAAGGTACATTGCACAATCCAAAAGGAAGTACTCGATAAGCATAGGTTCCCCATGGACATGTGAATGTGGTTTTGTCTTGGTCTTCAGGTGCTACTTGAATTTGATTGTCACCACTAAAACCATCCAAAAATGAGAAATACTTTTTTCCTTCTAATGTATCCAATACGTGATCTATGAAGGGAAATGGAAAATGATCTTTTAAAGTAGCCTTATTAAACTCTCGATAATCAATGCATACCCTCTATTTTCCATTATTTTTAGGTACAATCACTAGGGGTTAAACCCACTGACTATCTGAAATTGGATAGATGAAGTTTACATTTAGAAATTTCTGCCATTCCTCTTTCACAATTTCCCTAATATTTAGATTCATCCTTCTTTGAGGTTGTCTAATAGGTCTATAGTTTTCCTCAATGTAGATATGATGTATACAAGTCTCAGGACTAGTCCCTTTCATTTCAGTGTACTCCCATGCATATGAAGAAGAATGTTTTTGTAATGTTCTGATTAACTCTTCTTGTTGGAATTTTTTCAAGTTTTTGTGTACATTTAAAGATTTCCCTGGAAAGATTTCAACTGTAGAGTTACCAAATTCTTCCATATAATATAAATACACCTGTCTAGATGATAATTATTCAATATTGCATTGTTTTTTAAAACTATAATCATCTTCATATTGTGAGGATGATACAAAGTTTTCTATTGAATTTAAGATTTGACTTTCTTCACTAACATGAGAAATAGTAAAGAGAGGTTGAATTTCATTCCCATCATCTATCCATTCTTCATCTCCTATTTCTGTGACTTTTTTGTTGGAGGATATAGAGTGAATTTCTTTTTTGAGTTGCCATTATAAATAAACATATCACCGGAACTATAACTAATGAAATCATTAGTTGTAGCTAACCAAGGCCTCCCTAAAATGAGTGGATGTCCCCCTAGGTTGTTCTTGGGAGTTAGGATCATGAAGTCAACTAGATACTCCCAAGAATATATGGACACATATATATCTTCTAGTACACCATCTGGCTTGATTACTGATCTGCCTGCTAACTGCAATAATGTTGGTGTATATTGAAGGTTTGGAAGCCTAAGTTGTTCCATAGTCTGTTTGTTCATGATGTTGATGGTTGCACCGAAGTCAATTAATTTGTTTGGAACCTCAATGCCATTAATTTGAGTTTTTACAGCTGGACTTCCTGGGTACACATAATTTTGTATGGCTATTTTTCCCATCATAATGTCAGCAATTTTTCCTACTAACTGAATCTTTTTATTTCTTTTTTTCTTCTTCTTGGTTTTTTTATGCTCAACTCTCTTATTGTTTTAGCTAGGATCGGAATCTCTTTAATGGCTTGTAGCAAGGGAATTTTGATACAGACATTTTTCAATTCATCTAAAAAATCATAAATGGGCAAGAAAATTTGTTTCTCTATCCCCCTATCGATTTCTAATCTTTCAGGAAAAGGAGGGTTAGAAACAGATACTGAAGGTGGCTCAATTATAAGGGTTGAGTTTATTGGATCTTTTTGTTTATCATTTTCAGAATTTTGGTTATGTTGAAGAAATGTCTCTTCTTTAGAACTTTTATTTTTCTATAGAGAAATTTCTTCATCAAAATCATATTTTTCTTGAATAAAAACATAAGGCTTTCCCCTTTCTAATATTCTACCAGATCTAAGTTAGACATTGTTAAGATCTAGTGGGGTAATCATGTAAGCTATAAATTTGTGTCCTTCTATGTTATAGGAATTTTAAGCATTTTTGTTGTTTGGGTTTGGTAATGGATGGGCAGGTAGTTGATTTTTTTCTTTGGGGATATGGAAATGATAGTTGTGGATTTTGATTTTGGATTTGGGGTGGTCATTTTTGTTGTGGAAAATATTGAGGAGGATAATTTGCATAGGATTTTGAATATCGGTGATACTAAGAGTATCTTCCATAAATATTTTTCATCCCTTGTGTCGAATGTTGAGGCTGGGACCAAGGTTGTTTCCATGATTAATTCCAATTGTTTGGTGCGGGCTGATTGTACATCTGGTTATTAAAACCTTGAGTTTGTGGCCCCTGCCATGGTCTTGTAGAGACAAAACAAACAGGATCTAATGAAGATGGAGTTTCTTCTTCTTCCTGAAAGACAACCCTAAGACCTAGTATAGAAGGACATTTTTTTGTTTCATGATTTTCTACACAAATAACACAAGTCTCTATAACTTTTACATCAAGAGGACACTCTCTCAAAGCATGTTTCTTTCTACATTAAAAAATATTTAAGGCATCAGTTTCATCTTTCTGTTTGTTCTGTAATTTCAGGGTGTCTATTTGTTCACTAAGACTCCCTAAGATATTTGTCTTAAATTCATCAAGCATATTTCCAGTTTATGCCCTACTCATTGTTCCACTTGCATATTTATTTACTCTAAAAAGATTAATATCCCTTATATTTTTCCCAGTTTTTTATTTTCCTCTTGAGAGATGAAAGCATAATTCAACAATTTCAGCTAATGGTAATTGAGAGATATCTCATTTTCCCATCATGTTAAGGCTATCTATCCATTCATCTCTAATGGATTTCAGTAAGAGAGACTTTAAAGTATCTTGATCTAGATGTTCCATCTTAGCTCTCTTGATATTATAGTTAAATCTCTCAATCGAATCTTCTAAGTTTTCATCCTCTCTCTTTTAAATACTTCATCCTTCCTATTAATAAGTGTGCAATAATCCAAGTATCTTTGAAAAAATGCACTTTTCATCTCATCCCATGTCCTAATAGATTGTGTTATTAAACCCATGAACCATTTTAGACTTGATCCCTTAAGTGTTGCAAGAAATAGCTTCAATTTTTTAGAGTTTTGTAAGTAGTCATAAGATCTACTTAAGACTTCAAACTCAAATAAAAATGTTTCAGGATCTTCAATTCTTAATCTATGGAAGTTGGGAAGGACAGAAGGTGAAATATTTTTCATTGTAACATTTGTATCCTCATCAACTATAGGAAATCCAACAGAGTTAGGATCTCCTCTGCCTCTGCCTCTTCCTCCGCCTCTTCCTCTACCTTGTCCTCCTCCTCCTCTTAAAGCTTATCCATTCAGAATTTCTCCATGGCCTTCTTCTTCTACCATTGTAGATTCCCCAGAGCTAATATAAGGTTCTAACTGTAGGGTTAATTTTTCTTTCTCTGGTTCTTCTATCAATGAAATATTGAAGAAATTTTCTTCTTCTTCTTCCTCACTAGGAATTTCTAAATCTTGAGCTAGAATATGTTCTCCTGTAGAGGTGAAAAATCTTACTCCTATTGGAGATCTAGGATCTTCTTCTTCTAAGACTGCCTCAGTAGATGAAGTTGGAGAATCTCCTGGTTGGATTTTAGACCTTAAGACTTCAGGAAGTCTATGTCTTGAGGTTAAAAATGGAATATGAGTTTGAGATGGTGGTGTGGCACTACGTAGTCTTGGTGGGGTGAGTGGAGCTGTAGGAATCAAACTTCTTCCTCTAGCTATGAATCTACCACTAGAGTCTCTTTCTCTAAAAATATCATTTTTATTTTTTATTTTGATATAATTTTCTATGTTGTAAGAAATAAGGCTTCCTAATTTTACTTCCCTGGCAACGGCGCCAAAATGTTTAGTCAATTTGATGTCTCAAATTGCTATCATAAATTATCGACTGATTTTAGTCATTTGATGAAGTGAGGTGCACTATATGTACTTAGGTAACCTTGTTCTCTTACTTCGTTGTGTATGTTTATGTTGTTTTGGGAGATTTTTGTTATCTTATGTCTAAGAAATGAAATCTCTTAATGCTAATGAATAGTTAAATCTAAATGAATTTTAATGATGAAAACTAATTAAAGAAGGAATAAAAGGAAATGTTGTTTTTATTCTAAGGAAAGAAATTAAATTACAAACTATTTTCAATGTAATATTAAATCTAGAATAAGGAAGAAAATGAAATGTTCATTAACTAATCTAAATTTCATAAAAATAAATCAAACTTTGAATGTTGTTAGTAGGTCGGGAAAACGTCTATGAAAAACATCTAACGAGTTAAAAAAAAAAAGCATCATTCTAGATTTAATTTCATTCAAATGACAAGATGAAACAAATTCCTATCTTATCTATTGAAGGCTTCTAATCTTATGAAAAACAGAGCATAACTTAATCTAATTCTACTCCATGGATTGAAAGCATAAATCCTATCTCTAAGAATTGAAATTGAAAGTAAATGCAAAGCATGAAACTATAACTACTATGTGACCAAATACTCAGATTTGGTCCAACTGGAAAATGATAAAACCACTTTCCTGTGACATCCTTAGCGAACACAATATTACACAGCTGATTGGAAATTTAATATAAGAAAGAATTCATAAAATTATCTACAAAGCAGTAAACAATTTAAACTATGAATTGACAGGAAATTAATCTATGAAAGCAATGTGAATTTAACTATGAAATTGACAAGAACATAAATGATAATTAATAGCAAATGAAATAACGAAATTAAAACCAAAACAACTAAAAAAACCTCATTTGCATGCAGGGGCCATCTGCAATAGAATGATTTGAAAATATAATTGACTAATTGTGCATCAAAGGCTCGAACTGGTATTCTTATTATCAAAAACAAAGTTTCAAAGGCATACACTGTATTATCAAAAATTAGGATTGTCTTCGGTTTCAAAACGATCGGTATTTAAACAAGTTTTGGTTTCAACTGTCTGAGGCATTTCCGCTTAGAGATAATTATTAAAATTGGATTTTAGAGGCATAAACAAAAACAATTTCTTAGCGGTTGTCTCTCTATTTTCTATGTGAGAGAAAATCGAGAGTATCTCGCTCGCTGATCTCGCTCCTTGCTCGACGTTTGACCAGGAACATAGGCACGTTTTCCTTTTGAATTTGAACAGGTGGATGGGATACGATCCATGTGTGGATCATTCCTGAGATAACCATGTGAGCCATTCCCTTATTTTCTTCTTGAAAACTGTCGAACCATAACAGTAGTTTCGGAAACAACGATTAGCTGCAGAACTGCACACATGTTGTAGCTAGTTACTGAAATTCATTCAAATAACAATAAACATCATAATATAAAGTAGATATAATTAAATTCTTTATCTGGTATAGAATATGTAAATTATCATTGATTGGAGTCATGAATTTGTGAAAAATTAAGGAACATGTGATGAAAAAGGGTGTCAAAGTAAGAACAGTTTTGAGGCTCAACAATTATATAGAGACAGAGTTTTGTGGTAGGGTGTGTAGCTCTATGACACAATCCTCGCTAAGAGGGGGTGTTATTTTTTGTATCATCAAATGTGTTCTAGCCACGAAATTGGGTGGAGAGGCTAGAATAAATGAGATATCCAAAGCCCATAAATCGTTTCTGGAAATTCCACCTAGAAATGACTTAATTATATTATTAGCCGATTTTTAAATATTTCCTAAGTCTAAACATAGGGAATATGGGTAAATAATCGTAACTAATTAATTCAAGGTGAGAATTGTCTAGAAAATCACATGTATCGAATTCAAGATGATCCTACCCCTTGATTAAGATTTAATATTGGTCATTGGAGTCCCAACAGAGGCTTATAAGAAGAAGTTGATGGGCACTTGGATAAAATGCACCAATAGTTTGATTTCCTTCACAGATCGATTTCTAGACAAAAACAGTAGTTTTCGTAGAGCCAGAGATCAAAGTAGAGTCAATGAGGGGTAGAGACGGTGATACAAAGGAATTTTTCCAAATACAAAGAGGGAAAAACAAGGAGGCCAATTATTCCCGGTGAGGCAGTGCAAAGGACTGTGCAGTTGTTGCTTCAAAAGTGCAACTCAATTTAGCTGGACGAAAAAAAAAATTCAGTTGCACAGGTTGAGCATAATTTACAGAGTTTCGGAGAAGCAATTTTCTCAGTAGAGAGAGGAAGAAAAACTTCATCAGAGGTAGAGGGTCCAGGAAGACGATTTTTTTGAAGGGAAGTTGTGTTAGGGTTGCTTGTGGAAGAAGGGAAATTCCCCTAGGTAATTTTCCAAATTTACTTATTGTTCAGATTTCCATTTGGGAATCCATAGATTGTACTCATGTTTCACTATTTCTTAATAATAAAAACCCTTGTTTTTTCCACTAGTTTTCCCAAGTTGGGTTTTTCCGAGGACATTTGTCAAAAAATAATGGTATCATTTTTATGTGTGTGTGTGTGTGCGAGTGTTTTCTCAGTTTCCAGCGCTATTATTTTTTGAAGTTTTATTTGTGAAGGTTGCAGTGTGATTTATTTGATAATTTTCATAGCAGATAAATTGTTAAAATAATAAACAATTAGGAAATTACATTACAGTTGTTGTAATAGGATTTCAGTTTTGAAATTTTCACATCTATGTGCTCTGGAATGAGAATCATGAAAATATATTTTTTTGTGCTTTCCTAAGATACAAACATAAAATTGCTTAAGTTTCCTAGGAATTGTAAGAAAACCAGTAACACAATTTTTCTTCAACAAACAAAGGTTGTCATAGTTAAAATGCCCAAATATAGCATGTCATAAAAAACTTGATGGAAGTGTACCTCCATCATTGTGATAATTGTATGAAAATTTATGTTCATGAAAACAGGTTCCTTGCAGCTTCAGAAGTCTTTTTTATTTTATCCCAATCATGACAAGTGAGTGATCTGATATTTTTTTGACCTCAACCTTTCCATCAAATATGTGAATGGAGTGTCCTTGTTGGTGGATGTGGACCAAACACAACAAGTTTCTCCTCAAATTTGTGAGGTGTTGGGGTTCCCATGTTTTGGCCAGATTGGCATGACCAAAAGATGAGACAACATCATAACCACTTTGGGGCCCTAGGATCTAGCCCTCCTGGACCTGGAGAGGGATCTCTCCATAACTACAAAGAATGATGTATCTTTGAAGCTCAAAATGAGGATGTTAGGCTAGGTATGAAGCACAAGGCAGGGTTTTAAAATGATTTGGTTGGTTGGTTGTTGGGTTAGTCATGAGATCATGGACTGAGAAAGTGATGGGAGGAAAGGAACAAAGCAGCAAGATATCTCAACAAAGAGGATAGGTCAAACTGTGCCATCCATTGGGCTATGGAGTCATGAAAGGTAATTACATGCAACAACTAGCCAAAGCTTTCAGAGGGCAAGTCATCTAGTACCAATGGATCTTTAGATTAGATGGTGGGATGGAACATTAAGTATTGAAAGTGAAAGAAGGAAAACAACCCAATTTTTGTCTATAGATCAGGTCAGAGGTCATTTAACTCCAGACCTTCTTGGACATACTCAGAGGCAGCCTTCAAAGGAGGGACGAAGGGGCAGCTTATAGATTGCACCATAGGTCATTTAACTCCAGGTCAGCTTTAGCATGCTCCAGGGAAAACAGAGATAAGTTTAACAGAGAGATCTTAGAAAGGTCGGTTGTTTGCACAAGGATCCTAGTGGACAGGGCTAACTCTAATCCTCAGTGTTCCCAA
Organism: Pinus albicaulis; assembly: GCA_034641835.2. Classification (NCBI taxonomy): domain Eukaryota; kingdom Viridiplantae; phylum Streptophyta; class Pinopsida; order Pinales; family Pinaceae; genus Pinus; species Pinus albicaulis. The sequence goes on along the minus strand of CM076582.1, from coordinate 125,962,246 downwards.
ATCTTTCAGCTTAAACCCAACAAGAACAACTAAAGACGGATTCCATTTAACTCATACATCAGCTAGCAGCATAAGGAACTACTACACTGGTTAAATTAACTGAGATCAGCCCTTAGATAATCACATTTAGCATAACAACATTTAAGGCAAGGAGAGCAGAGACATAGGGTACCGAACAAGGGTAAATCCTATGCCATATTTCTGATGCAAGCCAGCAGAAAATGAAACAATATGAAATGTAATAAACAAAGTTAGAAGACATCACCAATAGTAATAGACCAAGATCCTGTGAAATTTGCTTTGATTAATTGATGCAAAACTAGTCACATACACTAAGCTCAATAGCTGTCACAATCCAAACTTCTCCTCCCAGCCTACTACATAACAACTACTCTGCTAATCCCTCCCAAGACTGTTCTAACAGTCGAACTGAATCCCCTCTAACTACAATTGGCAACAACCGAAAAACAACCATTACAATATGGTCTTTAGGATTCTTATAGGTGAAAATAATAGCAGGAGTAGATGAAAACTTAAATGCAGCATTAAAACCCAGAAGAGGAAGGGGGCCAAAGCCTCCTTCTGTTTTAAATTCTGAGCATTATCTCTGGTACTTTTTGGGCAAAAAGAATGGTCTTCGTCAGTGTAATTTACTTCCAGGTATGTCTATGATGTACTTGCTGCAGTTTTCTGGTGAATTACACAAAAGGCAGCATAATGATGCTAGGGTCTGCCATACTTGTGAAACAAATGCTTTGATAGCACCAGGACTGTTGTCAGGGCAGAAAAGCTCTCTAGAACACGGCATTGATTGAACATTGCATGGGCACTTTGTCCTTTCGTGGGAAAACATTCTGCTGATGTGAAAACCCCAATGATATGGTTTTCTACATGCTATGGACCTTCCGAGCAATCCATGGGGTCTTAATTCTGGTACCCTGACTTCTAAAATCCCTGAAGAAGTTCAAAAGTCTTCTATTTCTTGCCTCGAGCTCTCTGCTGCTCCCGTACTGTCTCTATCTATGCAATTCAAGCTTTAATGGCACTGGAGGGGGTTACACAGAGTTTAACCCTGTTTCTTTAATGGCAGTCATGTCATAACACCCTCCCGGCCTTCCTTCGCGATTTCGAACTTTGCACACGGTCCTCTCTGCGTTTTCTGTCACTGTAACAGGACTGTGCATCATGGCGGTTTTCTGCCCCTCTGTAACCCTGCAAAATACAAAACTATGTTAAGAAAACAATGCATGGGGTTGAATGATGTGGACGACTACGAGGATGGTATTGGGACGGCGAAGGAAACTCGAAAAATGCAGAGGAATGGTGGAGAAGTGCTCTGGTGGAAGGTTGGCGGAATGCAGAGAAATTTAATGTGAAAACCTTAATTTTGACCCTTTGAATGAATATATATACTGGGAGGGGCGAATGTACGATGAGACACGTGGAATGGTGACGTGGCGGAACTGGGAAATGGCGGGATAGTCAACAGCGGGGAAAAAAAATCTGGACCGTCCGATCTCAGGAGGAGATCGACAGTGGGAAACACGGCAGAGGGCAATGAACGGTGGGCCAGGGGTACGACGGCCATGGATTATCACGTGCGCAGCTTCGTGAAGCGACGACTGTTGGATGGGCTGCCCCATATCGGACAGCGCACAGCGATATTGCTCCGCGTCAACAGACGAACGATAACGCGCGATGAGATAGCGGTTTTGAAATAGTGTCGCTGCCATGCGTCATTTAATGAGTGGAATTTTTGGCCGATCGGAAAATATCGCCTACCTCCGAAAGGCGATGCGATAGGAACCGGATGGTTTTTGAATAGTGCACGAGGACCACAGGGGCAGGTAAACTCCGAACCGTCGATCTGGTGGGTAAATGAACGGTGGAGATGCGATCTGAGCGGTGAACGGGTTTAACGATAGTTGCTGCGGGGCGACGATCGTCATCCATTCTGTTAGATCAACGATTGAAAACGCGTCCGATGAACATATGTGATAAGCGCTTCCTGACCTGGTGTCTGGTCGTGGCGCTGGGTCACATGGAGGAAAAAGATACAGGGGCTTGGTCGACAGGGGCTAGGACCCATATTATGGAGAATATGGATTTTTGGGCCATTTTAATGCATTTTGAGGGTAGGAAAAGGCAATGATAGGGAGAAGGGGACCGTTTAAACCAAACAAAAAGTATTTGAAGGGTTTAAACGGGGTTTTGGGAGGATTTAGAGGATTAATGAAGGAAGTTTATAAAAGGGGAAAAGAGGGTGGAGAGGAAACTTAGAAAAAGGGACAACAGAGTGAAATGGGATATCTTGCAGGGGTACAAGGGATAAAAATAGGTCCTTAGGGATGCAATTTGTCACAATCAGAGAGGTTTCTTGTATGGGTACAACATTGGGGATTTCATCACAGGGCAAGGGCACAGGAGACTTCAAGGATGATGTGTCTCCAGGGGGGATGCATTCATTGAAGGCTCAAAAACAATTTAGCCCTCTACTTTTCCTGTCAAAAATTTACAGGGGGCTAACAGTGGCTCCACATGGGGATGGCTTCTTCTTGAAGGAGTCAAGAATTCAGAGGATAAATCTTTGGTGTAGGCCAGGTGCCTGCTGCTTGGCACCTCCCTTTCTTTATTTAGCTCCGCTGCCACAAATCCTGAAGACATTATATCAGCAGTAAAATTCTCCCAAACAATCTACCTACCTAGACTACAATCCTAGAATTTTTATTTTAGGGTGCATTCGAACTAGCAGACCCTTTACATCATTTATTTTATAAATAGAAAATAAATCTATTCTATTTCTACCCTTATAACTCCATGAGACTAGATTAAACTGTTGCTCTCATAGTTTCTCTACCTAATCTAGTATCTGTTAGGATTAAACTGTCTAGCAGATTTATTCTCTATATTCTAAGACAGAAATTGAAAACAGTCAAGCCAGGATTAGACTGTCTGACTTGCTAGACTTTGCAGAAATTAAAACAACTAACTACATGCTCATAGACTGAGATTTATTGAGCTTTTCCTACCTACCCTATTCTACTTGGAAATCTATGATGCTTTCAGGTGATACAATAATGCCAGTGCAGCCAGTCAAGCAATAACAAAAAAGGATAGAAGCACTGACTACTTCCCAGAGATAACCACAGGGTGATTTGCATGTAGTTCTTCAAAACTAAGGTCACCAACCATGGTGACCGCTTCTGATGAATTTGGCTCTTGCAAAGGATCAAAGCTAGAGGACTTGAGCCAATCTGGGCCTCCATGTATTTTGCCACAGGATCAACAAAAACATGATATAACCTTTTTTTTTCAAATACTTTCATGACTGATAGGCTATTTGCATCCTTGACAATTTCGATCACTGCATCTGCAGTGTGGCCTCTGTAATCACACTCCTCCTTCCTCTGGTTGGGAGTATTTAGCAGATGAGCCTCAACCAAGAATACCTCTTCTTCCACTGGATCAAGACAAAGATGTATGTGGGAAAAAAGATCTCTCTCATCTTCACTGCAACCCGAACTGGAGAACTCATTATGTATAGTGGGGTTGTTCCCTCCTGACCTTGGCAGGTCATGCTGAAAAGGACTGAACTCTGTGAAGAGACTAACATGTTCTCGAGCAGGGGTTTCTTGGATTACCTCAACCCTTTCAGGAGAAGGTTTAGGACATTCATCTTGCTCAAGGTTTTCTTCATTCCTTTCCTCCTTATCCTTTGCACTAGAAAGCTGTTGATTTCCTCCTTCATGGCAATCATTACTGATGATCTGATATATGGAAGAATGAAAATTCATGGTGTCATCTTCTGCTATCACACTTTCAGCACTTTCTTCATCAGTATCATAGATGGCCTGCATTGGCTCATCATTTTCCCAAAGTTGATGGTCATGATCTTCCTCCCATGAATCTACTGATGATGGCCCTGCAATCTCAATTTCCCTTTGGAAAAAGTTATCATCAGACAAATCAACATCAGAGAAATTATAATTATAAGCATTGGCACACATCAAATCTTCAGGACTCTCAGCGAGTCTTTCTACAAAATAGTTTGCAAGTTCATTTTCTGATTCAAACTCTGGTTCATCATACATGCTTTGCATGTGGCTTCTGTCTTGCAGTGGTCTGGTTTGTCTTTTTTGAGGACAAGGTGTAGGACTTGTCCAATCATCATTTCTGGTTTCAGCCTCATATTCTTCCTCTTCTGTGTTCAGCAGGATATTGGCAGTCTCTATTAATCTTTCCAACTTGTTTTCCAAAGAGATCTGCCTTATTTGCTCCGCTTGGTCTTTCTTTGCTGCTTTTTTATATTTCCTCCCTGTACTTTATGTTGTGTTCAACAATAATTGCTATATTTTTCATTTCTTCCAAGCTCGAGGGCTCTCTCTCCCTTATGTGAAATTCCACCTCGGGGTCAAAAGAACTCGGATAATCCACTAGGGCCCATCCTAGAGGTGGTTTTATGTCCGAAGGTATTGCATGATATACCTTATTGAACCTGGCTGAAAATTCTTGTACTGTCTCTCTTGGCTGCCTTTTCAAGTTTTGATACTCTCCTAGGATGAGGAGAGCATTCTTTGGGGCTGCCCACCTATCAAGGAAAACTTGAGAAAATTGATGAAAGCTGAAAATGCTTGCCACTGGAAGGCCCTTGAACCAACTCTTAACACTTCCTTGTAATGACAAGGAAAACATTCTAATGCACACATCGTCTTCTTCTATTTCATATAATTCAAGTAAATCCTCAAGGTTTTGAACATGCTCTTCAGCAGTGGACCCTTTATTTTCTCCATCAAAAAGAGGCAGCTGATTTATAAGTTCTGAAGGAAGGGGTTGGAAAATAAGAGGTAAAACCAGAGGCTTATATCTTTCTATGACCTTTGTAGGTGTAGGTGGTACAAAAATGGGCTCATGGCTGCTTGAAGCTTCTTTAGGGGTGGGAGATACAACATGAGCCTCTTGTTCCACTGGGTTCTTCATAGGACTATAGGTCTGCTCATGGTCTAAAGACTGAGGCTTGAGATTTTTCCCATATTCAGTGTGGGTCTCATCTTTGTACACCTGATTAGGCTTGAAGTAGGACAGAACATAGTGGTAAACAAAAACAATGAATTCTTTAAACCATATCCAACCCATGTGTTCTATCCTTCTATGAGGTCTGGCCATATTTCAGGTTCTTCCTCCAATGGAGTCTTTGATAGTAATGGAGTGTGGAGTCGCCAGGTGGATGTAGATGAATGTTTGAAGCAGGATGCTATCCACCATCAGCAATTGAATGCCAATCTAACCAGAGATTCTGGGTCCTTTGAGTACCTAAGAATGTTTAAGGCGAAATGCACTCTTCCCCAGCAGAGTCGCCATTATGTTGGGGTTCCCATGTTTTGGCCAGATTGGCATGACCAAAAGATGAGACAACATCATAACCACTTTGGGGCCCTAGGATCTATCCCTCTTGGACCCAGAGAGGGATCTCTCCATAACTACAAAGAATGATGTATCTTTGAAGCTCAAAATGAGGATGTTAGGCTAGGTATGAAGCACAAGGGGGGGTTTTAAAATGATTTGGTTAGTTGGTTGATGGGTTGGTCATGAGATCATGGACTGAGAAAGTGATGGGAGGAAAGGAAAAAAGCAGCAGGATATCTCAACAAAGAGGATAGGCCAAACTGTGCCATCCATTGGGCTATGGAGTCATGAAAGGTAATTACATGCAACAACTAGCCAAAGCTTTCAGAGGGCAAGTCATCTAGTACCAATGGATATTTAGATTAGATGGTGGGATGGAACATTAAGGATTGAAAGTGAAAGAAGGAAAACAACCCAATTTGTGTCTATAGATCAGGTTAGAGGTCATTTAACTCCAGACCTTCTTGGACATACACAGAGGCAGCCTTCAAAGGAGGGATGAAGGGGCAGCTTATATATCAGACCAGAGGTCATTTAACTCCAATTTAGCTTTAGCATGCTCCAGGGAAAACAGATATAAGTTTAACAGGGATATCTTAGAAAGGTTGGCTGGTCACACAAGGATCCTAGTGGACAGGGCTAACTCTAATCCCCAATGTTCCCAAATCTTTCAGCTTAAACCCAATAAGAACAACTAAAGACGGATTCCATTTAACTCATACATCAGCTAGTAGCATAAGGAACTACTACACTGGTTAAATTAACTGAGATCAGCCCTTAGATAATCACATTTAGCATAACAACGTTTAAGGCAAGGAGAGCAGAGACATAGGGTACCGAACAAGGGTAAATTCTATGCCATATTTCTAATGCAAGCCAGCAGAAAATGAAACAATATGAAATGTAATAAACAAAGTTAGAAGACATCACCAATAGTAATAGACCAGGATCCTGTGAAATGTGCTTTGATCAATTGATGCAAAACCAGTCACATACACTGAGCTCAATAGATGTCACAATCCAAACTTCTCCTCCCAGCCTACTACATAACAACTACTCTGCTAATCCCTCCCAAGACTGTTCTAACAGTCGAACTGAATCCCCTCTAACTAAAATCGGCAACAACCGAACAACAACCATTACAATATGTTCTTCAGGATTCTTATAGGAGAAAAGAATAGCAGGAGTAGATGAAAACTTAAATGCAGCATTAAAACCCAGAAGAGGAAGGGGGTCGAAGCCTCCTTCTGTTTTAAATTCTGAGCATTTATCTCTGGTACTTTTTGGGCGAAAAGAATGGTCTTCGTCAGTGTAATTTACTTCCAAGTATGTCTATGATGTACTTGCTGCAGTGTTCTAGTGAATTGCACAAAAGGCAGCATAATGATGCTAGCGTCTGCCATACTTGTGAAACAAATGCTTTGATAGCACCAGGACTGTTGTCAGGGCAGAAAATCTCTCTAGAACACGGCATTAATCGAACATTGCATGGGCACTTTGTCCTTTCGTGGGAAAAAATTTTGCTGATGTGAAAACCCCGATGATACGGTTTTCTGCGTGCTATGGACCTTCCGATCAATCCATGGGGTCTTAATTCTGGTACCCTGACTTCTAAAATCCTTGAAGAAGTTCAAAAGTCTTCTATTTCTTGCCTCGAGCTCTCTGTTGCTCCCGTACTGTCTCTATCTGTGAAATTCGAGATTTAATGGCGCTGGAAGGGGTTACACAGAGTTTAACCCTGTTTATTTAATGGCATTCATGTCATAACACCCTCCCGTCCTTCCTTCGCGATTTTGAACTTTGCACACGGTCCTATCTGCGTTTTCTGTCACTGTAACGGGACTGTGCATCATGGCGGTTTTCCGCCCCTATGTAACCCTGAAAAATACGAAACTATGTTAAGAAAACAATGCATGGGGTCGGATGATGTTGACAACTGCGAGGATGGTAGTGGGACTACATAGGAAAGTCGAAAAATGCAGAGGAATGGTGGAGAAGTGCTCTGGTGGAAGGTTGGTAGAATGCAGAGAAATTTAACGTGAAAACCTTAATTTTGACCCTTTGAATGAATATATATAATGGGAGGGGCGAATGTACGATGAGACACGTGGAATGGTGACGTGGCGGGACCAGGCAATGGTGGGATAGTCAATATCAGGGAAAACAAATATGGACTATTCGATCTCAGGAGGAGATCGACGGTGGGAAACACGGCGGAGGGAAATGAACGGTGGGCCAGGGGTACAGCAGCCATGCATTATCGCGTGTGCATCTTCGTGATGTGACGATTGTCGGATGGGCCACCCCAGATCGGACGGCACACAGCGATATCGCTCCGCGTCAACGAACGAACGATAACGCGCGATGAGATAGCAGTTTTGAAATAATGCCGCTGCCACGCGTCGTTTGATGAGTGGAATCGCTGGCCGATCGGAAAATACCGCCTACCTCCGAAAGGCGATGCGATAGGAACCGGATGGTTTTTGAATAGCACGCGGGGACCACAAGGGCAGGTAAACTCTAAACCGTCGATCTAGCAGGTAAATTAACGGTGGAGATGCGATCTGAGCGGTGAACGGGTTTAACGGTAGGTTCTACGGGGGCGGTGATCGCCGTCCATTCTGTTAGATCAACGATTGAAAACACGCCCGATGAACATATGCGATAAGTGCTTCCTGCCCTAGCGTCTGGTCGTGGCGCTGGGTCACGTGGAGGAAAAAGATACAGTGGCTTGGCCGATAGGGGCTAGGACCCATATTATGGAGAATATGGCTTTTTGGGCCATTTTAATGCATTTTGAGGGTAGGAAAAGGCAACGATAGGGAGAAGGGGACCGTTTAAACCAAACAAAAAGTATTTGAAGGGTTTAAACGGGGTTTTGGGAGGATTTAGAGGATTAATGAAGGAAGTTTAGAAAAGGGGAAAAGAGGGTGGAGAGGAAACTTAGAAAAAGGGACAACAAAGTGAAATGGGATATCTTGCAGGGGTACAAGGGATAAAAATAGGTCCTTAGGGACGCAATTTGTCACAATCAGAGAGGTTTCTTTTATGGGTACAGCAGTGGGGATTTCATCACAGGGAAAAGGCACAGGAGACTTCAAGGATGATGTGTCTCCAGGGGGGATGCATTCATTGAAGGCTCAGAAAAAATTTAGCCCCCTACTTTGCCTGTCAAAAATTTACAGGGGGCTAACAGGAGGTATAGAACATCATGTAGAATAAAGTCAGGAAGACCAGGCAGTTTGATCCTGGTGGTGCCAAGCCCTGAAGGCTTCAGTTTTGACTTGTCTATAAAGTAGATTGCTCCATAAACATTGTCAGTTAATTATTCAAAGAAATATATTTTGAGAATTATGTGGCAAGTTGCTCTTGAATCAAGCAACCAAGCATATTTCCATGAATCAATTGAAGCATTGAATAAGTCTTCAATTACTCCAATGTTGAAAAGTTCCACAACATAATGAGCGGACTCAGGTGCTTTTCCTTTCTCTTTACTAGGTGTTTTACCTTTTTCTTCATTTATTTCCTACTTGATTCTTCCTAAAAGCAGCTTACATGTGGAAGCATCATTTCCATTTCTATTTCATCGTATACAATTAAGATCAAACATTTCTCCTTAGAAATATCTACCCCACCTGCCTCTAAATTCCTCCTTGCTCTTCCTCTTTGACCACCTCTTCCTCTAGAAGACTCTTTGCATGGTTCTTCTATTTTTGTGCAAGGAACATAGCTTCCTTAGAAGACTGAGGAGTTGTCTTCCTCCCAAAATCCTTATTTCTTTCAACAAACTTCTTCTCAAGGGATTCAGAGGAAATATCCTTAATTTTTCCACTTGCTTGCAATGACTCAAGATAATTTGAATAAGTGATATATAGTGCCTTGACAAAGGTTGTGAGAGGAACATATATTTCAACACCAGTGGTTTTTATGTCATGCATAATGGATCTTATTTTTTATGCTAAGGCAAGAGGGTCACCATTTTTCAACTCAATATTGAACAACTTGATCATCATTTGAACAACTTCAAGTTCAAAGTGTGAGTCATATAATTCCTTCAATTCTTTAAGCCTTCAAATGCATTTGAAAATGGTGAAATATGACTACTCACATATTCATTTACTAACATTACAATCAAGGCATAGGCCTTGATGTTCTTGTTTTCCAAAATGACAAGCTCTTCAGTGGGCTTTTTAGTTGCATTGTCTCCTTCTCCTTCACAAACTCATTTCCAAAGTTAATTGAAAATAAGGGTGTGTTTTATCTTCCTATACCACTCATGGTAGTTCTCTTTACCAATGAGAACTACTGCCACTATGGATATGAGTGAATGCATCATATAATTTTGAATTGCGTCGAGGAGTTACAAAAATATAAAATGACTCAAATACTAAATGTAAACCTTCCAACTTATACCATTATACCTTTGATATCATTATATACTCTTAGAAATGAAATTCACAAATTTCAACACAATTCGACACTTAATTGACGCAACGCATGACATATAATATATTTCCATAGCACATAGCATGTTGAATGTTAAAACAATTCATTATATATATATATATATATGAACCAACACACTAGAAAAATTCAATGCACAAATCATTCACCATACACGGTCTTCCAGAACTATTCAACACATACATATGCCCAGTATTTAATTCATGCACCATATGATACTCGCTCTTCAAAATATATCAATGCAACATTAAATTTACTAATACCAAATGCAACCCTTCAAACATTTCAACACAACATACAAGGAGTTATGCATGGACTTCAAGGCTCCATTCCAATGCACTGCCTTCAAAAACTCAATGTGCAGAGGTGCTCAGCATGCGCTCGATATTCTTCAATGCAAAAACATAATTCACACACCAATATTTAGTATAGATTTTAACATTCATCTTTGACCATTCAATCACAGTGTGTAGTATCGAGCACGTTCCAACATTCAATACAGTGCCTCTTTTATTTAGTATTCAATGCAAATCAGTCACGGTTCAACACACATAGTATAGCCCAACACACGTATTTAACACGCAAAGAATAAACCATGGAATTTTGGATCATACACTGTCATCCATCACAACTTATACATAACCACTATGAATCTTCATAACCAGCACACGAACTCCAACAAAGATTCAACATTGTAAGCTATTGTTTCAACACTTCTAGCTTCATAACCATCAAAATTCATCATTCATAGCTCAATGGAGAGAGAATTAATCGCTCCATCAATACAATGTAGAGAAAAATCAATGCCTCAAGATTCTATGGAGAGGGATAGAGCATTCATTGTATCGAGAATAGAGTAGGGAATCTAGTAGTGGATAGGAGTTACAGGAGTAAAGAAACTAATTTTTGGAACTTGCCTCTGATACCATGTCATGCGAGGAGAGTATCTCTGAATGAAAATTGTGTTTTTTCATTTAGAGAGAATATGGATGCATACAAGGAGAGGGATACTATTGTGATTCATCTACCAATGTCTCTTCATCTTCAAAATTCCTTTATTTTTCTATTTAAAATATTTACATATATTTTCCTAATACCAAATATTAGGTGTCAACAATTTTGGCACTTCTATTCCCACCATACGGTCCAGGTTCTTTGATCTTCACTCTCACTAATGTACCAGACGATCCTTGTCCTACTACATTTTCTAGCATTGCAATCATTTTTTTCTACTCTCTGGATAAGTATATAAGATAAGCCACCTCATCCGTTAAGTGCTTCAAATGATCTCCCCATGCATCATGACGAGCTTTTTCCAATGTCTGTGCCAATTCCTCAAGTTCATTGACGCCATGGAGAAATATTTGTCTCATGGATACCATATCCCTCCTTATTTCTTCAAACTTCACTTCATGTATTTTCATAGCATCGATCATATAGACCATATTTTCTTCCATAGATCCAACCCTCTCTATACATTTGGGGCCTTTCTAACTTCCACTTAACCTAGAGCTCGCCACCTCACTTGTTGCATTGCTAAAATAACCTACACTTGCTCATATCACCATTTTGTCTTACTTTATGATCAAGTACCACCTATCTGAGATAGTGACGAATAGCACCCCATGATCAATCCACTTTGATACCACCTGTCATGCCCCTAAATAATTCACATTGTTTTAGGCACCCTGCAATCTCTAGTCGTGTGGCAAAAAGCATGTTTCTCACCAATGGCCCGACCACCTTGGAAATACTTCACTCGAAATATGCCTCACAAATCAACACTTGTTTTAAATTTTCTAAGATAAGTTATATAGTGGAATCAAAATTAATCCAAAACTCAAGAGTATCTTTCTCCACTACTTCACTTCCAATCACAAATCTAATTTTGCAACATTAAACCTTCATAATATCAACATCCTTTAACATTCATGTGTGAAAATTCTTCAACAATCCAAAGCCCATGCACAAATACACATAAAAAACACCAATTGTAGAAGGGGATTTTCCTGTAGCCTTAATCCAAATAATATATTTTATAGTTTCAATATTTACAAAATGTTCTTGGCATGAGTCGAGACCCTACCTGTCAGGGCCCTGAGTTGTCACCAAGGGCAATGGGACCTATGACGGGACATGCACACTTGGAGAGTAAAAAAACTGAAGTTGAGACCAAGTTGGGGAGATCGCATGCCAGGTGTGCCAGCATGAAGGCAGGTCACCCACCTAGGTGACAAGGTGACTTGGTGATGACTTGGAAAAGAGTGCATGTTGGAGGGAGAGTTGAGGGGCGCGGGTGTTCTATAGAGGAGGGCACCCACACAACATGGGCGAGGAGTGTGCACATCATAACACGGAGGTAGAAACTTGGTGGACCCATTCCCATGGGCACCCTTGGGTGACAAGGCATAGCAGGCAGGAAGGTGTGACACAACGACAAGGCAGCGAGTGGAAGCAAAGGGTGAGCGAGTGGGAAGCAGTGTGGATTACATGGCAAGTGAGCAACCAAGTTCGGGTAGTTTGTGTGACTAATGAATGACCAGTAGGCCATACCCTAGGCAGTGTGGCATGGAAAAGTGCCATGCAAGGGTGTGCCTACCCAGCAAGGGCACTCGCCTGCCCATAAGCAGGTTGGTCGAGGGGCATTCAACACAACTTGTGGGTCGCCTTAAAGATACAAAGGGATGTCAACCACATAAAACAACATGGAAAGGAGCGTATAAAACAAGTGAGGAACTCTTCCAAGGGGCATCAAGGAAATTCAACTAAGAAGAGATATATCGTAGAGGTAGGTCACACTTAAGTGAATCTGCAATATCACAGGAAAACTAGAATTTTTTGCAATAGAATAAAGGACGTAGCAAGAGAGTGAGGGGCAAGGTGAGGCTCACCCAATGAGCCTGCACGACCGTGCTAAACTTTGTCTTTGTCCTAGGTAGAATTTTTGGGGTTTATTTATAGGTCTCACAGTGGGGGAAGGGTTACACAACTTGGACAGAACGTGAAAGAAAGTTACACAACTTGAAAGAATGTGTAGGTAGGCTACACGACTTGGACAGAACGTGCAGGCAGGTTGCACGACTTGGAAAGAATGTGCAAGAAGGCTACACGACTTGGGAAAAACGTGTAGGGAAGGTTGCACGACTTGGGAATATTGGTTTCACAAGTTTGTTGGCCCATTCTAGGCAACTCCCACACCATTTCCATGTTGTAAAATTTTGTTGTAAACAATATTTGAACAGTTAAATAAAATATTGGGGCGAACTACTATGGGGAGTTTCCCCCTCGCGTCATAAACTTATGTTACTATGATAATTGTGATATCATTATTGTATTATTGTTTTGGGTATCGCACTACTAAAAAATTGTATAATTGAAATAATTAAATGAATGAATATTAATTTTGTTGCATAATTGAAGTAAAGAATACTTGAACACAAAATTGAATAAGTGTTGGAAGTAGGCATAGTCCGAGTGAAAGTAATTTTAAAGGGAAATATCGTCAATGTCGCATAGTGCCCATGGTGGTCGTAAGGCGCCATAGTGTGGGGACATGGAAGTTGGTATTAGATCCTACTTTGTGAAGGTGGGAACTTGATCGATTGATTGATTGGTTAAAGTATGAAGTTGGGTTTAGCAGGAGCAAAGACAAACCAAGGTCAAAGCCAAGCTAAACGGAGAAATTTGAACTGTGATCAAGGATATGAACATGTTAAGGGTTGGGCAGCATGTGCCAGGTTTGCAGGAGGGTCACAATAGACTTATGCAACTCATGGATAGATTGGGTTGCATAAAGGAAGAGATACCATGATTGTGAGAATAAATTGAAGTTTGGAAGACAAGGTTATGGCTCAGATTCTTCGACTTGGTTTGGTAGTTTGGTAGGTTGAAGTTGTTGATTGCGATGAGGAATAAGAATATGTGGTGTGTGAGGAAGAAAGTGTTGCATAGGTGTCGACGAAAGAGGAGGAACTTGGTGTGATGGAGCTTTCCCAGGTTGAACCATATTCAGGCATGATGTAACCATTGAAGCAAGGAGGCACTCACTTGGAGAAACCTCATGAAGACGTAAGTATTGTAGTAACTTATGTTTCTTTGAAATCTGTGGAAGATGGATCGCATGAAGAGATGTATTAGAGAAATTTTGAGGTCTAAAATTGGTCTCCAAAGAAAAATGTACAACCCAAATAAACTTTATAAGAACCAATAGGATTCAATATGATGATTTCAACCATGGGGGATGATGTTTCATCATTTTTGAGATAAAAAAAAAAGTAAAAATATTTAAAAATAATAAAACTACTTTTTCAAATTGTATTTTCAACTTATCTCCCTAAGGTTTTACTCAAATTTTGAGCAGGAGTACTATTTGGATGAAAAAATTAATTCCTTATCGAAGGAGTACCCATGTTACATACTTTCGACAGACCCTTCTACATGAAAAATGATAAATACATGAAAAAATGTGATTGCAGTCAAATTTTTCATGTATTTCTCATTTTTCATGTAGCAAGGTCCATCAAAAGTATGCAACATGGGTACTCCTTGGATGAGGAATCAAATTTTGCATCCAACGAGTGTTCTCGCTTCAAATTTGAGTAAACCCGTAGGGTGATAAGTTGAAAAAGTAGTTTTTTTTATTTTTTCCCTCTAAAATTTGATGATGTAATATAATATTATTTTATTATTTCCATTATTTTTTTATAATTTCCTTAGGAGGTCCATTTTAGGCCTCAAAATTCCCCTAATGAGAAAACGAAGCATGTCTTTTTCGATGTCATGGGAAATCTTTCCTTCGAATTTTGGGATGAGTCCTTGTGCGGTTGGGCAACAAGGAACGTTGATGTTTGTAGGACTAGTTTGGGAAGTATACGACCTTAGAGAAGAAGATCTGAATGCATGATAAAAGTGTGGAACATGATGAACCGATGTGATGGGAAATTCATGCTTATTGAAGTGGAGATTTGGCTAAGTGCACAACATGACTCATGGAAAGAACAAAGTAAGTGTGCACCGAAGTGAAGGAAACTTAATATACATACTTGGGTGGAAGACTTCATTCCAGTTTTGTTGGAGACAAGAGGCAGTCTTTGTGAACCTTTAGTGGGAGAGACAGCCATGAAGGAAAGAACCTGAGATAATGATACGATGATAGGGCGGCCGAGGACACTAACCTAACCAAAGACAAGGATGTGATGACTGGATTTTTATTGGGTTTGTTGAAGTGGACTTGGGAAACCGCAGTCGTGGGCATAGAGTTGAAGAAGAAGGGCACAGTGCAGACTTCATGTAGGGACATCAAGTAAGGGCACTTGTATAGGATGTAAAATATGGGCATCAAGCATAAGTTCCAAGTGAGGATGTCGTGCAGGAAGGATATGTTGGTGCCACATTATGGTTTTTTGCATATGAACCAATGGGGATGCTAATCACATTTGAACAGCAAGGCCATGGTCGTTTTTTAAGGAAGACATGGGCAACCTATGGAGGCACTCATGCGACGAAGAGGGCATAGGCAGCTTGCGATGGGACTTGCGATAGAGACAAGTGTGCATGCCTTAAGTGTGGGATGAAGATGGTTCATGGGATATTATGACAACTTGAGAGAGTTGCAGTCAATGAAGACTTCATATGATGGTGGTCTTGGAGTTTCTTGTTCATTAAGGAGCTAAGGTTAGTTTTTACTTGACTTTGATATGGTATGGGACACATACCTGGGGCATAGTATGGGATGTGTTCATGAGGAATCACTTGATGGATGTGATAGAGGCGAGACACCTTGGAGTTGGATGGTGGTTGCATCAATATAGGTGCCTTGGTGGGAGCACTTAGGCATGGGTTGAGTTTATGAGACTTAACCATTTTTATGGACATGGATTTTGTTGGTTTATGAACATGGGCAACACCTCGACGAAACGATGAGGCAAGTGGAGACTTTCCCCTTTGACAGCATTGATGGGCAGCATATCGCAGATGAGATGGATTTTTATTCATGGACCTAGATGAGTGGTGGTTAGAGGACTAATGCATGGATATGGGAATAATTCTTAATTGAAGTCAAATATGTGAGAAAGTGTTGAATAAATGACTAACGAAGGCATGAGGAGGTGCATTCTCATGAGTTGGAAGTAGCAGTTGGATTAGCTACCCAACTAGTTCGAGTCATGGGGGCTAGTAGTGTGCTGAGTTTTGTTTAAGTTGAGTTGAATTATGGCAGTATAAGTTCACATGATGATGAATATATGTCATGGATTGGTACAATATGAGTTGCAATGATGCATTGCATCCAAGTGGAGGGAACAGTGTTCCATGAGTTGGGCTAGTGTGGAGGATTTCGACGAGTTGTGGCTGATGACCGTGAGATTGAGTGTTTACCCACACAAATTCATGAGCCTTGATGAAGGTTCGTGTGTTGAATGCAAGGGTTTCATGCAACAAGGACGATTGATGTTGGAGTTGGTGGCACTTTGCGACAGTTGATCTTGGCGAGAGATTTTGTTGAGATGGTGTTGTCGAGGGCGACAACCTTTTTGAAGTGGGGGAGGATTTCAAGGCCCTGAGTTGGCACCAAGGCCAACGGGCACACATGAAATTCCATGCACACTTGGAGAGTCGAAAAACCAAATTTTAGACCGAGTTGGGGAGATTTCACGAGAGGCGCGCCCACCTATGCGACGAAGGTGACTTGGTGACGACTTGGCAAAGAGCGCACATTGGAGGGCGAGTTGAGGGGTGCAAGCGTTTTATAGAAAAGAGCACCCACACAACTCGGGTGAGGATTTTGCACATCATAACAAGGAGGTAGCGACTCGATGGACCCGTGCCTACAAGCACGCCTGGTTTCCAAGGCATAGCGGGCAGACAAGTGCGACGCATATTATATAACTTTTGAGGTCTAGAATGGACCTCCTAAGAAAAATTTACAGCCAAAATACACTTTCTAATAACCAATAGGATTCAAGATGATGATGATTCACCCTTTTTGGAGTAAAAAGGTAAAAAGATTAAATAATAATAAACTAATAAAACTACTTTTTTAACTCGTATTTTGAACTTATCTCCCTAAGTTTTTACTCAAATTTAGAGTGTTATTACTCTTTGGATGACAAAATTAATTCTTCATCCATGGATTACCCATGTTGCATACTTTTGATGGACCCTCCTACACGAAAAATCAGAAATACATGAAAAAATGTGATTTCAATCACATTTTTTATGTATTTCTCATTTTTCGTGTAACAAGGTCCATCGAAAGTATGCAACATGGTTACTCAATGGATGAGGAATCAAATTTTGCATCCAACGAGTGCTTCCACAAAAAAATTGAGTAAACCCATAAGGAGATAAGTTGAAAATATGAGTTGAAAAAGTAGTTTTTTTGTTTTTTCCCTCTAAAATTTGATGATGTAATCTAATCTTATTTTATTATTTCCACTATTATTTTATAAATTCCTTAGGATGCCCATTTTATACCTCAAAATTCCCTTAATGATGACAAGGTACGGAGCAAGATAAACTAGTGAGTAAGTGGGCAATGATGTAAAGTACACAACAAGTGAGCGACCAAATTCAAGTAGCGTGTACGACGAATTTGACCGACAGGGTGTAGTGTGGGCAGCATGGCATGGTGAAGCACCAGGCAAGGGTATGCTCTCCCAGTAGGGATGCATGCCTTCCCATAGGCAAGTCCACCTAGGGGCGTGCCCACCCATGAAGGGGATTTCAACACAACTTGTGGGTCAACTCAAAGATACAAAGGGGTGTCAACCACATCAATCAACATGGCAAGGAGTACATAAATACAAGTGAGGATCTCGGCCAAGGGGCATCAAGGAAATTCTACCATGAAGAAATATATCGTAGAGGAAGGTTTCACTTAGGGTTGGGGCCTTCATTTTTGGAATGAACAAGGCAGTTTTGAGACAGCTGGAGTGATAGTGGGTGGCGGAATAGTTGTTGTGGAGTCGCAGAAGTGACAGGGAGTAAATTGAGAGGACTTCGAGCAGTGGAAGGTAAGCGGGAAAGATCAAGAACAGTCAAGTTACGGAGGCAGCCAAGTGAAGAAATAGGAGATACTAGCACTTCGATTGGGCAAGAGACAAATAAGGAAGGAAAACCAAGAAGAGAAGAAATAGAATACAGTCACAGAAGAGGAGGGAACCGCTTTGGGATGTGGTTACCCTGAAACCTTGTATTGTTAGTCTCAAAGCTCTCTAGGAAAGACAGCTCTATGGTTGATGTAATGTATTATGATGAATCTAATATAAAGAGATGTTTGTTGGCATATATCTCGTGTATGTGCTCTGGATTACTGTTAGTATCTGAATACAAGTTAAAGCTTTTTTATTATGTATCTTTTAGTCCTCTTCACTTGATGGTATGTTTAGATCTTTCTAAATAATTCCTTGGTTATGTTGGTCATGTGTTAAATAAGTAATGATTTGTAATGCTTTATGATATCCCATTCCCACTCCCTCATCTTATTAAGGTCACGGCATGCCTTAGGTGAGACTCCTTACTAACTCTTGGGTAAGGTAAAAATGCCGGCATTGTCTAGACTATATCGAAGCCTTGTTGACCCTTGTGCTAAAACCTGGTTCTTATTTTTAGCCAACAAATGGTTTCGTTGTCGGGACCTGAAATTTAAAAGGGATTTGGAATATGGTATCAAGGATTTATAAGAGAGAACTATGAATTTGGTAGGATAACCATGTAGATCGATTCATCTCATAACAAGCCAACTCTGACAACAAAAGGAAAGAAGGTTGAAGGAACAAATCATGTATTTAGATTCACAGAGTGATTAGTACGACATATTTTGGGGCGAATTCCCTGAAGAGCTTTATAATTGGTTAAGGAGGCTGCAGATCAAAGGAAAAATAGACAAACAAAACAAATTTTTTTCGTACCTGGACGCAATCATATATACTACCATTACATCGGTTGGACACTGATCTAACCCGAGTTGTAAAATTTTGGTTATAGTCCACGCTAGAAGGGTATATTGTTGAATTTTCTACAGAAAGCCACCAACATTTTTCTAAAGCCGAAGATATATTCAGATCAGGGTTGCAGGGAAAGCTTCTAAAGGAGGTCCCTTTGTGGATTAAAGTTTTGATGGTGGAAGAAGGTTTGTTGGTCTTCCAAACTTTAAGCATGGAATCCTAAACACCTAGTACTGGGGGAAGGATCTAAAGGGAGGGATGCTACGGGATGGGGAGATATGAGTAGATTGATAAGATGGATGCAGATGACTCCAATAAATCTATGGATCTAAGGCTGCATCGAAGAGAACAAATAGCAGAGAGATGGCGGAAAAGGGAAATGTGAGAGATTAATAGGAAAAATAAGGATGTGCACCAAGCAGGAGAGGTGTTGCGAAGTTTGATAGAAGAAGAGGTGGAAGTGGGACCAACAAGGAAAGAAGGTTTTGTTGGGAGAGTTAAGAATCGAGAAGATAATAGGAGCTCATCCGATCTGCAGAAGAAGATATGTCAAATGGAATAGAAGGTGCAAGCTCAAAATATGACTCATATGGTGACATGTATGTCATGATGGAAAGATTATTTGCGGAAAGAGAAGTGTCCAAGATAAATGGAAGTACAACCTCCCCGTGCCTAGGTATCACCTCTCCCAACCTTTCCCTGGTACTTTACAAAAACTCTGATTAATTTTTTTCAAAGTTAATTAAATTTATTAGAATTCATAGTGTTGAAACTACATTTCAAGATAGTACTAGTAGTAGTGGTAATACTGGAAATATCTTGCAAGGATCATCACATCCTGGATCAAAAGGATTTGTACTTATTCCTCAAGCACAGTTAGATATGGCGGAGTCATTCACGTGGTACTCGGAGTTCTCTAGAAAAGGGAATGACAATGTGGAGAAACGTTGGTACTTGTGAAAATCCATATGGAGGGCCCGCCAAACTCTGGATGCTGCCAAATTGATTGAGTTTAAAACCATTCTTAGGGAGAGAGCCTTAAGGTGGTTCACCAAATGGTTGAAGCTACATTAGAATCCTACATTGGATGATGTCAAAAGGGAATTCGAGTAGGAATTCAAACTCTCTCAGAAGAATCAACAAGGATTTTCTGAACTAAGGGAAATTAAACAACGAGAAGGGTTTTGAGATTGCAACAAGATGATGAGCTTAGTGAAAAGAGTCGCCTTCACTAAGTGGGCCCGCAGGCTATTTTTGGCGCAAGTATATTTTTAGACTATGTATATTTTTAGACATGTCGATAATATTCTATGAGTTGCAGGATGCTATTTTTGGATGGTTGGTCAAGTTGGAAAAATAGATGGACTTCTATTTTTAGACATATTTGGCGGAATCTATTTTTAGATTTCCAGTCTAAAAATAGATATGTTGAATATTATTAGCTCTTAATAATATTTGGACTCTAAACATTATCTTATTCTCTTGGAGCACTTCAGTTAAGTGCACAGATGTGGCACAGGAGCTGACAGAAGAGATTATCTTATTCAGGGTTTTAGTGGAGCTATTGCATGGAGGAATTCAGTTAGAACTCATGTGACAGAGTTTGGTGGAGTTGTAGAAGTAGTTGGTGGAGTTGTGTTCAGTTTAACTCAGTTAGATACAGTTGAGCTAGTTGTATCTAGTCTAACTGATTGATACACTAGTGAGAGTGGTGTGAATTAATTAATAATTAATTCACTAAATATTAACTCATTAATCAACTGAAGAATACATCAGTTAACTACAGTGCATGGACAGTTTCAGTGGAGACCAGTGGAGAGATAGGTGAAAGGGAAAGATGACTATCAGTTGTGACTATAGTGATGCATTGATTGCATCCAACACTCAGTAGAGATGCCAATGAGGATTGCGTGAGCAAGGCTGGGGCAATTCGATTTCATTAAGAGCCATTCTTCAGCAGGGATTGTGCAGTAGAGGCAGGCTAGCAGGTGGCAGAGATCGGTGCATGGATTTGCTAGATCGGGCCTGATTAGTGTGTAGCGATTGTATTGTACTGAGAGCTTGATATGATCAGCTTTGTATGAGGATTGTTACATGATCTCTATGACATATATTATATACAGATAGTTGGGGTTTTTAGCTTCAATCTTTCCCGTTAAAACACTGTGTTAATGTGTGTGAATTTTTATGGTTTCAATGTGTGCATGCAATTGATTTAATTTCCGCTTGTGATGATCAATGGTGGAATAGATTTTGTATTTTGCATGAAGTCAAAATAGTGTGTGATCAGGAGAATCGTGGATATATAACGCATTAGTTATATAATTTCTACATGGTATCAGAGCATTGATCATTGGAGCAATTGTAAATTATTGAAATAGTTGAGTTTTGTGCTGGTGGAATTCGAATTTGCTGCAGTGTTTTCTTGGTGTCAAAGTTGAGATGTCTTTCAACGGATTGCGATTGGAGTATTCCCTTGAGAGCAGCTCGAATTATATTGCATGGAAGGACAGGATGGAGGCGGTGCTGGAGGATAATGGGTTGAAGGATTTCATAGATGCAAAAATTCCAAAACCTGCTTCTAGCGATGCTGCCGCACTTGACGCATGGCAAAAGAAGATAGCAAAATGTCGAAGAATTCTGTTGGAATGTGTGAAGGATCACATAGTGTCCAGCCTTCATGGTAAAGCTTCTCCATTCTTGATGTGGAAAGATTTTACAGACTTGTTCCAAAGCAAAATCGACCAGAGGAAGTTGGCGCTTAAAGACAAGCTCAGGAAAATAAAAATGGAGAAAGGCGACAGTATACCCAAGTACTTCACGAAGTTTGTCTAGTGCAGGGATGAGTTGGGAAGTGTGGGGGTTACTGTAGATGAAGAGGACTTGGTGAGCTTGGCTCTCCTTGGGCTTCTAAAGAGTTGGCATTCCTACGAGGACTCTGTCAATGGTCGAGAGAAACTATCGGGATGGGAGCGACTTTGTTCGGATCTTGTGCAAGAGGAGATAAGGCGGAGTACCAGGGATGGATCTTCATCGAAGAATGAAGATGAATAAAATTGCGCTTTGGCTGCCAAAGCAAGGAAAGGAAAGGGAAAGAAAAATCCTTCTCAATCTGGTGTGAAAGGCAAGAAGCAGGACATGTCCAAGGTGAAGTGCTTTCACTGTCACCAACACGGACATTACGCCACTAATTGTCCAAAGAAGAAGAAAAATAAGCAGGATGTTGGATCTGCAGCTGGAGAGGCCTTAGCCTCGCAGTTTGAGCTATATTTTTCGCTGATCACATGCTTGGTCTCAAGTGTGATTGGATCAATGTGGTTTCTTGATAGTGGTGCATATTTCCATATGACCGGAGACAAATATTTGTTTACTGATTTGGAAGAGAAAAATCTTGGAGTGCACATCGATATGGGCGATGATGGTAGATACAGTGCGACTAGTATCGGGACCATTTCCTTTGAGAGGGAGTCTAGAAAACCTTTCATCTTAAAGGATGTCATGCATGTTCCAAGATTGAAGACGAATCTTATCTCTGTGGCGATGTTGGAAGACAAGGGATATGATGTTGTCTTTAGCAAGGGAAAGGCTTTCCTGCGCAGTAAGGCAACTGGTGAAACCCAGAGGATAGGGGTTCGAGTTAAGAACCTTTATCAATTGCAGGTAGATGGTTGCATAGCAATGGCAAGAAAATCAGAAGGAGTGGTGAGCCGAGATGAGGGCGAATTGTGGCATAGGAGATTGGGCCATCTTCACCATGGCGCTTTGAAATTTTGCAGCAGATTTCTACCGGGCTTCCCAAAGGTACACTTGCACAGTCAGATCAGTGCAAGGGATGTACTTTGGGAAAATTTGTGAAAGCCACCTTTCATGAGAAGGATAGTCGCGCCATGACAATCCTTGAGAGAATTCACACAGACGTGTGTGGACCTTTCTCGGTAGCTTCAACAGCAAAGCACAGGTATTATGTGATATTTGTTGATGAATTTTCTCATAAGTGTTGGATCTTCTTCATGCAGAAGAAGAGCGAGACATTCTCAAAGTTCTGTGAGTTCAAGGCACTGGTGGAGAAAGAGACGGGGAAGCAGGTGAAGGCTCTTACGAGCGATAATGGTGGTGAATTCATCTCTGGTGAATTCAAATATTTTTGCAGTGCAGAAGGAATTCGAAGAGAGCTCATAGCACCTCATAACCCACAGCAGAATGGGATCGCAGAGCGAAAGAACAGAACGATCGTGGGTGCTGCACGGGCAATGTTGCATGATCAAGGCCTTCCCATACACTTGTGGGCTAAAGCTTGCAACACTGCGTTTTATGTGCAAAACCGTTGTCCTCGTAGAGTACTTGGCAGGAGTACACTCGAAGAGGCGTTTTCTGGTAAGAAGCCTGATATTTCTCATTTGAATATCTTTGGCTCACCTGTTTACATTCATGTGACGAAGGATGCCAGGAAGAAGCTGGAGCCGACCGTAGATGTTGGGATATTTTTGGGGTACACAGAAACACCCCACAACTATCGTGTGTATTTTCCAGATAGTCGGAAGACTGTTGTGCGACGGGATATCAAATTTCATGAGGAGAAAGCCATGAAGTTGTCGCTTGAGAGGGAGCTACACTTGCATGCAAATGAGGAGCTATTAGTTCCTAAGGATGAGCCTCAGGATGTGGATCAGCCACAAGAGGAGGTTCATGGAGTGGAAGAAACCACTCATGCAGCGCCAAACATCAGAGGGCGGAAGCGCACTACAGAAGCTGAGCGACTGAATCTTGATGCAGCACAGAATGTAGGAGCCCCTACATCACAGCGCAGATAGAGACAGTCACCTGACCGATATACTGGATACATGGCTCTGATGAAAAAGTGTATCATGACAGAACCATCTTCTTTCAAGGAAGCTGTGGAGGACCCTGCATGGGTAGATGCCATGGTGGAAGAGTATGATTCGATTGTCAGAAACAGTGCATGGGAGATTTTCCCAAGGCCATAAGGGAAATCAGTGGTAGGTTCGAGATGGATCTACAAAGTGAAGCAAGCTGCTGATGGGAGCATCGAGAAGTACAAGGCAAGATTTGTTTCTCAGGGCTTCTCACAGATCAAGGGGATCGACTATGAAGAAACCTTTTCACCTGTCGCAAGGTATTCTTCCATACGGACCATCCTTGCTCTCTCAACGCAGATGGATTGGCACATTCATCAGATGGATGTGAAGACTGCGTTCCTCAACGGAGTCATTGAGGAGGAGGTGTACATAGAGTAGCCTGAAGGATTCAAAATCTTCAGCAACGAGTCGCATGTGTGCAGGCTCAAAAGAGCATTGTATGGGCTGAAACAAGCACCTTGTGCTTGGTACACACGGATAGACAGTTATTTCACCGGTCTTGGATTCACCAAGAGTGAGGCGGATCCAAACCTATTCCAAATTGTGGTGGAGGGTAAGTTGTTGATCATTGTACTTTACGTAGATGATTTGATATTGACATGTGATGAACAGTTGATGCTCTCATGCAAGGCTGATCTTGCAAAGGAGTTTGAGATGAAGGACTTGGGCCTCCTTCATTATTTCCTGGGATTGGAAATTTGGCAGCGGAAGGATAGACTGTTTGTGTCTCAAGGCAAGTATGCCCAGGAGATACTGGAGAAGTTCAACAGGCAAGGCTGCAAGCCTATCAACACTCCTCTTCCTGGTGGTTGGAGGAAATAGGATGCTACATCGGCAGAGGTAGTGGATGCCACTGTTTACCGACAATTGGTTGGTTCGCTCATGTATCTAGTCAATACACAACCATACATATGCTATGTTGTTAACCAGCTTTCACAAGCTATGGTTAAGCCTACCAAGCTCTTTTGGAAGGCAGGAAAGCATGTATTGAGATATCTCAGGGGCACATCAGGATATGGATTGTGGTACAGACAGTCGGATGAGGTGAAGTGGCATGGCTTCACATATGCAGATTGGGCAAGGAGCCCAATGGAAAGAAAGAGCACATCTGGAGGGATTTTCAGTATCGGGTCTACCGTAGTTTCTTGGTACAACAGGAAACAGAGATCCGTGGCACTCAGTTCAGTGGATGCCGAGTACATGGCAGCAAGTTTGGCTGCATGCGAGGCTATGTGGATGAGGAAGATCCTGGTCGGGTTGTTCGGTTCACACTTAGATCCTACTGTGATATATTGTGATAATCAGAGTTGCATTAAACTCTCGGTTAATCCAGTATTTCATGATAGATCTAAACACATTGACATCCGGTACCATTATATCAGAGATTGTGTGCAGCGGAAGATCATGTTACTATCTTACATTCCTACGAAGGATCAGGATGCTGATATCCTGACGAAGGCGCTCACCAGGAGAAATTTTGAATACCATAGAGACAGGATCGGGGTGGCATATAATCCCTATCTTGTTGAGAGGGAGTGTTGAGATTGCAACAAGATGATGAGCTTAGTGAAAAGAGTCGCCTTCACTAAGTGGGCACGCAGGGTATTTTTGGCGCAAGTCTATTTTTAGACATGTCAATCATATTCTATGAGTTGCAGCATGTTATTTGTGGATGGTTGGTCAAGTTGGAAAAATAGATGGACTTCTATTTTTAGACATATTGGGCGGAATCTATTTTTAGATTGCCAGTCTAAAAATAGATATGTCAAATATTATTATCTCTTAATAATATTTGGACACTAAACATTATCTTATTCTGTTGGAGCACTTCATTTAAGTGCACAAATGTGGCATAGGAGCTGACAGAAGGAATTACGCTATTCCTGGGAGTTTAGTGTAGCTATTGCATGGAGGACTTCAGTTAGAACTCATGTGACAGAGTTTGGTGAAGTTATAGAAGTAGTTGGTGGAGTTGTGTTCATTTTAACTCAGTTAGACATAGTTGAGCTAGTTGTATCTAGTCTAACTGATTGATACACTAGTGAGAGTGGTGTGAATTAATTAATAATTAATTCACTAAATATTAACTCATTAATCAACTAAAGAATACATCAATTAACTACAGTGCATGGACAGTTTCAGTGGAGACCAGTGGAGAGATAGGTGAAAGGGCGAGATGACTATCAGTTGTGACTATAGTGATGCATTGATTTCATCCAACACTCAGTGGAGATGCCAATGAGGATTGTGTGAGAAAGGCTGGGGAAATTCGAGTTCATTCAGAGCCATTCTTTAGCAGGGATTGTGCAGTAGAGGCAGGCTAGCAAGTGGTAGATATCGGTGCATGGATTTGCTAGATCGGGCCTAATTAGTGTGTAGCGATTGTATTGTACTGAGAGCTTGATATGATCAGCTTTGTATGAGGATTGTTACATGATCTCTATGACATATATTATATACAGATAGTTGGGGCTTTTGGCTTTAGGCTTTCCTGTTAAAACATTTTGTTAATTTGTGTGAATTTTTATGGTTTCAATGTGTGCATGCAATTGATTTCATTTCCGCATGTGATGTGTTAGCCACCCATAAATTCTGTCATATCAGGTGGTGGCTAAATGATGTTGGATAGCCTTCAAGAAACAATTTCATTGCTAAAATTGTTGATGCTTAAAGTCTTTTGATAATATCCTATCCTTTGGATAATCGTCACTGCTGTTTCCCTTCAGAACTCAAAAATCCTGCTGATTTCCAAGCCAGAATACTGCTACAAGCACCATTTCCCCTTTTCCCCTTTTCCAAAGCTAACCTCATTTTTCTATCCCTCTATTTCCCATGAAAATCCCTCATTTTCATGTTTTTCCCATTTCCCCTTCATCAAAATCCCTTTTATAAGGTTTAAAGACTCCTTCTTTGCCTTATCCGAACCTCTCTAACCCTTTGAAAATCATTGAAAAACCATAAAAACCCACATTTTGGGCATATATGGGTCCTAGCCCCTTCCTGCATAAACCCCCGGTCGTATGATCCTCCATGTAACCCGCGGCCCCGCAGACGGGCGCCTAGCCACATAATACATATCCCGCCCCGAAAATATTAAAAACCTTATGTTATTTTCGAAACTTTGGGTTTGTAATTATTTTATTAGATTTCCGCCGGTACAAGTTTTAAATCATTCCGCACCGTCGATCTGATCTGAAGATCGGACGGTGCGGAGTCCGTCTCCCGGTGGTCCCCGCATTCCACTAACCCTTTCCAAAAAACCGCGCGGTATTCATCGCACCGCCTTTGGGCGACGGCGGTTTTTTCCCGATCACCAGCAATTCCACTCATCGTTTGACACGCGTCCTGGGCATTATTCATAAAACCGCCGTCCATCGCGCGTTAACGTTTTGACGTGGACCCCGCGCGATATTGCTGTACACCGTCCGATCTGGGGTGGGCCATCCAACGGATATCACTCACCGAAGATGCCCGACAGTTAATCGGACTACGATGCGGCATCCAATTAATTTCCGCCGTCGATCTGATCTGTAGATCGACGGTCCATATTTCATCGCCCATTTCCGTCGCCCAGTCAACATTTCCCATTTTTTACTTTCCATTGTCTACTCCCGACTGTCGATCTCTGCACGATCGACGGCCCTGATTCAAAATAATCTTCCGCCTTCCCTATCACTTCTCCCAATCAATCCTAACCATTGGATGATGCCATCCAACGACCACGCTTCCCCCACACGTCCTCTGCAGTAATAAACCTATATATGCAGGATTTTTTAATATTTGTTTGTATTTTGCAGGGTTTAAATGGTTTTCTCGCCATTTTTGAAGAAAATTAGAAAGAGGAGGGTAACGATCCTCCTGCCTTAGATTCACAGGGGTTAAATCCACGTTTTTATCAATCATTCATGAAGCATTAATGCCACATAACCCTGCGCAGCCCTGCATACCAAAAAAAAACCATGAATCGGGCACAGTCAGAGAGTATCAGTGACGAAGACCAAAATTTATCAGAACAGAGGATTAAAGACAGATTTTGCGGGGATCACGGCTAATAATGTTTATCAAAAGCCTAATCCCCAATTAAAACACATTTTAAAGAAAATCTTAAGGGTTTTTTCTACAGGAAAGCCTCCACCACCACATCTGAGGCAAATTGATTTCTCCCAGCTGCCGAAATGCCACCTGTGCCTCAAAGTATTCAATCAGAAGCCGAATTTATTGATCAGGATCAGATATTTGTCTGAAAACGCAGCCAAAGGGTAAATTTTTCCAAGGAACTTAATGACAAAACATCTGCAAAGCTAATTCAATGCCACACAGAGCCTCAAAGGTCAAAAAAAGCTCCCACCGAGCTTAAATCGTTATGTAAAACATTTAATACAGAGTACACCCATGTAAGTTTCTTCATTGAGCCCCCCAAAGGCCAAGAAGCCATTAAGTCTGTATTAATTGTAATTAGAGATCTTTTATCAGATCTCACCTCCTCATTCTTCTATATATACTTTTGTAGAAGATGAGTGAGGGGTTGGTTGTTGGTTGTTGTTTGATCACTAACTGTAATATTGGAACTCTTTGAAATAATACATAGTCTGTTGAAGTTGAAGAAGAAATTGAAGTCTTGGAAGCCTTGATGATATTGTTGAATGCTTGTTACTGTGAAGGCTCTATCATTGGATCCATGAGCTTGGTTGTTGGTGAATTATTCTAAACTGTTTATTGTTTTCTCCTGTTTTCATTCTGTTCCAAAATTTCTTACTACAGTAGGATAGAAAGTATTAGGCTAATAAATGACTCCTGGAAGCACCTTAGACCTATTCATCCTTCATTGTTTCATGTTTTCTTCTTCTGAAGTATTTTAGAGTCTTTAATATATCTCTTTAATCTTCATGCTTGTTTATTTCCTTAATAGTTTGAACAGTTGGTTTCAACATGATTTATGGTTCTCCCTGCTTGTCTGCTGCCACTTAAAAACTGTTATTGAAGTCTCCCTTTGAAGTTCTTTGCTTACAGTGAATCAAAGAGGTCTGTTTTGATCTTGCCCTTTGTCCTCACTTAAAAAGTTGGCTTAAAGGTCGTTATAATTATGATCATAGATGTTTTTAGGTGTTCCCTCTTCTATGACTGTAATTATCAGTGAATCTTTTATGTTTTCTAAGTCATTTAAAATAAAATCTTTGAGGAAATAGGGTGTTCCCCGAATCTTAGATTTCATTTTAAAATTTGTTTTGAAATCATTATTTGCTTAAAGGTGTGATTTGTAGAATTTATGGTTAGCCCTGTCTATCAAAGAGCTCTTTATTGTTCAAATTATGCTTTTGAATTCCCTTTGTTGAGAATTAAACCTCTCTTTCCAAATCATTAATTTTCATCTCATTCCAAAAACAAAAGGATCCTGTGGCCAAGTTAGATTTGCCCTTTGATATCCCATATCCATTGATGAGTTTGTTATGACCTCTTTTTGACTCCATTTCCCAATGAACCAGATATTTCTCTGTCCTATATATCTTTCCTAGGCCTTTCATGTTCTGTTGTATCATTCCAACCCAAACAAACAAACACCTACACTTAATAACTAGTCTAAAAACAATACTCAAAACACACAAGATAAACCTTTGCAAACAAACATTTGAGAGATCCCTTTCTGAGAATAGGAGGACTAGATCCTGGAACTCTAAAGATTGGTTCTGATGTTGCCTTGTCTTTTGATTTTCCAAACTATCAAAACACAAGACACCAACATGATGATCAATGGTGGAATAGATTATGTATTGTGCATGAAGTTAAAATAGCGTGTGATCAGGAGAATCTTGGATATACAACGCATTAGTTATATAATTTCTACAAAGGGGAAACAGCTTGGGAGTTGATGAGAATATTTAAAGACACAATCGGCTAGTTGAGTTACCCCATATACATGAACCATCAACGGGATTGGTTTATTAAAGAACTTCTTCCTCTTACAAGAATGCCATTAACCCATCAGAATATTGATATGTTGTAGGATGCTTCAGAGAAAGCAACGAGGATTAAAGCTATGGCGGGATACCCTCATGAATTTTGGGGGGGAACAACAACACAGGATCCTTCTATACTAGGCTTGCAACATCAGATTTCAATTCTGATAGATAAATTTAAAGATATGTTGCTTGTGCAACTAGAAAGACCGAATGTATGGTGTACACACCGCTTGGTTGAAGGACACTTAATCTCAGAGTTCCCATTAGGAGAATTTTGAGGTCTAAAATGGGCCTCCTAAGGAAAATGTACAATCAAAATTCACTCTATGAGAACCAATCACATTTTAGGGGATGACATCATCCCTAATGGTTAAGGTGGCATTGCTTGAGTTAAAGGTACTTACTTATCACATTTTCAATGGTGGATAAAAAAACATGGTTGACCATGGTAGTGCTCTAAGTACTTTTTTATTCATAAAGTAAACTACTCATAATAAATGTCATTTCACAGTTTTTGAATAAAATATTATTATTTTCATTTCATATTTCTTGAAAGAAACAATGCATATCCCTACAAAATCTGAATGTCTTTACACACTTTTCAATAAATATTGTATTTGTATATTTTCATATATACATATATTTAATATTACAATATTACAATATTACAATTTAATATTTAATATTACAATTTCAAATTAATTATAAGTTAATATCTATACATATATATTATACATATGAAATCAAAATAAATAAAAATGTAACCTTATAGTTTTAAGATAAATCAAATCTATAAATAATATTAATAACAACACAAAAATATTAAAAAAAACAAAAACAAAAACATCTTAGTTTTGTATGATGAAAAAAATGTATATTAGTTTCGAATGTTAAAAAAATTTATATCATGTTCAACATAGTTTGGGCCAAAAAAAAAAAAAAAATCTATGTATATAAATATTATATTATACTTATAAATATAAATTAAATATATTTCAATACTTTTTTCTTTAATTTTAAATACAACTCAATTCATTTCATTATTATTATATCAATATTATATATTATTATATATAATATTATAAAAAAATATACAAGTGTTATAGAATATATATTATATTCTTTTTTATATTACATATTATTTCGTCTTATGTTATAAATCAAATCAATTTAATATGTAATATAAAATTTATACATAAAATGATATATTACATTTATTATATTATATTATACTATATTATATTATTTTTATATAGTATATTAATTACATGTTATTATACAATTTAAATAATATAAATTTTATTAATAGCATATAATATAATTAAGAATTTATACATTTATATTTATATTTTATTTTAATTTATTTAAGTACAAAAGGCAAATGTATTAGTTGTTCAATGATAATGAATTTTTCTTGAAAATCTCATTCTTATTTATAGTCACATCAATACAATTTTTTTAGTAATTTTATTTTGGTACAACTTTTGAATTGAATTTAACTATGGTTATATGGATTGTGGTGCAAGAATTGAATTGCAAATTCATAAATATTATTTTATTTTATTTTTGTAAATTAAGCGGATCTATTCACATTCATATGGAAACATAGATTACATCGCAGCCTCAAGAGGCAGAAAATCAGAACCATCCTTTGGCACAAAAATATTCTCACCCTCTGGGAAGGAGTATACAAAGAGAGACTTCAGAGGGGAGAATTCAAAAACCTTGAGAGAAACAGAGAAACATAGGCACCAATAAGTTCTGGAAAAAAGGCCTTCAGGCCTCGAATACAGTAAGAGAAACATAGAGACAGAGAAAAACAGAATGAACACAGTGAGATTAAGGCACAGGGGAGTGCTGCACTTCTGCTTCATCATTCAGGTAATCTTCGACGCTAATTGGTCTGTTCGGTGTGCCTTCCTCCGGGACAAAGATCTGGTGACAAAGCGAGGAGGGGCCAGCTTCCTGGCAATCAACCTTGGAGGGAGCCTCCTCTTCAATCTTGGGACCTTGTTGATTGCGCGTCATTGAACTCTGTTTCAGTGTGGCATAGTGGGGAGAGTTGCAGTCGATAAATCGCATATGATGAACTTCCTTCACATACGTGATGAATTTGTCAGAAAGAGAGTCAATTTTATGCTCCAGCTCCTTACTAGTGTTTCACTGCTCCTGCAATGCAATGGCCAGAAGCGTCTTGTTGTGCCAATGCAGGTCGATGGTTCTACTATATAATTTCTCACGGGATCTCGTTAGGCCTAGATCTGGAATCCAACAAAGAGAGGCGTCAACTGCCACCAAAGGAGTAGCTTTGTGGCAGATATGGGCCTCCAACTCCATGTCTGCAATTTTCCTCTGCATTGTTGGGGCTGTGATGTCTACAAAGGTGCGGGCCACATTTCTTGTGGAGGTCTCAGCTCGGGTAACAAGTAGGCGAGAGGGGTTGGACCAGAAGACCTGGCAACCCCGACGAGCGGGGGGAGTCAGGTGAGAGCGATACAGGGCCATGGAGGCAGGAAAAATATGGATAGTGGAAGAGGAGACGAAGAGATGAGGGAGGGCGGTGCCGTGAGACCGATCAGGGAAAGGCAAAGTAGCAGTGGAGTTCCCAGTCATAACAGAAAGGTGTGAGATATGAGCAGGGGTAAGAAGTATAAGAAGGCGTTCAAGAGGAGATAATGCCCATGAGGGTAGCTCGTAAGCGTGCTGGAGAAGCTAGCTACCTCATGCGGGGATTTATTTCCAGGAGTGGGATCGTACTTGAGTGAGTGGATCGATGGAGAGCCACCGTAGAGCTGAATCGTGAGAAGGGAAGCCTGATGTGTGATCATGATGACAGAATTGATTTGGAGGGGAAAACGAGGAGGAG
The DNA here is from genome assembly GCA_034641835.2 of Pinus albicaulis. NCBI lineage: Eukaryota > Viridiplantae > Streptophyta > Pinopsida > Pinales > Pinaceae > Pinus > Pinus albicaulis. The sequence continues at coordinate 125,929,734 of CM076582.1, read as the reverse complement.
TTTGAGTGGGCCTGCTGCAAATCATAACCATTGATATGGATACATTCTATTCTGACAGTTGGCTCCCTTATGGAATTGCAATTCGTTGAAGTGAGTCTGTTGGAGTCTCCCACATCGGTATTTGCAAGGAAATCCGCCATCTTGTTGGCCTTTCTCTAGACTGTCGTGAAGGAGATACCTCTGGCCTCGTCAATTCTTTCTTTTATCTTTAGAAGGATTTTTCTGATGCGCCAACATTCAGAGACTTGCCGAACGTTGCGCCCTTGTTGAAGTTTCTGACAATCTTGGGTAGCGACATAAATATTATTTTATTGGTTTAGCTATTATTTTATTATTTCCTTAGGAGGCCCATTTTAGACCTCAAAATTCCCCTAATTCAAGGTTTCAGGGGCTGGAAAATGTATCGGGACCTGGGGGGGCCTCAAGAGCTCCTCCTACTACGAGAGTTGCGTAGATAGGGACGCAAGGTATATACCTAGGTCAAACTAAATTCCATGGATTTCAAAATCATAAAATACCAACCCCCACTGATTACTGCGATATTCGTAAGGAATTTAAACATATTCCACGGCTTTGCCCGATTTTACAGAAATATTCAAATGTAATATCCCAAATAAGGACTGTTCAACAAGGCATGCCTGAAAAACACATTTTTCAAGAATGGCTGCTATAGGATTTGAAACCAAGACCTAGATTCCTTATATCAATGTATCTAATACCTAAATCCAAGAGGAGGCTCCAAAAAAATCACTCTAGGAGGGTTGAACAGATCTCCCCCACCTAGTTGTCTTGGTAAAGTGCCCAATGAAGGGACTGCAGGAATGTATGAACAAGAAATAGAGAAACAACGTTATTTTTATGAACTTTAATACATGAAGATTTAGATAGCCAACAAGTGATGTTATATCAGTAAAGAGAGTACAAATCCTTGAGGGAAAAATCACTCAAGTTAGGCAATACAAGCCTCAATAGATCATGTACATGAAATGTGAAATACACTGGTACACTGAAAATTCCCTAGGCTATGACTATGCAGTTTATAGGAGGCACTGCTATATAAATAATACCAATGCAAAGATATGGAAATGTATGGCTCAAATAAGTGGGAGAGCAAAGCTCTAAACCCCTGAAAACAATAATACATCAATCCTAGAAGGATTGGCTGAAATATACAAAACGAAAAAATGTCGGAGTTGCAGGGTAGCAGCTGCAACTCAAGAACTGGAAATGAATAGAGAAGGCTGAAGATGTTGCATCAGATAAAATACCTCCTCCAATGGATCTTCCAAGTGAAAGGCTGATCCTAACACTGAAGATCTCACCCTTCGACAATCACTGCAACCCCTCACTGCAAATACCAACTAATAATAACACAGTCACTGAGGGATACTGTGTTGTAGGTGGAATATAATATGATGGCCAAGTGCCAAGATCTGAAATATGCTTTGAATCCTTCCTTACTAATCTCCTAAAGGAAAGAGGGCTTCCTCCTCTAAAAAAAAGCCAAGGAATGGTGTTGTGGAATCTCCACTGCAACACCCTGCAACACAACGTTATACTTGAGCAGAAATAACGTTGTAGCTGAAGGAGGTGGCTTAGACTTGAGCTTGAATGTGGAGAGATGAAGTGTGATCCCTCAAGAGGCCTCTAAAGAAGGAGAAGGAATCCTAAACAGGAATTCCTTGTGCTAAACAGCACTGCAACTCTGCTAAATAGCAAGAATATGCTCCAAGTCTAAACAGACATGAAAATAAATAATCATAAACATAAGTTGCAATGGCTGCCTTGCCCTCCTTTTAAAAAATGTAAGCTCCCTCTCCATGGGTCCCACTCATTAGGGTTTACGTCATCAAGGAATCTTCCCTCCTCTTTTACTTTGTTGTCCCACAAGTTGATTTCCACCTCCTATCACTGCGTTGTTTGACTTGGTCAACTTGACCTTGTCCTCATGAAAATGTCCCTTTTCATACATGAGGGTGTGAAATCCAGCTCCAATGATGATCCCCTTTCATAATAAGAGGGATTTTATTCCTATTTCTGAAATGTATGGGCCTCATTACCCATTTATTCCTCTCCTAAGTGCAAATAGCCAAAAATTAATATTCCATTTAGCTGTACGCTAAAAGTGGAATATTACAGTCCTCCCCTCTCAAAGATTGCTTGTCCTCAAGCAAGTACAAGGATAGACTAATTTATTTCTCCTCCTCTCCCTGTAGCATCCACATATGATGAACTCCTCCAAGTAAAAGGATTTTGTCTCATCAATCAAATCTCCACATTGCTCCTCCTCAGCATGCAAGTTAGCTATCAAGCTATCATCATGTAAAGGTGAAATACTCAAGAGGATAGAAAAGTGATGTCTAGAGGTCCTCTCAAGGCATGGATTCTGAAGTGTATCGGAAACTTTCATCCCCATATGACACCTCCACCCCCAAGCTATCATCCATATAAAATGAGTCACCCTCCCAAATGGCAACTCATGAAAGATCTCCTCCACCTTAAGCTCCTGCAAAGAAGGTGGGTTGAATGGTTGAACATGATTTGCAAAGTGGCCTACCCCACGTTGTCTTCCTCTCCACCCATGACAATTGTAGAGGACATGCTAATCTTGTGCTGCAATAAGGTTTCCCTCAAATGGCAAGAAAAAGGTTGGACCCTCAAAGATCCTCCCTCCAAAGTCATGCATCATGCTGGCCCAAAACTTTCCATTCAAAATGAATGGCACATCATTTCCATATGGCATCCAAAACAGAAAATTGTTGAAGGTTATGTACCAGTTTGGATGATACATATGGTCTCTATGGTGGATACAATGCAGTGTTTTCAACTACCGATTTAGAACATCAAGTGGCAAGTTGTCCTCCAAATAATTTTCAGCTATGCATGTTAGCTCATCTACTATGAAGTAGTAAGAAGAAATATATATCAGATGTGTACAATCAAAACAATAAAACACTTGCCCAAAGTCATGTAGAGATGGGCTATCATCATTACAAAATTTGGCCCTAAAGTGACCATGAAACCCATAAATAATCTTGCTCTCTTGTGGAGCAATGCACTGTTTACATATGGTGAGAAGATACAAATACTCAATAGAGTAATCAGGAAGCACATAAATGTATTTCTTACCATGCATCATGTGTGAGCTGAAGGTGAGGTCCATGAGTGAGTCCTCCCATGAGAATCTTCTCATAAAAATCTGCAAGAAGAGAGGGTGCATACTCCCTTTGAAACACTCCATCAACAGAAACATTCTCTCAAGTGACAGCGTTGTAGGCCTTAGTAACAAGGCTCTTGTCACTTCGTGACTTCTCCTTTTGACATTCCACATGCCAAAGCCATCCACCATCATGCTGCTATGTGAGAGGACCTTCCCCTCTTCCTTCAATGCTGAAAGGTAGCCTCTTTTCACTTTGGATGTGCCTTCCCTTTCTCCGGAAATACCATGATAAGTATGGGAAAATTTCTGCCCATACTCTTCCGTGTGTAACCATGGCAACAAAAGATTATGCTGCCTCCCCATACTCTCATCATACAAATCATGTGATGACAACATAATGATTGATATGGATGTCATATCAACACATGTATACACACTCCTTGCTACCCAAAGATGCAAGTATCCTGCCAAGTTTCTCCCCTCCACATACCCCTTGGAAAAGGATATGTCTCATGATGGCCAAATTCCATCAAGAGGAGCCAACGTAGCATTGCCTCTCACTGCCCTTTGTCATAGATTTACAAGTGGCTCACCAGCCTCTTGCCCTCCATCCACATCCACTCAGCTCCTTGTAGATGTTTCACGTCACTCTCTATCTTGCTACCCCTCTAATAAGAGCTACCATCTTCCCAAACCAGTTTCTTCACCTTGCATTTCATGGGATGTTGAAATGCACCTCCTTGGAGATCCCTTAGAAAATACCTCATGCCCATGACCATCTTGAATCTATCAAGATCCAAATGTGAAGAAGGAAAAGCCTCCTTACTACTGTTGTTTGGCAGCGCTGATAGTTTCTCTAGAGGTGTAGTGGATGCTTCATGCTCCAACTCAAAGATGAACATATGGTTTTTTGTAGGAGTGTTTTGATCATAGTTTATTTCATCCTCCAAAATTTTATACCCCAACCTCAAGGGTTTTGTGCAACTCAAAAAAGGTGAATGAGGATGATGGTTCACCAATTTCTTGAACCATTCAAGTTTTCACAGCACAGTGCAATCCTGCTGCTCTAGATTAGCAATGTGATTTGACCCTTGGTCATGTAAAAGCAAATTTCCACAACTTTCAAAAGGATTTGCTGCAATAATAGATAGTGGAAATTTTTTCATACCTTTATGAGATTTTGGAATCTCTTGTAGGGCTACAAGAGTTCCTTCCTCCAATGTGTTGGCTGCCCCAACTGCTGATGTATGTGGTTGCTCCTCCATGAGTGTGATAGTGTTAGTACAAGACTCCTCAAGTGGTGGTGAGGGCTTCTCCTTTTCTGTTCTTCTATTGTCAAACTTCTTGATCAGCTTTTGAGAAAACTTAGCAAGAGTAGACACTCTTGCATGGCTCAAATGGCTGAACCGCCAAATGTGGGCTTCACCTTCTAAGTGCAGTGCTGAGATCTCAACAGCCTCTTTCTCCCCTACAGGATGTAGTAGGAAAATTGCTTCCAGCTTCCTCACCCAAGCTTTTGTTGTAGATGACCCATCAAATGTAGACAACAAAAATCTATTGCCTTTGATTTCTCTTTTGTTGTATGGTCTCTTCTCTTCCTTCAACTAGATGAATTGTGGAAAAGCTAGAGTCTCCTTGAAGGCTATAGGTTGAGATTTGTACTCAAAAAGGTAATCACTTAGGATCTGAGGATCCAAGTGTCTTTCATGCTTGTCTTCTTCTTCTTCATGAGAATAGGAAGTGCATGGTCCTTCCTCTTCTTTTTGCTCCTCCTCTTTGGAAAGGCTCTTCTTAGTTATGAAAACTGATGAGAATAATCTCATCTTCTTCATCATTCTGATATTATTCGATTTTCTTTGGCTGAAACTCATAGGCTGAGCCATGAAAGATGCTCTGATACCACTGTAATATCCCAAATAAGGACTACTCAGCACGGTATGCCTGAAAAACGCATTTTTCAGGAATGGCTGCTATAGGATTTGAAACCAAGACCTGGATTCCTTAGATCAATGTATCTAAGACCCAAATCCAAGAGGAGGCTCCAAACAAATCACTCTAGGAGGGTTAAACAGATCTCCCCCACCTATTTGTCTTGGTAAAGTGCCCAATGAAGGGACTGCAACAATGTATGAATAATAAATAGAGAAACAGCGTTATTTTTATGAACCTGAATACATGAAGATGTAGATAGCCAAAAAGTGATGTTATAGCATTAAAGAGAGTAAAAATACTTGAGGAAACAATCACTCAAGTTAGGCAATACAAGCCTCAATAGATCATGTACATGAAATGTGAAATACACTGCTACACTGAAAATGCCCTGGGATTTGACTGCGCAGTTTATAGGAGGCACTGCTACAGAAATAATATCAATGAAAGATATGGCAATGTATGGCTCAAATAAGTGGGGGAGAAAATCTCTAAACCCCTAAAAACAATAATACATCAATCCTAGAAGGATTGGCTGAAATATACAAAATGGAAAAATGTCAGAGTTGCAGGGTAGCAGTTGCAACTCAAGAACTGGAAATGAATAGAGAAGGTTGAATATGTTGCATCAGATAAAATATATCCTCCAATGGATCTTCCAAGTGAAAGGTTGATCCTAACACTGAAGATCTCACCCTTCGACAATCACTGCAACCCCTCACTGCAAATACCAATTGATAATAACGCAGTCACTGAGGGATACCGCACTGTAGGTGGAATAGAATATGATGGCCAAGTGCCAAGATCTGAAATATGCTCTGAATCCTTCCTTACTGATCTCCCAAAGGAAAATAGGGCTTCCTCCTCTAAAAAACAAGCCAAGGAATGGTGTTGTGGAATCTCCACTGCAACACCCTACAACACAACGTTATACTTGAGCAGAAATAACGTTGTAGCTGAAGGAGGTGGCTTGGCCTTGAGCCTGAATGTGGAATCCCTCAAGAGGCCTCTCAAAAAGGAGAATGAATCCTAAACAGGAATTCCTTATGCTAAACAGCACTGCAACTCTACTAAACAGCAAGAAGATGCTCCAAGTCTAAACAGACATGAAAATCAATAATCATAAACATAAGTTGCAATGGCTTCCTTGCCATCCTTTTAAACAAATGTGAGCTTCCTCTCCATGGGTCCCACTAATTAGGGTTTCCTTCATCAAGGAATCTTCCCTCCTCTTTTACTGCGCTTTCCCACAAGATGATTTCCACCTCCTATCACTGCACTGTTTGACTTGGTCAACTTGACCTTTTCCTCATGCAAATGTCCTTTTTCACACATGAGGGTGTAAAATCCAGCTCCAATGATGATCCCCTTTCATACTAAGAGGGATTTTATTCCTATTTCTGAAATGTATGGGTCTCCTTACCCATTTATTCCTCTCCTAAGTGAAAATAGCCAAAAATTAATATTCCATTGAGTTGTACGCTAAAAGTGGAATATTACATAAAATGTCCCCAACAACACCTACTATGATTTTTATGCCTCGCTAACCCATCACACATACCAATGCAGAGCACTGCATGCATTAGTTGACATGCTCGACAGAATAGTTTATAGGATCAATGAAACCCCTGGGGGACGAGGAGGATCAGGAACAAGGGGGGTCAGGACGGGAGGACAAGGTCCAATGCGATGTTACAACTATGACCAGGAAGGACATGTTGTGAGAGAATGTCCTCTACCTAGAATACCATGGTGTTATCAATGTAGAGTGAACATGCATGCCACAAAAGACTGCTCGGAATTGATCAAAATATGGGAAGAGCGAACAAGACAGAGGGGAGGAAATTTGATTAATCCGAAGCCAAGAATAACATAAATTGAACCCCTCTCAAGTGTATCTATAGTGACACGTGGAGGAAAGAAAATTGGAGATGATGTGGGAGAAGCAAAGCAACCTAAAATTACAAAACCTACCTCACCAAAGTGCTCATATAATCTGGAACAGCAAAAACAATACTATAAGGAAGTGGTGGAAACATTCACAAAGTTAAATCCAAGCAAAGAACCACAGGCAGTACAGCTGGCAATGGTTGGGAAGGAAAAATGCATACATACAACACAACCTATCGAAGAATGGTTCAAATTGTTTTTGAACATCGTGAATGATGATCAGATGCTTAAACAGTTTTGGGAGAATTTGAAATCAGCCATTAAAGGAGGGATAGATCATGACAACACAATCTCTCCCAATCTTCCAGAGAGGCACTCGAGAAGAATCCAAAGAAATAAAAAGTGAACACAGAAGGAGTTCGGGATTGATGCAGAGATTGCAGGGTTCCAAATAAGAGATACCATGTTAGAGCTAGGTTCATATGTTAATCTACTTCCAAGGAATACATGGGAAGTGTTGGGGAAACCCAAGCTGGAATATTCTCCTATACAGTTGTGCATGGTGAATCAATACTGCATCATACCCATCTAGGGATTAGAAGATGTGGAATTTGACATCACAGAGGTTAAGACCTACGCATACTTTGAATTTATAGATATAATGGGAAATCGGGACCCTTGGATCCCTACCAAGGTCCAAGATTCATAGAACCGGTTGATGACAAAGAATAGCCTGGACTACTAGACCAATTGTAACAGCTAACAGCAGGAAAGAGGGAAGATTATATCAACTCGGCAGCCGAAGGGTCGATCAACTGGCGCAGTGTTCAGAGTTTAGACATTGGATCAAAGGTTTCTTGGTATGATTGGAAACAAAGAGGATATGAAATCAACACCCAATGATGTGCAACCATCTGAGGACTTAACTAGGTCGGAACATAGGTAAGGGAATATCCTACCTTCACCAATATGGAAACAGTTAATATTTTTATTAATAAAGTTGATGAAATTGTTCCTGATGAGCACAAAGTACCTTTAATGAATGTGGATTTACTAGCAACATCGGCCCAGTGGTGGGAAACCCATCGCAACTTCCTTAAAAGGTGGGATGAAATCTCAAATGCATTAAGGGTCAGATTCCAACAATTTGGGGGTATGCAACTAGATGTAAAGTATAGAGGTACTTCAGATCCCCAACAACATATAAAATATTGTGAAGAATGATGGGAGGTTGAAGAATTCACAAGGGACTTATGGGTACATGACTTTGTGCATTCCCTGGGAACATTTCCACAAGCCTGGTATATCACAAAAGAAAGGAAGAGACAAACTGCAGATTGGGATTCTCTAGCAAGCCGATTTGTAAGTAGTTTTTCTTTTAAAGATACTGATCAAAGGTTAACTGATGTCCTCCAAGCGGTTAAAATAATTTTACTTACAATAGGATAGTTATCGGAAGGAGCAATAGACCAAGCCACTCTAAATCATATTTATGAGTCAAATTATAAAGTAGTAATTTGCGGGAAGGTAGATCAGGAATCAGATGAGGATGATTTAGAGGACTTAATTCATTTGTCTTTTGATGAGAAGGAAGGGGAACGAGGAATCAGATTTGGACCAGTTACATAAGGACCTCATTTGTTGCCCTTAAAGGTGAAGAAACACAATATAGGAAGCAAAGAGAAGCCAAATCTAGCGTCCATTGGGGACTACTGGGACGACCAAACAATGAAAGAGATTTGTGATCTTCTAACTGAGTATGAAGATCTATTTCCGTCATCTGTTGTGGAATTAAAAAGAATAAAAGGGGATTATGCTTAAAACAGATGAGGATTATGCTTAAACCAGATGTAAAACGAGTGAAGCACTGACCCTATAGACTAAATCCGCAAGTAAAGGAGAAGGTAAATAAGTAAATAGACAAAATTCTAGAGGTGGGATTGATATTCTTGGTTGATGAAGCTGATTGGGTTAGCCCAGTAGTCATTCAAAACTAGAAATATGCAACAGAGATAAGATTATGTGTAGATTATCGCAGTATGAACAATGCTTGTGTACATGATCCCTTTCCTACACCCTTCAGCGACGAATTCTTAGAAAATGTAGCTAGAAATGAAGTCTATTCATTTAGAGATGGATTCTTTGGCTATCATCAAGTCAAAATCGCATAGGAGGATAAGAAGAAAACGAATTTTACTACAGAGTGGGGTTCTTATGCCTACCATGTCATGCCCTTTGGCCTAAAGAATGCACCAATGGTTTTCTCTTGGATTGTAATAGCGACATTGAGAGAGTACATCCACAGATTTCTGTAAGTTTACATGGATGATTGGAAAGTGTACAAATTGTTGAAGAAGCACTCCAGCCTACTTCTAATAATGTATGATCGATGTAGGTAGTTGCAAATATCATTGAATGTGAAAAAGTGTGTCTTTTTTGTTCCTTTCGGAACTTTTTTGGGCCACATTGTATGTAAATATGGAGTGTGTGTGGACCCTACCAAGGTTCCGGCAATCGTGAATATGGACCCACCAGGGAATTTCAAGAAGCTCAGATCAGCGTTGGGACACACTAGCTACTATCATAAATTCATTCACAACTACGCCCTCATCACGGTTCCAATGGAAAGGCTACTTAAGAAGACAGAACAATTATATGGACCAAGAAGTGTAATGAGGCATTGAATATACTAATGGAGAAGCTGGCAAGTGCGCTAATTTTGGTCTACCCTTATTAGAATAAAAAATTTCACATACATATCAATGCCTCAGGGATTGCATTGAGAGCAGTGTTGGCTCAACCAGGGGAAAGAAACCTTGACCACCCAATCTACTTTTCCAGTAAGAAGTTATTGACAGCAAGCAATAATTACACAACAACCAAAAGAGAGGCACTTGCGATGGTGTATTATTTTCAAAATTTCTGCCATTATCTTCTGGGAGGACCTTTCAAATTTTTTACAGACCACTCTTTTGGGTGTGTGTTATATTCTTTCCACGACTAGCTCCCTATATTACGTGGGAAAACATGCCTATGTTTTTGTGCATAGGTTTGCACATGGTTTTGGGCATGATGGTTTTCTGCCTGAAGTGAACAAATTTTGTACTTCTCGTTAAATACTCCAACATACTGGGAATATTAAAATATCCATTGAGGATACAAATATTATATTAAATAGTATGAAGAATGAATTGATGATTGAATGTTACGAATGAGGCCTTCTTATATACCAAGGCAGGTGCCTCTTCACGGAAGGTCATGTCTCATTTAGGCATGCCTCTTCAACCTAATTACTAATTAACTAATCATTATTTATTGGTTACATTATTTATATTATTTTAGTCATAGCATTGTCTTCCTCCTCCAAAATCTTTGTCCTAAAAGCTTGTTGATAAAAAGGCTTGAGCTCTTTTTCGGTCTCGACTATCTTCTCATCTCAAAATCTTCATTGGTACTAGACGATATTATCCTTGGAGCGATATATAAAAAAATTTCATGGAAGAGGGATCGGACCATCCTCAATCAATCTTCTGTGGAATCTTGTAGTGACTGGAAACTTGTGATGGATTGATATCACATGAGTGGATTGCATTGAAATTAGTATTCTTTGGAACATCAGTTTTTTGATTTTGTTGTGAATACGTAGCTTGATCGAGTTGTCTGCTCTCATGATTCGGATGATGATAAGGAATTCTATTGATTTTATTTTTTTCTTATCATGTTTATGTCATCTCCTTGATTTATTTGAAGCACCTAATTTCCTATAGCCAAGGACGTTGAATGGTTAATTTTTGTATCTTCACTTGAATATTTTTTTGTTGGAACTGCAACTTTTGAGTACATATTTACTTCATCTAGCTTGTCCTCTTCTTCAGTTGGGATATTGACTAGATCGAGACTTGGATTGTTTTCTTCAACCTGGACTAAAGACTTTGATGCTTCTTTTGTGATAAATTCTTCTAATTTGTTGTTCAATGATTTCTCATCATTTTTAAGTTTCTTGATTTGAGTCAGTATATTATGATTCCTTTTGAGACGTAAGAGTTCTTCATTTTCTGAGTCAACTTTACTTTGGCATTCAAACTTCTCATCTTTTAAACACTTAATTTGTTCTAATAACTTTTGATTAAGGTTTTTTTAGTGCAAATTTTATTTTTTATTCTATGATAGATTCTCGTTGAATTTCTTCTCGACACATTCATTTTCTTCTTCTATTTTTTTATTTCCTTCATTGGACTTCTTGACCTTCACAAGTAATTTTTGGCTATGGTCCTTTAGACACAAAATTTCCTTGTCCTTTTCTGTTAATTTTTGTTCCAATTTTACAAGTCTTTCCTCTAGTTCTATCATTTGCACCAATTTGTTATCATGACATTCTTCTGCATAAAATGATTTTCCACATGTTGGACAACATACTTCACAATTTTTATGAATCCATGGATACTCAATGTATGTTTTACAAAACTGACATTCAGTCCAAAATAATGATTGTTTTGTGGAACTCATTTTGACTTATTTTAACTTATTAAAGATAGTATAATTAAAGCTTCCTTTTATTAACCCTTTTTTTAATTTCCCTTTCACCCTTTAATACATATATTTCCAATTCCAAATCGAATGGCTATAATAAGACTTCAATACTTCACTTTTCCTCACTTATAAGAAATATATTTTCTCCTCGTAATTTTTTTATTTCATTTTGGAATTCTCTTTTTCTATTTTACACTTTAAGTTGACTTTTTATATATTTTAAATACCCTTTATATTTCCTGAAAGTTGGAATTATAATTCTAGGTATTAGTTTTATAATATTTTTATAATTCTATGTATTAGTTTTATTCGCAGATTAATGAATTATATTATAAATATAAGGATTATATAGTTATAATATAATTTAAATTTATGTTATGTAATTTAAATGGTCCAAACAAAAAAGATATGAAGAGTCATCATCGTGGCCCAAAAAAAACTGTGGATGACTTAAACCGAGGATGGACGTGCTGAGTGTGGCTTTTGACAGTGGGAAGAAGGCTACGGAGAGTTGACAGTCAACTAGATGTCGATGTCGGGATGGCAGTGTGGAGGAAACTGCAGCATGAAGGGAACTACACCGTGGAGGGAGTCGATGCAGCAGGGAAGGCACGACAGTAGACAAGGAAATCGCAAGCTACAGTGGTTTCGTCAAGAAGGTTGGTTTTACGGTCATGGAGAAGACGTTAGCTAGTTGCGGTTGCAGGTGGGAGGAGTAGGTACTCGGGTTTCCGACGGCGTGGGAGAAGGTGGAAATTTGTGTGGTCGTGGCTACAGCTTATACGAAAGTGAAAATATCAGAGAGAACGGTGGTTGTAACAGTGTGAAGTTGCTTTGTACGGACAGAAACAATGACATACAGTGATGTCCTAGTGTCTTTGTTGTTGTAGTGACGGTTGGTTGGTCGCACGATAGGCAGCTGGCACTAACATTACTTATCAACCCGTACCTTTTTGTTTTTTCTTACATATAACTTTGTTTTGTTTGTTTTAATCTATATTTTTTTAATATATTAGATTTTGATTTTGTCTTCTTCTTTTTTTTAAAATAATATATTCTTTTTTTTTCTTTTTTAAATGGCCACGGGCCTCTGAGAAACTCAGCAGCGGAGAAACTCCAAAAGTTGTAGTGAATGTGTCAATCACTGTGGCAACAAGGTTGACGAATTTTATGGCTAAAGACCTGGATCGAAGAGTGTGGCTCTGTGTAGCGGTTAAGCAGTCGAAGGCTTGAACTTCTCTGATACCAAACGAAGTGAACAAAGTTCGTACTTCTCGTTAAATACTACAAAAGAATTGGAATATGAAAATATCCATTGAGGATACAAATATTATATTAAATAGTATGAAGAATCAATTGATGATTGAATGTTAAAAATGAGGCCTGCTTATATACCTAGGCAGGTGCCTATTCACGGAAGGTCATGTCTCATTTATACATACCTCTTCAACCTAATTACTAGTTAACTAAACATTATTTATTGGTTATATTATTTATATTATTTTATTCATAACATTACCAATGGTATTTTGTATATCCGGTCAAGGGAGCTACGTTTATGTTCCAATCCAGACTTAATGGATTGGGGTTTATGAATGCTTCATCATGCATATATATGTGTTGTAACATTGAAAGGAATATAATGAAAAATAAAGCTAGTAGTCTTGGTATTGCGATCCAGAGGAAAATATGTGTATATATATGTTTTATGTTTTATTCTCTCGCTATTTTTTATTTTTTTATGAGTTCATTTGCAGATAATTTTTGTACAGGGTTAAAACCTACATTTGGTATCAGAGTTGTTTCAACTTCAAGGGGATGTCTTCACTGCTGAAGGGTTTTTTGCTCGGGCCTGTGGTAGACTTTGTTCAGTGGGTGATCTACGGGATCAATTCTTGCGGTGAAAGATGGCTAGTAGTGGAAAGATAGAGATCGATAAATTTAATGGTCTAAGTTTTGAGTTGTGGAAGCTCAATATTGAGGATCTGCTAGTAGATAAAGATCAGTGGATTGTGGTAGATCCGGGTACTAAACCAACGGCAATGTCAGATGAAGACTAGGCGAAGTTGGATCGAAAGGCAAAGAGCACAATACGATTGTGCATCTCAAGTTCGGTATTGTTGAATGTATATGGGGAAGCTACGTCAAAGGCTTTGTAGGAAAAGTTAGGGATTTTGTACTAATCTAAGTCTCTAGTGAATAAATGGTTCTTGCGAAAAAAGTTGTATAACCTTGGGATGAAGGATGGAGACTCAGTGACAGATCATATGAATGCCTTCAATATTGTGGTAAGTCAGTTGTCACATGTTGATATTAAAATATCAGATGAAGATAAGTGCATCAATTTGTTGTGTTCTCTACCAGATTAGTGGGATAGTCTAGCTGTTACAATAGGTAGCAATACAACTACCTTGAATTTTGATGAAACTGTCTCATCCTTGATGTCGAAGGAAATGAGACGGAAAAATATGGAGATCAGAATGGAGATGCCTTATTTTTACGAGGATGGTCCCAAAACAAAAACAAAAATAAGTTCTCGAGTGGGAGATCTAAATCTAGAGGGAGATCTAAATCCCCTGGAAATCCTGTAAAGGTGTGTTGAAAATGCGAAAAGGAAGGTCACTTCAAAAAGTACTGTAGATCTAAAGCTCCTGAAAAAGGAAAGGGATATGATGATGCTCCTTCTGCATAGGTGAAAACCACCTTAGATGAAGGTGGGGATGTTTATTTGGCTTCTTCTTCAAATACACATGTAGATCATGAGGCATGGTTGATTGATTCAGTGGCATCCTTTCACTTCACTCCCCCCTTAGGGAGTGCTTCTGCGAGTATGAGAAGTATGATGGTGGTGATATCTTCTTAGAAGATAATAGGAAGGCTAGAATCATCGGATGCAGAAAATTCAAGTTGAAGTTGCAAGGTGGAAGGATTATAACACTTCTTGGTGTTCTGCGTATTTCTGCATTAGATAGAAATTTTATTTATGTAAGAAATATGGATGATGCATGTGTAAAAGAAATGTTTGAGAAAGATACCTGCAAGATGGTTCAGGGAGCACTGGTATTGATGTGAGGAGTTCAGATTGGAACTCTGTACAAGCTTTTAGGTAGCACTGTAATTGATGGGTGCAACAGTTATGTGGTTCCTGAAAGTGGAGCATAAAGCTTAGTGGTCTCTGGAGAAAATAACATGATATGGCATCAAATATTTGGACATATTGGAGAGAAGGGCCTTCGAACATTGCAGGGTAATGGTATGGTAGAAGGTATGTCTAATTTCTCTCTGGATTTTGATTTATGTGAACATTGTGTATATGGGAAGCAAAATCAGGTGAGTTTCTCTTCTGGTGCTAAGAGGGTGAACAAGATATTATAGCTTGTGCACAGTGATGTGTTTGGACCTGTGCCAGTTCCATCACTAGGTAAGTTTGTGTACTATGTGTCATTTATAGATGATTTCTCAAGGAATACATGGATATATTTCATGAGGAAGAAATATGAAGTCCTTGACAGATTTAAAGAATTTAAGGCTTTAGTGGAAAACCAGACATAGAAGAAGATAAAGGTGTTGAGGACAGATCATGGAGGAGAATTCTGCAAGAAGGAATTTGAAAAGTTTTGTAAGAAGTGTGGTATAGCACAGCAGAAGACTACTCCATACACACCTCAACAAAACAGAGTTGTAGAAAGAATGAAAAGGATGTTGATAGCAAATGCAAAAAGCATACTCAGTGATATTGGGTTAGGGAAAGAATTCTGAGCAAAGGTAGTGGAGATTGCATGCTACCTGGTTAATAGATCACCTTCAACAGCGTTGGAGGATAAGACTCCACATGACGTATCCACTAGTAAGAAACCCTCTCTCTCACATTTGAGGGTATTTGGTTGTGATGCATATGTACATGTTCCAAAGGAGAAAATAACCAATTTAGATAGTAAATATGAAAGGTGCATCTTTATTGGTTATAAGGATGGTTTAAAACATTATAAACTTTCAAACCCAGAAACAAAGAAGGTTGTGTATAGCTGATATGTGGTGTTTAGAGAGATGAAAGATGTTAAACATGAATAACTACCAAAGGAACCTGAGAAGATAGAGTTTGATGTAAAGGAGAAATAATCAGACTCTACAGCAGAACAAGATTCAGAAGAGGAAGAGTTGCAAACTCTAGCTGTGAGAAGATCAGTTCGAGAAAGAAGGCATCCAAAAATAATTGTCAGGGAGGAAGTGGAATCAGGGAATGGAAAACTCTAGAAGGAGGCCATGGTTGATAAAATGGCATCCTTGCACAAAAATGAGGCATGGGATCTGGTGGAGTTACCGGCTGGAAGAAAACCCATTGGAAGCAAATGGGTGTTTAAGAAAAAGATGAATGCATAAGGCAAAGTGGAGAAATACAAAGCTCGATTGGTAGCAAAAGGTTATTCCTAGGTGCCAGGAATTGATTTTGGTGATATTTTTCTCCTATTTTCAAGGTAACTTCTATTAGATTACTTTTATATGTTGTTGCATTTGATTTTAAGGTAGAACAGATGGATGTGAAGACAACATTTCTTTACGGGGATCTAGAAAAGGAGATCTACATGAAGCAACCTGAAGGCTTTGCGATGAAGGGTAAGAAAGAACTGGTATGCAGGTTAAAAAAATCTATATATGGGTTAAAACAGTGGTCAAAGATGTGGTATCATAAATTTGATACATAGATACGGGGACTTGGCTTCACCATAAACAAAGAGGATCACTGTGTGTATTTTAAATTAATTGGTGACCGTGTTATTTATTTGGTCTTGTATGTGGATGATATGTTGTTGTAAATGACAAATAAATTATCTAGTATTTGTAGACCCAATTGTTCTCCAAATTTTACATGAAAGATCTTGGTGCTACAAACTATATTTTGGGCATGGAAATAAAGGGAGATCGGGAAAATAGGAAGCTTTGGTTAAACCAGAGGAAGTATGTTGAGACAATATTGCAAGGTTAAATATGCAAGATAGTAAACCAGTAAAGGTTCCTATTCCTATATGTGTAAAGTTATCTGTTGAACAATGTCCTAAGACATAAGAAGAAGAAGAGGGCATGTCCCGTGTTCCATATGCAAGTGAAATGGATAGCTTGATGTATGCAATGGTTTGTACTAGACCAAAAAATGCACATGCAGTGAGAGTATTGAGCAGGATTATGTCAAAACCAAGGAAGGAGCATTGGACAGCAGTGAAGCGAGTTTTCAGGTATTTGTGTGGCACTAGTAATTATGTATTATGCTACCAGGGAAAACGAAGATTTGAGAGAGTTTTGGATATTTGTGGCCTAGTTGATGCAGACTAGGCTGGAGATATGGATCAAAGAATATCTACAAGTGGATATGTGTTTAGCCTATTTGGAGGTGCGGTTAATTGGATGAGTAAAAGACAGTATGTAGTGGCTCTTTCAACTACAGAGGTAGAATACATGACATCGACTCATGCAAGCAAGGAAACAGTTTGGTTGCAAAGATTGTGTTCAAGTATGGAGTTGGTGCAGCGAGCTATAAGGATAGATTGATAGCCAAAATTCATTTTTCTTAGCTAAAAACCATGCTTGTCATTCAAAGACAAAGCACATTGATGTTTAGTATCACTTTGTGAGAGATGTGGTTGAGGATAAAAAGGTGTTGCTAGTAAAGGTGGACACCTTGAAGAATGTTACAGATGCATTAACAAAGTTTGTGAGCACTGAGAATTTCTCTTGGTGTAGAGAAACAATGGGCATTATAGGGTTGGACCAATGACTAAGCTCTCTTGTGGCCCCCTATGGAAAGAAAACAAGTGGGAGAATGTTGGGGGTGTGTTATATTATTTCCACGACTAGTTCCTTATATTAGGTGGGTGGACCTGCCTATGGTTTTGTCCATGCGTTTACACATGGTTTTGGGCATGATGGTTTTCTACCCAAAGTATTTTGTAGATACGGTCAAGGGAACTATGGTTATGTTCTAATCTAGGGTTAATAGATTGGGGTTTATGAATGCTTCGACATTTATATATATATGTTGTAACATTGAAAGGAATATAATGAAAAATCAAACTAGTAGTCCCAGTTTTAGGATCGACGAGAAAATATGTGTGTATATGTTTTATGTTTTATTGTCCTGCTATTGTTTATTTTATTTTTTAAGAGTTCGTTTGTAGATAATTTCTGTATATGGTTAAAACCTACACACTCTGCATTAAAATATCTAGTGAACAAGTCTCTATTAGAGGGGAGAATTTGTAGATGGTTACTACTATTTCAAGAGTTCACATTTGAAGTGATTTTCAAGCCAAACAGACTGAATGTCAGACTTAACCACTTATCACGACATGAGTCAGGAGAAAGCGGAGGTTTTGTTGATGATCAACTACCCGATGCAGACTTATTCAGGATAGAAGCAGTGCCATGTTACTTGGAGGATATAGAAGCATTCTTAGCTACTAGGAAGTGCATGGGGGATTACAACACAATGCAGATTGGACATATCGTTGTCAAGGCAGCCGATTATCAGTTAATTGTAGGTCAACTCTACAAGATGGGGCTAGATTACATACTACAGAGATATGTATTGGACCATGAAAGAGATGAGGTATTGTGGGAAGGGCACTCAAGTGTTGCAAGAGGACACATCGGAGGGAAGATTACTGCAATAAAAATCCTACAGGTAGGTCTCTGGTGGCCCACTATTTACAGAGACGCAAATGAATATGTCAAGAAGTGCGATGTATGCCAGCAAGTTGGAAATCCATCACATCATGATGAGTTACCACTGCAACCGGTACGTGCAGTACAAGCATTTGAAAAGTGGGATATTAACTTCATAGAACCAATTAACCCGCCTGCACGCCACTCCCACACACAATATATTATAACCACAACCGAGTACTTGATGAGATGGGCTGACGCTGAACTAGTAAGAGATTGTACAAATGACACAATAGCGAAGTTTATCTTTGAGAATATCATCACAAGATTTGAATGCCCTAGAATCCTGACAAGTGACCAAGGGAGTCACTTCATCAATGAAACAGTCGCATCATTGCTGCGGAACTTTATGATCCAGCATCATAAGAGCAGCCTATATCACCCATAAGAAAATGGAACAGTTGAGGCATTTAATAAGATATTGGAGAAGGTCCTAACAAAGGTATGTTCATCCAACAAAGATGATTGGGATGAAAGAAATCAAACTACTTTATGGGTTGATCACACAAAGGTCAAGAGGTTGCATAAACAAACACCTTTCCAATTGGTGTATGGTAGAGGAGCAGTGGTGCTTGCAGAGTTCATAGACCCAAGTTTGCTTATCGCAAAGGCAGCGCACATGTCAGAAGACCAATCAATTGCAGAAAGATTAGAGGCACTGTGGGAGTTAGATCAAGCCAAGTTTCTAGCAGATTTCCATCAGTCAGTAGAGCAGCATTGGCAGAAATCCTGGCATGACCGACATATTAAGAAAAATACATTCACAGTGAGAGGTCGTGTCCTAATGTATGACAGTAAGTTCCAAAATTTCCCGAGTAAGTTGCAAATTCATTGGCTAGGCCCATTTATTGTTGAAAAAATCCTAGAATCAGGAGTTGTAAAGCTCGCACAACTCGATAGTATTCTACTGCCAGGTTGGGTGAATGGTGCACAACTGAAACCTTTCCACGAGTAGGATATTTAAATTTCCAATTTCAATAAATCTCCGAAAGGAGAAGTAGGTATAGGTCGAGTTAGTCATGTTTGTTTGTCAATAATTCAGTGAGTTATGTCAGTCTATCAGTGAAAAACTTTACATTTCCATGAGTCGATCAAGTTGCGGACATATGTACCCATTTGAATCAACCCAATTGCGGAAAGATATACACCTCAACGCAACTGATTGTGGTTGGGGCGATATCGTACGTTTTGTCAATCATTTCACAATAATTACACCATAATTATGTTGTCATTCCAAATTCGAACTAAATCTTTCTCGTATTAGAAACATCATCCTCTAATAAATCACGCCCATCACTGCATAATAATTACCCATCACCTCCACTCATATTTCTAGGATAGCGTTAGCCAAGTCAGATCCAACTCACCTGTTGTTAGCAAGTCACACGATTGAAGCCAGGGGGGGAAGTTGCTGAAATAATTAGTTAAGAGGTCTCATCACCATATGTTGTGTCAAAAATATCTACTTAATCTGCATGGAGAGGCCGGAAGTTTCAGAGTCGAGAACCATGGTGCTCAAAGAAAAGAGTATAGAGTCTATGTCTGTTACTAAATTTCCTTGAGTCACAGTTTAGGCTTGTTGTATTAGTTGTTTAACAGAGACGTTCAAGAATGACGAAGACCATTATCTCAGTCGTCAAACCAAAGTTTGACGGAAGAATTGAAAAAATGGAGTCTATAATAGGGAAATATGACAAGGTTGGGTTGGTTGATACTGACTTCGCGGACTCATTTCAATTTCCTGAACTAAAATAACAAGTGTATATAGAATCTTACACAAAGGAGGATGGAAGTCAGGTGGTTCGATTTCTTAGCGACTTCAAAGGAATTCAGAGGTCAGCATTGCTTCACCTAAGGAGTCTACATGTGTTCGGCACTCAAGGAGCAGCAATGCAATGCACAAAAGTTATTCTCAACAGGATACAAGGAGGTTCATTATGGATGGAGAACGAAATCAAGATACATGTAGTGGACATCCAGCAGTTAACGGGCCTTTCTAGCAGCAGGAAATGCAGTGCCATCCACCTTCCAAACAACTTCCAAGAGAGCCAGGAAGGTCAGAGAGGAAAACTTTTATGACAAATATAAAACCAAGAGAGGAGGAAAGGGAGCCCAAATTGACCCCATCAAAGAGGCCAACATCAAATTTTCCTATTATCTCATATACGGAAAGATTATGCATCATTACACGAAAAACGAGTGCACACTCAATACCATCTTAGCAGCAGAACATTGTGTAGACGGAGCGCAGCTCAGTTGATGTGTGTATCTACTCCATGAATTATTTGAAGCATGTGAGGATAACTACAGAAGAGCTACAAACTTCATATATGAATATTTGGTCATGGCGTTGGCCATGTGGAAATGGTGTCCTCCGGAGGGAACGCAGCTAGCATAAATAACTGAGCAACCACTAGCGCTCAGGTACACACCATGGAGGGCATCAGGCGATCCAAATAGCGAAGAGATAAATGAGGCTTGCTTAGAAGCGTGGCATAAAAAGATGTTGGATATTATCAACGCGACAAAAAGGATACCCAGAGTACTGATGGATGAGTACTCGGAACAAATTTTGTTCAGAGTCAGTCATGGTCACACCTGGCTAAGGCCGCATTGTGTACATTCTAATACGTTCCAGAAGAGGGCACAAAGGTTCATCGTGACTGTGGAAGCATTCCACAAAGAAGTAATGAAATGGCCCGAATTTATAGGTGAAGTTCATGACAACCGAATCTTCTATTCTTTCCAGGAAATGGTGCCGCAGCCACTATCGGGAAAAACAAAAGCAGATGCAAGGCAGAGGCTCGCGCAGATACAGTTGCAACATGTTACTCAATAACTGGAGACTCAAATGCAAGCCATCAACCATAAAATGGCAAGTATTGGAGTCGCGAACAACCAATTTCCTTCTTTTTCTCAGTTTCAAGCTCGTTTCCAGCTTCCCACAATTGTAAGCATCCCAATGGTCACCGCAATACCATTCATAAGTCCACATTCACAATCCCGGCCCACCATTCCACCATTCAAAAAGCAAAAAGCCTCAAAGCCACCCATACCAGCTACTAAAAAGAAAAGGGCCAAGGTCATTAAAGTTAGAACTCAGCTAGTGGACTTAACAACTGATGACAGTCTAATTCAGTCTGATTTCCTGGTAATTGAAGAAAACTCGAAGCCTACATCAGTCGCCTCCCCTGTATCTTAAGAACACCAAACTTTGACCCAATTCTGTCACCCTCATCGCGAGACCCATCGTCGAAGACCGCGTCCACCTCCATCACCATTTCCGATATTATCCCGACATGTACCATGGTTGCGACATGTATGGACTCTGTCACCATCTCCGATATTATCCCGACAAGTACCATGGTTGCGACTGATATGGACATGGAGGTAGAATCAGAGACCCCGCAAGTGACTATTGTTACAGAAACAAGGGTTGAGTCGAGCTCATTCTTAACCCTCTTGTTGGGTACAGGTCCTACAACGGTTGAAATCACAACCATTAATACCCCCCTTACCACCATATCGCACCTAATATCATTACCACTTCATTCAGTCACTTCCATCCCACCCACCCCTGAATTCACATGCCATAGCTCGCACCAAGTTGAACAGTCACAACAACCAACATCACCTCAAGGATAGTTAGAACGATCAGTTGCCAATGGGCAACCACTCCAAGCAAGGTTTCCAAATCCAGAGGAGATGAGTCAAGGCGATTTACAGGGTTGGACAACAACCCAATTATTTACTTTTGTTCAAGTAGTTGCACGTCGAGCAGAGGCTTTGCACAATGATCTCACAGAACAGCACGAGCACCAACAGTAGATATTGGCGCTCACTGAAGAGTGCAACACGAGAGGAATGATCTACACAACCATCTAGAGCAAATCATAGAGAAATTTCAGGACTTATGGCCGACAATTGCAGATGTGGTAATAAATGGCCCACAGGACATGACTGCATGCACACTAGTGGCATGTTGCAACCACATAAAAGCAGCATGCAGCGACTTGCAGACCACAAACCGTGAGCTAAGGCAAACTTTCTCAGCAACAAAGCAAGCGCTTCCAGACCTAACAACAGCGTATGAGACACAAATTGAACAAAATACGGTCGAGTTGAGCCAACTCAAAGACACCTTAAACAGCATAGTAGAGGGGCCACATGCATTGTTAGAACAATTTCATGAGTGGTCGGGTCATAGGGTCTACCCGCTACGAAAGCAGCTCCATAAAGTAATGTTTGATGCTAAGGAAAACAAGGATATAACTTCCGGACAATAATTGTATGATGCGGTTGAAGCCCTGCAAACACAGATCCAAGCAATTGAAGATGAGTCTGCAAAGACGAAGTAGCTACTTCGGGGCTTAAGGACACCCGTGAAGAAACAAGTTGAATCACTACACCAGCTAAATTTTGAGTCTAAAACACACTAGAAGGCCATCCTCAGCACTCGACCGCAACAAGCAAAAGTCGCGAATAGAGCACAGTTCATTATCGACACTTTCAAGATAATGCAGACCTGGCAGGAGGCACTCACAGAATTTCGACAGTTCAAGGAGGGGGCCCTCAGAGCAATGACTGAGTTGGGGCCTTCATTTGAAGGAAATAGTCAAGAACAGGCACGACAGGAGGAATCGGCAGCAGCGACACGAGCAGAAGAAGCAGGAGAAGCACCAGCATGACTGACACCACTTAGATAGGATTGACTCGAGGATGAGTCAATAAATTGTGGTCGGGCCCAGTTGGGGCCTTCATTTTTTGAATGAACAAGGCAGTTTTGAGACATCTGGAGTGATAGCAAGTGGCAAGACAGTGATTGTGAAGTCGTGGAAGAGATAGGGAGTAAACTGGAGTGGACTCTGAACTGTGGGAAGTAAGCGGGAAAGAGCAAGAATAGTCGAGTTGCGGAGGCAGCCAGGCAAAGAAATAGGAGAGACTAGTAGTTCGGTTGGGCAAGAGAGGGATAAGGAAGGAAAACCAAAAAGAGAAGAAAGAGAAGACAATCATGGAAGAGGAGGGAACTGCTCTGGGATGTGGTTACCCTGCAACTTTGTATTGTTAGTCCCAAATGCTCTCTAGGAAAGACAACTATGTGGTTGATGTAATGTATTATGATGAATCTATTATAAAGAGATGCTTGTTGACCTATATCTTGTGTATGTGCTCTGGATTAATGTTAGTATCTGAATAGTTGGCAATTTAAACTTTTTTATTATGTATCTTTGAGTCCTCTTCACTTGATGATATGTTTAGATCTTCCGGAATGATTCCTCGGTTATGATGGTCATGTGCTAAAGAAGTAATGATTGATGGTGCTTTATGATATCCCATTCCCACTCTCTCATCTTATTAAGGTCACAGCATGCCTCGGGTGGGACTACTTACTCAGTCTTGGGTATGGTGAAAATGTCAGCGTTGTCCTAGTCTACAGCGAAGCCTTGTTGGCCCTTGTGCCTGAACTTGGGTCTTTACCCGGTTATTATTTTCAGCCAACACTTTAGCGAAATTGTGATATCACAGGAAAACTAGAAGTTCGCACAAGGGCAAAAAGGACGCAGCAAGAGAGCAAGGGGCAAGATGAGGTTCGCCCAACGAGCCTACACGACCAAGTTGAAGTTGGTTTTTGTTCTGGGCAGAATTTTTCAGGTTTCTTGACAAGTCGCACAGTGCGGGCAAGGTTGCATGACTTGGACAGAGCGTGCAGGCAAGTTGCACGACTTGGACAGAACATGCAGGCAGGCTACACGACTTGGGCAGAGCATGTAGGGCATGCTGCATGACTTGGGAAGATTGGGTAGACGAGTTTGCTGGCCCAGGTCACGCTATTGCCACACCATTTCCATGTTGTAAAATGTTGTAAAATGTTGTAAATATTATTTGAACAGTTAAATAAAAGATTGGGGCAAACTACTTTGGGGAATTCCCCCCTCCCGTCGTAAACTTGTGTTACTTTCATAATTATGATATCACTGTTGTATTATTGTTTTGGCTATCACATTATTGAAAGATTTTATAATTGAATGGAGCAAATGAATGAAGATTAATTTCACTGCATAATTGAAGTAAAGAATACTTGAATAAAAATTTGACTAAGTGTTGGAAGTAGGCGTAGTCCAGGTGAAAGTAATTTTAAAGTGAAACCTCGCTGGTGTCGCACAGCGCCCACGGTGACCCTAAGGCGCCACAGCATGGGTTGTGACTCTACCTGAGTGACTAGTCAAATACAACAACAATATGCACAAAACCTGCCAGATACAAGTTGTTGCCACCCATTCCACCCTATCATAAGGTCTCTAGCATTGTTCGGCTATCATTACAATCCATTGGTTTGCTTTCTAACCGAGCAGTTGGAAAAGAAACAGCTCTCTCCAACCTCCATTCCGGCTATGGCCCTCCTCTTGTCCATCTTGACGTGCAGTTTCCTTGCCAACTCACACTATTTGATTAAGTAGTTGTAGTGTTGTGATCTCCTTCCTTCCAAATCGTTTACTCCATTGTATAATTGTGTTGTGGGGAGGCAAAGTGACATGTCCCTTTTCTTACCACCATACGTCATGTCTCTACAATTCAAGCCAACCCTCACACAAACATTCCATCTACCCACATTGATTGAACTAGGACACAATTTGTTCCAACTCGCCCACTCTTCAGTTTAGCTGACCTGCAATTGTTCCAACTTCAACCATACTTCGATTTGGTTCTTCTCGATGTTGTCTTGGTTGTATTATCCATTACACGAGGGGGTGGGGAGATGCACCCATTGAATGCTACATCATCTCATCTTGTTGCACCCACATAGTGCCATAAGTATTTTCGTCTCAATGTGCATGCCTCGTCACGCTCAGTTCACAAAGTTGAGTCATCTTGGTTGGGCATGTGCACCCACCACTATGCCCAATTGTGTCAATTGATTGTCATGTGTGCCCATGTTGCCTAGATCACATGGGAACCCCAAATTTGTTCAAAACATCACAAACATAGTTTCATTTTTTGTGATGCCCATCTCATCACACTTGCATGTCTTCAATTAAATGCGCGCCCAACCTAAGAGCCTTACAATAACATGGTAAAACTCCAAAATGGAGAAACATCCATGAAAACTGAGCTTCTATTTTTCAAGTAAATTATCCAATTTTATAATAGAAAAACATCCCCACATATAGATTACCTCACATTACAATTGCACATCCACATACAACTTGAGTGGGCCTAATGGTTAAGAGCATGTGTTTCCTCCTAAGAGGTCACAGGGTCAAAACCAAAAGGGGGTAAAATATGTATGCCTTCGTAGACTTTACAATCAAATCCTTGTGTGTCATTGTGTGGCAGTGGGTCCCTTGTCCCACAAACAAGGGGGTCTCATACACCAATTTGGTGTCTGGCTTGGCCGTGACCTTAAAATTGAATAATAATAATATTTCACCTCAATTATATATAGGAGGGTGAAATGAGAACAATTTCCATAATACATGTGGTAAAAAACACTTTTAAGATAAATTAAGTACTGAAAAATAACTTGGTCTAAATTTGCAAAATGCCTTACAATCATTAATGCATAATAATACTTTCAACAATTTATAAAAATAATTATTGCAACCTCATTTAACTGGAGGTAAAAAAAACAACAAAACAACTAAGCATAATTAATTACATGAAAATGATGGCAACTTTGTTATATTTATAGAGTGTATATTGTTTTTTTGAAAACCATTAAAGAATATATTGTTTTTCCCGTATCATAACAACAATCAAATAGTTTTATAAAAAACGAACTCCCTTCTATCACAAAATTAGTTTTATGAAATCTCATATCATGGAAGTGGAAGTCATGGAATAGTTTAATTTGATACATTCCCATTACAATCATACTGATAGTCAAAGTTTATAGAGTTGTAATCTCTATTTATAACATCAAAATTTATAGAATGATAATTTTTCTCTCCAACTCGGGAAAGTTTATCACCAAATTTTGTCGAACTGCCATTAGTTTTTGCAGAATACAAGATTATGCAACCCCTCTACCGAGACTTGTATTTATTTCGCTGCCTTCTGCATC
This sequence comes from Pinus albicaulis, assembly GCA_034641835.2. Classification (NCBI taxonomy): domain Eukaryota; kingdom Viridiplantae; phylum Streptophyta; class Pinopsida; order Pinales; family Pinaceae; genus Pinus; species Pinus albicaulis. The sequence goes on along the minus strand of CM076582.1, from coordinate 125,903,446 downwards.
ACACCTTCGAAAGGCTCGTCCACCTCGATATCATGGAGAACAATTCACATTATAATGAACAAACACGCCACAAATTCCCACTTTTATTTATATGTATAACATTTCTTCCAAATCGTTAGATAGTCTGAAAAAGTTGTCAGTAACTCTGGCTATTAAAACGCGATTTGCAAGAGTTTGATGGCTCCTCACGAGGCAAGAAATGGATTTCAGAATAGAAAGGAAAAAGTTTGATCTAAACGGATAATGTAGAAGAATGCAATGGACCAAATTGAAAGAATTGCGTGAGAAAAGCTTATGGTTATGGAAGCTTTTCACATAGATTTGTTCACTGGGTCTAGCACACAGTTGAATGCAATGTTATTCTTCCCACACGGATTTAAACCTGGTTCGTCACATATTAGTCTTTCATGGACTGATTGTTGAGGCTCTTCATGAGCTATGAGGAATATCTAACCCTCTCGCTTACAGGCTGAATATCTAACCCTCGTTTACAGGCTGAATATCTAACCCTCGTTTACAGGCTGGAGGGTGGGGCACCTCCCTGCATGTATAAAAGAAAACACAAATGGATAACCACTACAAGGCCAACAATGGCCCATAATGTTATCACCAAAGTGGAGTATGCTATTCTCTACACCTCAAAACCAGCAACCTGAATTGCAAAGCTTTTGGTGCAAGTAATGCATATTATTAACCATATGTGTCAATCTGATTCACCAACGAGGCCAGTTAAAAAAATAATATGTCAAACAATGGACTGGCGAACCACAATATCTGTTCAAACTCGTGGCCAAAAGACTGAGCAAATACAAAATTGGTAGACACCGAGGAAGGCGAAAGCCTTTGGACCTCAATAAGCAAAATGCAATAATAATAAAGATGTAGTTACAACATTTACCAATATGACAAGTTAGAAAAAGAAGAGTTTATTTGCATGTTAAATTGTTTTGGCAATTCCTACCCTTTACATCTAATAATATCACAACGGCTGGAATTTGTAAATAATAGGTGCAGACCATTCAAAGATATGGTGAGAATGGGGATGGGATTATCTTTGAGCTGAGACTTTAATAACTCAAAAACAAACAATTTGAGACTATTCAGCATATACTGCTTAACAACATTTGCAGTGATTTTGTGGATTAGTAATCCTGAATCTTGATTGCTAATGGCATCCAATCCTGAATTCAAGCATCAGAATTCATAACTAACCGCTTAGACAAAGACACCGTGGAGCACTTTTCTTTCGCACCAAAGGATGTCTACTTGATTTTATATATCATTTACATTCCAGTACTTTCTCCCAATTTTTTATTACTCGTGGTCATTTTCCTCTGCCCCCTAGGATATCAAGTCCTTGATATCATAATTATCATTAGGATTCCAGTGCTTTCCCAGATTTTCAGTAGATAGTTTAATCATAGTAGCACAGTTTTCATTGGCTACTCTGAAACTTCGGAGCGCAGAAACTGAGACTATTCAGCATATTTTGCTGAACAACTTTCGGAGAGATGTTATGAATCAGCAATCCTGAATATTGATTGCTGATGGCATCCAATTCAAGCATCAGCATTCATCGCTCTACCCTCAGACAAAGACACCATGAAACATTTTTCAGATTCTCCAAGATTTTCAATACATAGTTTAATCATAATAGCACAGTTTTCGTAGGCTACTCTGAAACTTCGGAGCACAGAAACTGAGACTATTCAGCATATTTTGCTGAACAACTTTCGGAGAGATGTTATGAATCAGCAGTCCTGAATATCAATTGCTGATGGCATCCAATTCAAGCATCAGCATTCATCACTCTACCCTCGGACAAAGACACCATGAAACATTTTTCTTCTGCACCAAAGGACATTTAGTATTTTATTTCATGTTGCCATTTGCAGTGCAGTGTTTTCTTCAAGTTTTTCAGTCCATAGTCATTTATCCTCTGCACGAAAGGATATTAAGTCCTTGATTACCTGTCATTAGGATTCCAGGGCCTTCTTCCAATTTTTCGGTCAACATCTCAATTAACATTCTTGTACAGTTTTCAACATGGCTCACATGAAACTTTGGAGCACAGAATGTTATAAAACAGGTTTCAATGATGCACGCTAAAGAAGCCAGTCAATGCAGGTTTGATTGTAGTTATACTCCTGAATGAACTTTTTATTAAAAATAATATATTTTGTGTGCATTCCACAAACATTACTTTAATTTAATAATTCAAAGAGTATTATATGTTCTGCACAAGATATCAACTAAGAAAGAGCAAAATGATTTCAAATCACCATTTTAACTGTGTCAAATCCATTTTTATATATTTGCATTCTGATAGCAAGCCTTTTTCATATTGTTAAAGTTCTCTGTGCCATGCCTTGACTATCAACCTTAAAGGGGAAGAATCCACAATTTCTAATTAATCCATGCCCCATGTTTGTGGAAAATTAGGCATAGTCCAGATAAATCCACCACTAATACATAATCTTCAAACAAGATATCTTGTCTATGACCTAGAAAAGGATGTACATTAGAGTCAGGACTCTGGGAAGATCCACCAACATTTTATCTTCCAAAACCTTGTTTCTCAGGCACTTGAGTATCGTACATAACTCAAGATTACAATTAAAAAAAACAGCCATTCTGAAAGCACAAGTATATTATGCATGGAGCAGCAAACGTGCTGATTTTGCGAAATGTAATCTACTGATAAGCATTACCAGAAGAATTACAGTGACATGCTTGCAGTGGTATTTAAAATAAAGGAACTAGCACCTGCTCTGCCATGCATGATCGAATATCCTCAATGATATACTTTTTCATTGAGTCAATATTCACAAAGAAGAGTGAAAATTAAACTTATTAACAAAAATTGCTGAGCAAAAATGATGGTAAGTTAGACTCTAGAATGCCTAATAGATCTTCCTTGCTGCAACTTAAAACTTGTTCCTGTGACCTAAAAATACCCGAACTAAGCCTCCATGCTGCCTCCACTAGCTGACCCCTTAACCATTGGGATAGGAGTACCCCAGATGCATCAGTGCATTCTTTGTACAAAGGTAAGTATGCTATAGCTACCTGCAATTGATTAGGGAGATCCTGCAGAAAAAGAGGGGACATACCTCGCATGATCACTCGCACTACATTTAAGTAATGATTTTGTCCAAACTGGCGACCTCTTAAGAATGCTTCCTCTGACCAATATTCCTGTAAGAAGGTACGCAATTCAGATGTTACTGCTTCATCCTCTGATTTTGCAATGATGTTTGCCGTCTGGTATGTAGCTTCAGGATTACTTAGGAAATCCGCTTGCAAGAGGAAAGCTACACCTTTCAATGAACCACCACTACGCTCCCCAGCAGCTTTGATAATCTTAACACTCAAAGTAGATAGGACATGCTGAGGCACATGAGGCAATAGGTAATTCGCTATTTCCACTTTGCTACTTGAAGCCGCAGCTGTGAGGGCAAGACATAGTTCCATGTCCCTGCAACCTCTCTCAACAAACCACTGCACAACTTGCAGGCAGCCCCTCTCTGCAGCTCTCATAAGTGGCCCCAAAAAGGCAACTGCATTCCCTTCCTCCACAAGACATTCCATAGTACCGATCTTTTTATAATGAGATGCAAATCCCAGAGCAAGATCCACGTTCACATCCAAGCTGTTACGCTGGGAAATCTAAGAGAAAATAGTTGAGTTAAAAAAATAAAAGCAAGCATTACAGGGTGAAGAGAAACAAACAGAAAACAAAATTTCAGCAAGAAAAACGTATCAGAATCTTTGGAACACAACTTGAGAACAAATTGAGATAGCACAGTGAGAAAGAAGGTGCATGGCTCAGCAGCATCCATAGTGGAGGTAGCATAACCTCTACCAAAGTCTAAAAAGTTAAGGCTATAGCATAGAAATGTAACATGTAAACATGTTCTTAGTCTAGACACTTGCTGAAAATGGTTTGTGCATTTAGTACCTAGACAACAAAGCTCTGAAACTGCATGATCCCAGACAATTCTGATTTGTGTAAGCTTCTCATCATTGCAAAATGTAAATTTATTTAGTAACCAGATAAGTTACAAAAAAGCACACCTAAAATAGCTGCAAACATTCATGCACCAAAGACCAAAGGATTTCTTGACAAATTTATAACAGGGTCTCATTAAAACATTTGCATACTATCTAGCATGAAAGATATGCAGAGCCTGCTTTTCATGTCTAGCCCAAGTTACAACTGAAAATATGGAAAAGGCATATTTATTATTTATGGATAAGCCATATTATTTCGCAATACCAAGATTGCTTCCTGGCCATGCTACTGCTAAAGAGATATGTGCATTAGAAAGGGAAGGGGTGACTAGGAACCAGACGAGGACTAGTTCTCTGTGATCTAAGAAATATTTATTATTTTTTCATCATATGGCATTCACATGCCCGAATCGCAATAGACAAGCAATAACAAGGTACGACAATATTCAATTGCTAAGACATGATGTTTTATCTCAATAATAGATAGCCAAGGCTGAGAACATGCTACCTGTAACAGAATCCGCACAAGCTCAGTGCTCCCAAAACGTGCAGCTTCAAGGAAGCACTGGTTGACATTATCAGCCCCTCCCTCAACAAGCATTCCTAACAAGCCTTGCATTGCACTTGCGGCAATTCCCGATGCCCAACCTGGATCTATTGCACTAGAAAAGAGTGTAAGGGGAAAGCAAGCTGCATCAAATGCTTCTGTGAAGTCTTTTCCTGTCAACCGGTCCCCTGCAAGATCTAAAAAGGTCTTGAAGGCCGATAACTGCAATTGGATCTCAATGGCTGAGTTGTGCATTACTCTGTCTCCACTTCCTTGGCCACGAGAATGAGAACCAATGCACTTGAGAGCCCATTCAGTGAATCTTTGTACTTTTGCAGCAGCTTCAGCCTTCAACACCTCGTCACCATTGCACTCCTGAAGACGTTCTCGCAGCCTGTCAACAGGGTTTTCATATAATGTTATTGCCAGTCATGACTGATTCCAATCATCATATTTAGTTATATGCTACATTCGCTCTCAGATGCAAAATCACAATCTTATGATGTTCTTGTTTGGCTTTTTGTTACATCACAGGCTACAGCATTAACAGGCATGTTTATCTTAAATCATAATTCTTCCTGCTCAACAGAATAGCACCAATTAAAAGTTTATTCAATAAATTAACCTAGTTGATAACAGACCTTCTGTTCCAGATTTGGTGGCCATTTAAGGGTGCCAAATCCATTGTAATGCATATGTATTTTGAGCTGCAAAGGGACAATCAGAATGGGAACCAAGCAAAAAGGAAAGGAGTTATGAAAGTTGCAATTAACAAAAGATTCCATACCTTTGCGCCAAGAGAGTGACAGTATCTGCCAAGCTCATTGTCCTACTCCTGCAAGCTGAAACACATGAAGCAAGAAAAGAAGTCCTCAGAGCTGCACGAGTGAAGTCTCGAGCACCCATTCTTATAAGTTTCTCAATCAGCCTCGTAACCCCTGCAAGCTCCTGCTGTGTGCTTAGGAACCAGATGGAATCAAGGGCAATACACAAGGCATCATTCAGTCTCTGAGTATCCGCCAAGGGAATAAGGCTTTCTGCAAGAGCCCAATCATGGGAACTGACAGCAGTCTGAAATGTTCTGCCTAGCTCAGCCTTGTTACGCTTTGAATCCTCACCAGTTTTACCCTGTCTACCAAGATCCGAGTCCTCCAAAGTAGTCAGGTTAACCATTTTTCTGTGACCAGAACCATCCGAGAACTTTGATGGTATGCTTCGTTCTCCAGATGAGCAACCATTGCTAGACTCACCTCTCTCGCCGCTACCAACTCCAGCATTGATCCTGCAACCAAGCTCATCTCCACTCTCCATCTCTGAACAAACCGAGTTTGTTGCCGGGGAATCCTCGGTCTTACCAAGGCAAGTCCCAGAATGGGTTCTAAGGGTGTCCTGCAATGCTTCCCTTACAATCTCACCTTTGTTATCTTCATCCATCAATACCATTTCTCCTTCCATTTTATTTGTTTCCTGCAAATCTACACAATCTATTTATAAACAGGGAATCTGCTTCAATTTTTCCAAAACCCGATCGCAACACCCTAGAATTTAAGCACTTTTACAGGTCAGGAAGCCGAGAAAAGATTGGCTGTCAAATCCAATAACCTGCAAAGACCCAATACTGACTTTCCAACAGGTTCCTCAAGGAAATAAGTTACAGGGGGCGGAATTACACCGAGAACTTCCCAATGGTTTTCAACCAGAAGACTAAAATGCCTCCCCTTCACCTCGCTTCACCTATTTACAGATCAAAAGATGCTTAGAATGCTCCCGAACGCAGACAACGCATCAACCAAAAGCAGATTCTTGAGTTCAGAATACTTGATCCTAAAGCGCCCAAGCAGAATTTCATCAAATAGAGAGAAACCAAATTTAAAAAGAAGGAATTCGCCAAGTATGGCCCGGACCCAGCAGGTTCTGATATATATATAAAAGATATTGAGTTGAGAGAAAATCAAAACTAATAGAAATAACAAGAACCCAGTACAAAACAGGAACTCGAAACATATATAGAGGAAAGCCGGTTAAAAGACAAATAGAAATTAACAGAAATAAGAAGAACCCAGTTCAGACAGCGGCCAAAATTATCAACGGAAAATACCCAACTGGTAAATAAATAGAAATTGATTGAAATGACAAGAACCCAATTCAGAACAGGGACTATAACCGCAAGATTACCTCCAAAAGCGCCTGGATAAAGCACGGATCGGTCACAGATATGGCATTTGATGGCGCCCTGAATCGCAGATTGATGAAACGAATATAACTATTGTGCGTAAAAATGAAATCAAAGCTCAAATGGATAGCTAGCTTTAGTGGGTCATGACCATTCCCAAGAGCCCTGACCCTTCCTTTAAATTTAGCGAACCATTTGGCTAAACCTTACCTATTATCCCTTCATATACTTCGCAAAACCATCCCCAAAATTGCAGAAAACCCCTCAAGGGTTTCAAGCTTAATGACCACAACGCTGAAATGGGCTTGTTTTGATGAAGCTCGTGATTCTGTTAATAACCTCAGATCTGCCAATCACATTCAAAATACGTATTGATTCGCCCAATCAATGGAATGGAATGGGGAGTCTATAATCACTGTGTATACGTCCGCCGTATACCGGATGTGTACATGCCTATCATGGCTGGACGATTTAATTGTCCCATTCTCAGAATCGGATGGTGCACGCTCGCTGCACGCATTCCGTGGCCGGAGCCGGGCCTGTTCTAATAGCAAAATTTCACATCAATTGACGGGCACCTTTATGTGGAGGTATACTCAGTGAGAATACATCCATATTCGGCTCGGGCACATACCAAATTTTCACGAGTATATACCTAACATTTAGTCTTTTATCTCGCACAGAAGATAATGCAGAACTGGAGGTGGGTGTCCAGTCATTGAGTATACTTTCGATTGAAAGGCATTTTAACTTGTTTGTAGAAGGCCTCGCAAGACGTGGCGCAGCTACATTTGAGAGGAGATTTCACTCTAAAGGTTAAAAACAAAGGCAACTGAGGCCAAATTTGGCAGCTCTGGAAAACCGTAACCTTGCAGATTTTAACGGATTTATGACAACTAATTTAGTCTAGAATCTGCCAATTCAGCGGGAGTCTTAGCGGTTCAAAATTACATTTTCACCCGTGTAATTCCACCCAGTGGTGAATTCCATTGGTCGAGTTAAATCATGGTGGTCCTACCTACGTATGGTAAATGGTAAAATTTTGATCTCAGTAAAAGTAATTTTAAGACATTTTAATTGTGTGTCAAGTGTATCTAATCATAATAGATATAAAAAATAGGAACTTAGGAAGTATATGAGAAAATAACAGAAATCGTGAAGTATTATTGATAAAGAAAAAGAAAATATAATTAATCTGTTCAATTACACTTTTAAAAATAAATTATTATATAATATTAAAAAATCAATTTTTAATGATTCTAGATATTTTATATTTAATTTTAAGAAATAAATAATAAATAATTTATTTTAAGAAGAAAGAGGGCATATCACTACATGACAACTTAGTACAAACATTCATTAGCTGTTAGGATACCTTCCATGCTCATAATAAAGGTAAGGGTTAAGGCTAGTTTTTCACACATTTTGAATGAGTGGTCAAGAGAAGATTGTGATAGTTTTGATTTTTTTAAATAAATAAAGTATTTAAATTTAATTTTTTAAATAAATTTTAATGATAATTTTTATATCTAATTTTAAATAATAAAATTAGAAGTCCTATTTTCTTGAGTTTTTTTGAAAATAATGGGTGTAGCTTATTTCAAGGCCTTGAGGCCTTTCAAAAAGCCCATAAAGGTTTAAAAGGTAGATCTTCGTGGGTGGATCATGTATTCAAAGTTCATCTCCCCTTTATCTAAGGGATCACAGACAAAATTGCCTATGTCCTTAGAAGGAACAATGTTTCCTCTTCATTCAAGTCTTTGTATATTATTGAAGGACATGAAAGGTGTTTACATGGTTCCTTGTAAAAAAAAATTGAGCAAATGGAAGAGGGTAGATGGCCTAAGGTTGTGTTTAGTGACAGATTGTGCAAAAGAAGGAAGACTTGGATGCGGAAAAATAACAAATGATTTAGTAAATGGGGTATTTGCTTGAGCATGTGTCCTATAAATAGTAAAGAGATAAAAACTTTTGTTATGGATAAGTTCCACAATTGTACTTGGGAGAAAGAGCTAAGGAGAAATAAGAAGTACTACATTGAAGAGTTTAACCCCACGCATAACCATCAACAAAAGGCGTACATAGGGGTTAATATTTCTTAGAGATCTAAAATTCTTATTGCTCAATTAAGGACTAATTCTCATCAACTCTGTTGTGAAACAGGGTACTGGAAAAGGCCAAAAGAAATGTGGGAGGAAAGAGTATGTATTTTTTGCTCCTCTGGAAAAGTGGAAACAGAAAAACATTTCATTTTAGAATGTGAGGCCTTCAAAGACAGCAAGGAAAACTATGCAGGTATTCTGGCAGCTAGTTCTTGGGATAATCTATTCAACGAAGAGTTTGTCGATAAGCTGGGAGCGGTTATTGTAAAACTTCACAATAAAAGGGTCGAATACAAGAGCCAGATAGAGAAGCAATATGTCCCATAGGCTATTTTTAGCCTCGTGGACATTAAAAATACTTTCTTTCTTTCTTGTTCATGTGGCGCTCCCTATATTGGTGAAACAGGTGTATCTATTAGACAGAGAATTTGCTCAATAGGGATGATGGTTGGAAATTGAGGGATGATGATTTTATGTCTTGATATTTTCTTTATTATTCCCATTTATCTTACACATTCTCCTTTGTATTATCTTATAATTATATTATATAATTTCCTTTGTATTATGTTATAATGATAGTATATAGTTTCTTATGTATTATATTAATTAAAATAATATTTATTAATAAATAATTAAAAAATTACTCAATTGTATTAGAAATATTATAACCCGTTTAATAGTAAAAATTTAATCTTTTATTATTATATTTAATTAAAAGGCATAAAATAAAATTTGCATATATAACTAATTAATTAATTCATTAATGGCTAGTTTTTAAACGATTAGTTTGTTAAATGGCTAGTTTTCAGAGACTAATTCCGGGCAATGATGCATCCTATTTATTCAAGAAGATCCTTGGGCTTTTTCACCTTGTCGCAAGGATGAACCACATTAGTTGGTTCAAAAAGTCAACCAAATCCTAATAATGTGATTAATCCAAAAGACATTTATCTACTTTATGGAGCACAAAAGTCTTATATCTAACAATAAAATTATTATAATAAATTTGCTATAAGATTTATAAAAATAAATAAATATTAAAAATAATTCATAATGCTAAAAAGTATTATTAAAATTAATAAAGATTTGTGATTTGTTTTAAGATCTTAAAGTGTTAGGTTCATAGGGTTTTAAATAGATAGTGGTGATTGGGTGTATTGTTAAAGAATTCTTTGATATTATTCGTTCAAAACTTGTGGGTAGTTCTTCCTATCTAATCAACAAAAAGATATTTTTTGAAGTGTTACATTTTAGAAGATTGATCTTATTTAATGGAAAATAAGAAAAGAAGATGAATAATAATGTGGAACAAAATTTTGAATATCTAGATGTGTCATTATAACAAGATTCTCAATAACATTAGATAGATATTAATTATGATCCAAAGATGGACCACAAGGTATGACATTGAATGGTGTACATAATATCTCACAATGCATTGCACTAAAATTGTTATCAATCATAGGGATGATGTTATCACATTAACTTAGAGATTTTTGCTTTGATTGTAGTTGTAACGATCCCTCGTTGAATTTCCATGTAAAAAAAAATATAAGACCAAGGTCATGGGACATGTATTCCAAGTTGAATGGTGGGCAAAACATCCTCCTAGTGGGTGTCATTTTCATTTTATTTATGGCTAAGGAAATTGGCAAAAGCATTCGCAAAGGCAAAGTAAAAATAATTGGCATTTTATTTATGAAATAAAGGAAAATAGGAGAAAAGGGAGATGAAGGGTCGCATATTTGCATGTGAGGAAAATTGAAGGAAAAATAGAGGAAAATGAAGAAAATAGAGGCCTTAATGATAAAAAGGTTTTTGAGGATCAGTTCACAGCTTTTGACAGTTCTATGGTGGAGCTCTCTCTTTATTCTCTCATGCTCTTGCACACTTAGAGTTTTCTTGGAGCACTATTGGAGCACTTTGGCATACTTTGGATTTGGATCAAGAAGGAAAAGGAAAGCAGGAAAGCGCAAGGGAAAAAATGGATCAGCAACTACAGTTGGATAGTTTGGCAAGTAATAGGTTGCATGTGTGTTTTCCTTGATGATTTATGGATGCATGGTATATGCATGTGATTACCCGGTTATGCTCTATCATTGGCATGGATGATTGTATGGATTGACTGTGGTTTTAACCTTTCCTTGCCATTTCCTAGATAGGCATGGTGTTTTGGGTTTTTCCACTTGAATTTTTTTTGTTTGGTGCTCATAATTCCTTGTGGATATGGGTTGGAGCAAACGCTTTGGAAGCCCTAGAACAACTTGGGTTGAGTTATTAGTCCTGGAGCCTAGGTTGGACAAATGCTTTGGAGCCCTTGGTGAGTTGAGTTATTAGTACTAGAGTCGGGTTGGACAAATGCTTTGGAGACCTAGAAGACTGTGGGTTGAGTTACTAGCTCCTTGAGCCCTCGACAGCTAGGTAGAGACCGATCTAGTTGATGTTAGTGATGTTCAACCATAAGGTGGAGTCATTGGTTGAGGGTTGATGTGGTTTGGCCTCTGGAAGCCTTGGTTTGGTTTTGTTTGTTTTATTCCATGAGATCCCACATTCACGCTTGGAATATGGCATGGGGGTGATTAGTTAAAAGAAAGATTTGGTTCAACCCAATCTATGGTTGGTGGTATGTGAAAGTCTCTGAATTGGTTGGAATCTCATATGTAAATAAGAGTTATTCTTCTATTGTGATTCATGTATAATTGTTGGCAATATGTTGGTGACATTATGGTTGATTTTCCATGGCTTATATGTTGGTTATTTTCCAGCTATATGTTGTATATATGATGTGTATCTTATATGACTCATGTGATGAATTGTTTAGCTACTGATCAATTGATGAATGTATGGACTAATAAGTGTTATTTCAGCTATGTGGAGAGGGCATAGGGCCTTCTTGGTGATTCTCATATCAATCTCAGACTTTATGATCATATGTGCATTCATGATTTTAGCTTACATGTTAGTTATGTTTTTGACGAAATGCCTAGTATGATCTAGTTAGTCTATGTCAAGTTTTGAGTTGAGATTTAATGTTTAGTTTTGTTGTCGTGTAATACATGATTCTAGAAACTCTCAGGAAATTATAAGCAGTGGTTTGGAGGCAGGCCTGAAAAGGTGGCACTAATCCCGGGACTGCATGCTCAAAACTGAAGAATTTGGGTCACAATTACACCCAGACAAGCTTATGCATGTGGTTGGAGGACTATAACTGCATGGAGGCCTTTTCGTGCATATGGTTGGGGGTTAAAGTGTGATAAAAGGGGGTTCAACTCAAGGTTTGGCCACACGTGGTGGATTTTCAGCCTTTGAGTGACCTGTAATGCCTATTGGATGTTGTGAGTTATCAATTTGTCACCAGTAGTTATCCCCACTTCCTTAAATGGGTCTAAGAGGTCGAGTCATGTCATAGTAGCTCTTGTCTCATATTTACCATGGCAGGCCTATGAAACTAGATAAATGTGGGAGGGGTGGTTACAGAGTGGTATCAAAGCCAATTTCAGATACTTGGACTAGATGGGCTAGTTGCATGTTGTTATGCATGCATTGTCATGGTTATGGTTATGCATGCAAAGTAGGTTAGACATGCTTCGTGGTGGTCATTATGCAGTTGTGTCATCATGATGTTGTTGGTATTTTATGATGTTGACATGTTGGCTGAGATGGAGTAGGAGATGCAAATTATTAGAGCAAGGTTGCAACACTATACCTCAGGGTAAGAGCAGATCATCATACAAGTTTGTACGTTGGGTATATAGGTAAGATGGTTAATGGTTGTTATATGCATTGTGGTTATATACATGCCTATCATTCTATTGTTGTTGTGGTTGCATGCATGATAGATGTTGGTTAATCAATGCAGTCATATGTATCTGTGTCGGATAGTCATGCATGATAGTTAACTTGTTGCTATATGCATTATGGTCGTACACATGTTGATTATGGTCATTGCAACTAATATATTGATGTTATATGTATCATGCTAATATGGATCAACCTATGCATATGGTTATGGTTATGATATTCAAGTATGAGTTGATATATTTGTAATATTGGGTCGTACTAATCTGGACTGACTTGTGGAGATGTGATAGCCTCCCCTGAGATACATTGAGGTATGAGTTTGATTATGTTTTCTATTTGGTTTATCTAATATGGTATGTTTACAGGTTGTTTGAATGTTTGATAAATTGCATGATATGAGTATGTGTCCATAAGATTGCATGAAGGAATGATATTGTTTTAAGATGGTTGTACTAACACAATATGTGTTGAGACAACTAATATGTACTTGAGTGCAAGTAGGTGCTAGTTGTAACATTATGACTAATGATTGTGAGGTGAGTATGACATGGTCGTAAGTATTGGTAAAGGTTGATTTCAAATTAATAGACATGGTGCATTGATCTTTGGAACATGTGACTGACATGTGTGAATAGTTGCAGGGCAACATGCTTGGTATTAGTATGATTGGTATGCATCAAGGTAAAAGGTAAAATAAAGGAAGTGGGTGAGAATTCCTTTGGCTATGTTTGGAAATTGCAATTCTAAATGAATGAGTGTCTTGCAAGAATACATGAAGTCTTCTCAAACTTGATTTTGTTTGACATTATGTGGATATGTGTTATATTCATGAACCTGTATTAAGATGTATAGCTGGTTTTTAAATATGGTTGGATTTTTCAAGGAATTGGAGTCCCTTGAGAGATGATATATGTACGTGTTTAGTTACAGGGTAGTGTGTTGGGCACAACAAGGTAAGGTAACTCGTATATTGTATATTTATTTATGCATTGATCACAATTGTGTGCTTATGGCAGTAAGATGCAAGGGATTGCATGGAAAAAGAGACTGCCATGAAATCTTAAAGAAGGCTCGGGTTGAGCTTTCCCTTGGAAGAATTGGGAACCCATAGGGTTGATTCATGGTGTTTGTTGCTAGTCTTATACATTCAATATTTTGTGATTTTCACTTGGTTTGCAGTTTTGTTTGTGTCTGGTGCATGGCCATGCCATTTTGTTTGTGGTATCGCATTTCTATTGGTTTTCATGGTTTTATTCTTGTTTGCTTCTTGTTCTTTCCTTTTATGTTTTAAGTCTTGGTAATTGGTTCGGGAAAGAGGAAATTTAATAGAGCTCGGGGAGAGATGAATGAAAACCAATAGGTAATGTAAGACTCGGATGAAGCCTCGTGCATGAGTAAAGGGAAATTGAAGGCAAGAATATGACAACTGGTTGGATTGGTTGGGTCCATTGGGGTAAATGGATGGTAGTAGGACATGCATGAGAAAGGTAATCAGGAAAGGCGAAGTGAATGGATTTGAGGCATTAGATGCCTTGGATATATTGGGGATTTTTGTTCTTAATGTTGTGCATGTGATGCACGAATAAAGGGAGTTATCTTAACCTTGACCTTATGATATCTGGTAATGATGTTGTGATCATGATTATGTTGATGTTTATATAAGTGTGTGTGTGTGTGTGATAGGGTCATCAGGGATCATGATTGTTTTATGCTAATGTTTATATGTATATATGTATGTATGTATTTCGTTATCTGATAGGGTCATCAGGGATCATTCTTGTGGTGGAATGATTGCTTATGCACGTGAATAGCATGAAGAGGTTCCTGGTTTATGAGGAATCAAGTGGGAAGAGTAGCCCTAACATATTTGTGAGGTTAGTATCATGTGGATCATAATTGATATTACGTGCTTATATCATGCATATTTTTATGTTATGGACATGTTATTTTGAGGGATACATCAGCAAAATGAAAGCAATGTGAGTTGTGGCATGCTCGCACAAGCATGGATAGTGGAAAGACACTAGAGGCAAGGTTGCCTAGTAGAGACAGTATGCTATCTAGATGTGCAATACTATTGTTGCGTATATGTTGTACATGTCATATATGTGGTGTTGTGTACATGTTGTATATGCAATGTTGTGTACATGTGGTGTGGTGTACAAGTTGTACATATAGTGTTGTGTACATGTTGTACATCTTGTGTTGTGTACATGTGGTGTTATGTACACATTGTGCAATTGGTGTTGTGTGCATGTGGTGTTGTGTACATGTTGTACATGTGGTGTCGTGTGCACGTGGTGTTGTGTACACACTGTGCAAGTGGTGTTGTGTACATGTTGTACAAGTGGTGTTGTGTGCATGTTGTGCAGGTGGTGTTGTGTGCATGTTGTGCAGGTGGTGTTGTGTACATGATGTACACGTGATGTTGTGTACATGTTGTACATGTGGTATTGTGTACATGTCGTACATGTTGTGTTGTGCAAATGTGGTATTGTGTTATGTGTATTATGTATTCATTGTATCATGACGTGTGTATTTGTTGTGTTGTACTATGTGTACATATATCTATTGTTTTGTACATTGAGTGTAGGAGTATGTCTTGTGTTGTACATTGGGTGTAGGTGTATGTGTTGTATTATACACCGGGTGTAGGTGTATGTATTGTGTTGTGCTCTACACTGGGTGTAGGTGTATGTATTGTGTGGTGTTATATGCCATGTGTGGGAGTATACATGTGATGTACATGTTGTACATCTTGTGTTGTGTACATGTGGTGTTATGTACACATTGTGCAATTGGTGTTGTGTGCATGTGGTGTTGTGTACATGTTGTACATGTGGTGTCATGTGCACGTGGTGTTGTGTACACACTGTGCAAGTGGTGTTGTGTACATGTTGTACAAGTGGTGTTGTGTGCATGTTGTGCAGGTGGTGTTGTGTACATGATGTACACGTGATGTTGTGTACATGTTGTACATGTGGTATTGTGTACATGTCGTACATGTTGTGTTGTGCAAATGTGGTATTGTGTTATGTGTATTATGTATTCATTGTATCATGACGTGTGTATTTGTTGTGTTGTACTATGTGTACATATATCTATTGTTTTGTACATTGAGTGTAGGAGTATGTCTTGTGTTGTACATTGGGTGTAGGTGTATGTGTTGTATTATACACCGGGTGTAGGTGTATGTATTGTGTTGTGCTCTACACTGGGTGTAGGTGTATGTATTGTGTGGTGTTATATGCCATTTGTGGGAGTATACATGTGATGTACACTTTGTGTATGTGTACATGAATAGAGAGGGGAGAAGGCAATGAGCGCTTGTCGGGTTTGGCAACCAATTCAATGAGTGTACAAAAAGGACAAGAACAAAGGTAGAAGCAAAGAACCAATTGAAAGATAAGTATCAATATTTTAGCTTTAATTATGCATATAATTATGAGTTGTGATGATTGCATGTGATCTATGATTTGATTTATGATGGTTTTGTTTTAAGCTAACTAGATGTGATGTGTTTATACATGATGATTTGATCAAAGAGCTATTTTCACTTGTTGTGATAGGAAGTAAACATAATTATTGGTGTACCTTACTAACGAGCAACCAATGAGGTGTGATTCAAATTTATTTCAATTTTTTTTAATCTAATGGAAAATATGTGCTTGGTACAAGAAAGCATGGAAATTATCGGTTGGGTGGTTGGAATTGGCTGTAAGAATGTTAGCCACAACAGTGAAATAAATTGGAATGTGCAATAGTATGTTGGTAAAGCACTTCAGGAGCAGGGCCATTGTGGGACATTGGTACCCAATAATGTGCATTGATTTCCATGAGCATGCTATGACTGGTATGATGGTTTTGAGGCAGGGATATGCCTTGATTTTTTGGACCTTCTGATGTGAGGGAGATTTGCTAAGGGATGTATATCCTGAGGGACAATGTAGCAAAGAAGGGAATGCCAGTGGAACTTGGAAGGTGTGTGATTGCATGGAAGGGGGTGACCATATTTCCTATGGGAATGTGTAGCAGAGAAGGGAAGGTCAGGGAATGAATTTTTTTTGGTCATTAACATTTCCAGATGGAATCAAAAGCACATTGGGAGTGTGCCTTGGAATAATGATCTGATAATTTTTCATTGAGGGAACAAGTAGCACTAGACATTGGATGGAATTTTGACTTTGGCAGTGGATTTTGGACTTCCTGGGAAGGAGTTGAATCATGGTATTACTTTGAGGGTGGAGGTGTGAGCCTCTGGATTCCCTTGTTGTAGATGCGGGCATCGTGTCCTTTTATTTTTTGGTTAGAGAGTAATGTGCATATGTATATGTGTATAAATTGTAAATGCTATTGATTTGTGGTTATAAATATCCATAAACAATATGCTTATCTTTTGGTTGAAGAAAAAGTGCATGAGTATGTATGTGGTTATTATTGTAAACATTGTAATGAGTTTGTTATAAATCTCTAATAAAATGTATTATTGTCATGTTTTCAGCAGTGGTCATTGTAAATAATACAATGAGTTGTGCTACAAAGCTCCATGGGCAGCTTTGTTTTCAACAATTTGCTGGCCATTGGTGTCATAAAGCACCGAGGATGGTGTACCCCCAAGGGGGAGAGGTTTGTAACAACCCCTGGTTGATTTTCCATGTAAAAAAAAGATAAGACTAAGGTCACGGGATACGTATTCTAAGCTGAACGGTGGGAAAAACATCCTAGTGGGTGTCACTTTCAGTTTATTTATGGCTAAGGAAATTGACAGTCACTGGCCAAGAAAAAGTGGCAATAATTGGTGTTTTATTTATGAAATAAAGGAAAATAGGAGAAAAGGGAGATGAAGGGTCACATATTTGCATGTGAGGAAAATTGAAGGAAAAATATAGGAAAATGAAGAAAATAGAGGCCTCAATGATAAAAAGGCTCCTGAGGATCAGTTCACAACATTTGACAGTTCTATGGTCTCTCTATTCTCTCATTCTATCATAATCTTGCACACTTAGAGTTTTCTTGGAGCACTCTTGGATCACTTTGGCATACCTTGGATTTGGAGCAAGAATGCAAATGAAAGTAGAAAAGCACAAGGGAGCAGGTGGATCAACAACTACAACTATATTGTTTGGCAGGTAACAAGTTGCACATGTGTTTTCCTTGTTGATTTATTGATGCATGATATATGCATGTGATTATCTGGTTATATTCTATTATTGGCATGGAGGATTGCCTGGATTGACAGTGGTTTTGTTCTTCCCATTTCCAATATTTCCAAGATAGCCATGGTTGATTTGTTTTCTGGTTCATGCTCATAATTCTTTATGGTTGTGGGTTGGAACAAACACTCTGGAAGCCCTGGAACAACTTGGGTTGAGTTACTAGTCCTGAAGCCTAGGTTGGAAAAATGCTCTGGAGCCCTTGGTGGGTTGAGTTATTAGTATCGGAGCTAGGTTGGACAAACACTTTGGAGCCCTGGAAGGCTATGGGTTGAGTTACCAGTTCATGTATCCCTAGAAAACTAGGTAGAGATCGATTTGGTTGGTGTTAATGATGTTCAACTATGAGGTGGAATCACTAGTTGAGTGTTGAGGTGGTTTGGCCTATGGAAGCCCTAGTTTGGTTTTGTTGGGTTTATTCCATGAGATTCCACATTCATGCTTGGAATGTGGCACAAGGGTGATTGTTTGAAATAAATATTTGGTTCAACCCAATCTATGGTCGGGTGTTACATGGAAGTCCCGATTTGGTTGGAATTTCATACGTTAATAAGATTTATTCTCCTATTGTGATTCATGTGTACATGTTGGCAATATGTTAGTGATATTATGGTTGAGTTTCCATGGCGTATATGTTGGTTATTTTCTTTCTAGTTATATGTTGTTTATATGATGTGTATCTTCTATGGCTCATATCATAAATTATTTAGCTATTGATTGGTTGATGAATGTATGGACTAATAAGTGATATTGCAGCTATGTGGAAAGGGCATAAGGCCTTCTCGGTGATTCTCAAATAAATCTCAGACTTTTATGATCATGTATGGATTCAAGACCTATAGATTACATATTTTCCATGTGTTTGACTAAATGTCTGGTATGCTCTGGTCAGTCTAAGTCAGATTTTGAGTTAAGATTGAATGTTTAGATTTGTTGCCATGTTAGACATGTTTATGGAAAGTCTCAGGAAATTTTGGATAGTGGTTTGGAGGCAGGCCTGAAAAGGTGGCACTAATTCCGGGACTGCATGCTCAGAACTAAAGAATTTGGGTCACAACTGAACCTAGACAAGCTTATGCATGCGGTTGGAGGCCTATAATCGCATGGAGGCCTTGTCCTGCATGTGATTGGGGTTAAAGTGTGAGAAAAGGGGGTCCAACTCAGGGTTTGGCCACCTGGGGTGGTTTTTCAGCTTTTGAGAGACCTATAGCCCCTATGGGATGCTGTGAGTTATCAATTTGTCATCAATAGTCGGCTCCACTTCCTTAAATGGATCTAGGAGGTCAGGTCATGTCACAGTAACTCTCATCTCATGTTTACCCTGACAAGGTGATGAAACTGGGTAAATGTGGGAGGGGTGGTTACAACAATGGGATGTTAGTATCACAACGAGGAAGGATGTTAACATATTAACCTAGGGACTTGTGTCCCAATTGTGACTGGTGGTGTTTTATAATTTTTCTCCATGTCATCATTGTTACACATTTAATATTAGCCACAACATACACCTAATGGCAATGTTAATACAAATACATAATTTATAAGAGGAATATTTATGGAGTATTCTAACCATTAGACGTTGCGATACAACTTTGGGTTTGATTATGAATTTAGTTGTTTAAAATGTGTTTTGAATGTATAAATGGATTCAACATCCTAAAACGCCCCTCGGGCACTCGATTTTTTTAGTTTACAAAGCCCAAAATTAAGTTTCCAAGAAATGTCTAGTAGTTTGACTATTGCAATATTTATATGGAATAAAATCTCAATATAGAGATATGGCATTGAGGGGTAATGTCATGATATGGGGTATGCACCTTATTTTTGGTGTAAGATTGATATATATTTTGATAGTCATCTATTCTTTTAAATAATTATGTATGTGGTATTATTTATGACACATTCAATGACAATTTTAGCTAACACTATTAAGATTTGACCCTAACTTCCCTATTTTTGGGTATTTAGGAGTTAGTAATTAACATACGAGGTAGTCTTTTTTAAGAAGACCCATAAGGTAGTTAATTGCGCCAAAATGCACTCTACAACCCATTATAGGGTGGATGTATGAGCGTTAGATGTGATATGTGAGCGTTAGGTGTGAGATTTTAGATGTTAGAGGTTAGAAGTGTAGGAGTTATATGTGAGATGTTAATTTTGAGATGTGAAATGTGAAATATTATTTAAATTCAATTTTTTTATATTGTTGCACCGAGAGACAACCCAGTATGGGGGAGATGTGTAGGAGTTAGATGTAATGTAAGAAAGAGTATATGTCAACCTCTTTTAAATATTTTAACATTTTTTAAATTTAATCTAAAAGAAAATAGGTATATTCGCGTCATTTTACCATGGATATTATCCACTTGTAAATAGACTTTGTTATGATACCATGGGCCAATACCATGGTTTATCATCAATATCCCCAAAAACCCAAACTCATTTCAAAATCAAAATATTTTATTTTAATTTTATTTTATAGCAAATTTTAAATTAAATCTAAAAGAAAAAAAGTATATGGGAGACATTGCAATGCACCATAAACATTTTGACTTAGTCAAATTACATAAAACTAATAATTATATTTAGAGGTGATCTCCAGCGAGTGTGGGATATATGTTGTAATGTAATGTTTAACATTTTAACTAAGTCAAATTACATTAAAATAAAAATTAAATTAAATTTAAAATTTAAAATTTAAAATTAAATAAAAAATATTAAAACAATGTAATGTAAACATTTAAATCTGGTCTCACAAAAAATAAAAATAAATATATATATATATATATATATATATATATATATATATATATATATATATATATAACCCATGGTATTCATGTGGAATATAGTCTATTTAAAGGGGGGAATTAAACCAACCTAGATCTATCTTAACTCATATTTACTAAGCGTTGAGAGACATCAAATCTCTTGATATACGAAATTCTTTTAGAGTGAAAAAAAAATTGATCTCTCAACCCTTGGTAAATAAAAAGTTCATCAATATTGATTAATCTGAAAGATATTTATCTAAATTTATGAATCACAAAAGCCTTAAATTTTTATCAATATTTTTTTTTTTAATTATTAATATTAAAAATTATATTTAACCTGTGTTATATCATTATCTTTTATTTACTTATACCTTTTATATTTTTTAATAATTATTCAATAATCATGATTTTCCTCATTTATTACATAATATAGATGCAGATAAAAATATCTCAATATAATAAGTGTTGTACAGCATTAGGTATAATATAAAAATCATAAACATTATTAATATTATAATAAGAGAAAATGTCATAACATCAACTCAAGGATTGCATCTCAATGTCAATATTTAAACCCGTTATTGTATAATGATATTTTATAAATTATTTCATTTTCAAAATGATTATACATATAAATTACTTACGATATATATTAAAAATATTTTTAATAGTTTATGGAGTGTAGAATAATTGGTGATTAGTGTATTATTAAAACATGTTTTGTATAAGAGTTATTGATTCAAAATCTTATAAGTAATTTAGGTATATAATATTAAATAAAATTAATTTTAATTTTAATATTAAAAGATTTATAATTTTTTTGAAAAAAAAACCATATAAGTTTTAAATAAATATAAATTATTTATTTAAACTCTTTATAAAATACTACCATGGCCAAAAAAAAAGGAAAAAAAAAACATTTTAATTAATTTCCTTCATTATCATATTCAAAAAAATTACAAAAAGCTTCAATGTAAATCCTTTAAATAAAAAATCTCAATACTAAACAACATTGACCACCATGGAACAAAAGACTTCTCTCGACTCTTCCTAACTTTCATATGTAAGAACTAGAAGGAATCTCCATATTTATTGTAACAATCTTAAGCTAAAAGTGACACATTCAATGAGGAAAAATATTTTTAAGGAACACAAGCAGTAAGGGTGAACCCATGTGTTGGGTTAGGTAGTTCTAAACTTTTTGTGATGAGGGGCACTCTCTACTTCATTGTGGTAGAGATGTCTTTGTAACACCTCCTCCCACATTTACCCAGTTTCATCACCATGCTATGGTAAACATGAGTTGAGAGCTATTATTACATGACTTAACCCCATAATTACAATTAAGGAAGTGGAATCGACAAACTAGAACCTTAGTGACCCTCCTCAGGAGCTACAAGACATCTAGGAGTCAAACAACCACTCCAAGTGCCCAAATCTTGCACTAGAATGCCTTTTCAGTGACCTGGGCTCCAAACCGCATGCATGACAAGGCCTCAATGCAATTGAGGACCTCCAACTGCATGCATAAGCCTACTAGGGTGTGGTTATGACCGAAATTCCTCAGTTCAGAGGGTGTGATTCCGAATTCTGAGCCTAAATTCCAGGTCAGCCTCCAAACCATTGCTCAGAACTCAATGAGGCCTTCCACAATGATAAATAACATCAGGAAAAAACTATCCATACCAAAATTGACCAAATATTGACTTAACCAGGCCTAACCATGATAGTCATTTTGTCAAACATATTGAGAACATGTAATCTACAGGTATAATGATGCAGGAGCATCCCAAATTTTCATTATTTAATTAGGTAATAAGGGGGGTGAGATAATTTAATTATTTTATTAATTAAATTGCTCATTTTTAATAAATTAGGAGATAAATTATAAATGTGAGGATTTTTTGTAAATATTCTTTAATAATTAAAGGATATGAGTGGAATGGAATTAGGTAGATAATCGAGGGAGTAGGAATTCCATATACAGGACTTTGTTGAGTCCAAAACTAGAATAAATCCAAATTAGATTTGTAGTTGAGATTTATGTGGAGGAATTTATGGAGTGAAATAAATTCATTATTTATGTATATATAGGAGGGTTTTGTGAGGATGAAAGACAACTGAGTGTAGTGAGGAGTACAGTGAGAGTGAGAGATGGTTTGAAGGGCCGAGAGCCAAGAGGACGCCCAATGTAATATTTGGCCAAAGAGTTTTTTATGTTTTTATATCAGTATTTCATTTGAATGGCTCTCCTTCCTTCATATGTATTTTTGTCTGAATATTTTTATGGTTTTAATGAAGAATTATTGAGAGTTTTCATGCTGAGTGAAGGAGTGTGTGTTTTATATGCTCGGATCTATTCTATAGCAGAATCCCTGCATCATTTGGTATCAGAGCCCAAAAAAATATTCTGTGTATAATGCAAGATGTATGTAGAAGTGAGTGAGTGAATGTGAAGAATGAGAGTTCTTTGAGTTTCCTGCTCCTTCTTTCTCTACTGAAATTGTGAGATCGACGTGGGGATTTGATTGGAGAAGAATCCAGTTGAATAATGTTATGGAGCCCTGGAACTAAGTTGGCGCAGGAGTTCAAGAGAAGACTCGTGTTCCTATTCCGTAAAAGACCGATCTGTTTGATAAGTATGCATTATAACAGTTAGCAGAGATGACTACTTGGAGTTGAGGTATATTCTGGAAACATTCATTACTGAGCATTCTTGAGGTTTCTTTGTGGAATAATGGCGTGGAAGCATTGCACGCTTGATCTGTCATATGAATCTGTCATTTTCTTGTTAGATTTGCATAGAAACAAAGAGAGACAAATCCGTTATGAAGAGGAAGTCTACATCAAAATTATGGATTGTTTTTCCAGCCTCATACCCAAGTCACATTTCTTCATATACAAGACGGTGTTCGAAGAAAATTAACCAGAGTTATCTCTCTACATTATCTGTTGAAATTGAGTTGTATGATGAGTGTCTGTTGTAAACAAAATAAATATGCAATGATCCTAGAAAATTTCCAAGCCTATGGTGTCTTGTTTTCACTTTGAGGAAGCCAAGTCAGAAGAGCCTATTGTGTATTGAGCCTGTAGTAAGCATGGTCATGGAGCGCTGGAGGTTGATTGATTACAAAAGCGATTTACAAATTTTCTGAAACAAAGCACTAAGAAGAGAATTTGAATTTGATGCAGGACAATTCCATCCTGAAGGATAAATCATTTGAATTTTATATTAATAAGGTTGTTTCATAGCGTGATATAGAGCCTGTGAAGAAATGATATTGTTGACATGTGATCCAGATGGTATTCCAAGGGAATATTAGATAACTGAAGGCTGTGTGTTCGATGGTTTTTTTCTCTGTGTCAAAGAGCATGCCTTTCTGCTGAGACTGCATGAACAATAAACACTGCAAGTGTGTCGACGCATTCGAGAACAGTCGAGGGACGTTGCAGTGGATTGGAGGTATATTACAGCGAGATTGAAGCTTAAGTGACAGCCACGTGACGTTGGGTGAATGTGCACAACGTTGAATCACGATGCGTTGATCGTAATGTATTATACCGGTGCCCTGAATCATAACGCGAGTTGTTTGCATGAGTGTTTGCGTGGGGATTGAATGGAAACGTTTCCATTTTGGTGAGTTAAGGGTTTGCGTTCAGATGTGGTTGAATCACAGCGTGGAAGCTATTACAGTGCCACCGTTGTATCATACCAGTGCTAAATGATAACGCAACATTGTAAGGTGCTTGCTGGTAATTGTTTGTCAAACGATGGTGGATGAATTGGAAATTTGTGTTATATATAAAACGATGTGGTTGTAAATGCAAATGTTTATGGTGATGCATAGTCACAACGATCCCTTGCGGATTTAACAAACATAGTAATGGAATTGCTTGAGTAAGGAAATGTTTGTATTGGAATTGCAATGCTAAATTGAAAAATTAATCAACTTCATGTTGTATGTTGATAAGCTTGGGCCTTAGCAAAGTTGAAAATTTTGCTACACTAATTTATTGTAGCCAAAGAGGAACCACCTGAAGCCGGAGAATCCTTGTTGTTGAACAGGATATTGCTTAAAGAAGCTATGGGAGCCAAAGAACCAGCTCAAAGGAAGATTCAAGGTAAGTGCTCATTGAATGAATCAATATTCATTGAGTAGAGGTATTTTAAAATCTGGATGATTAAATTTCCTTGCCATATTTGAGAAGATAATATTTTGTAAATGTTATGAAAGAGTGGAAGTGTTGCAAATGCGGAAGTATAAATGAATGGAAAATGAAGGGGAAAATGTACTAATCCTGGGTGATATGAAGGCAAACATGCATGTTTATATGAGGAGGTTTATTATGCATAGTGTGATGATTTATTATGCATAATGTGGATTCTTCAGAATTTTGGTTAAGTTATTTTGGACCAAAGCTTGTAGTTGGGAAAAGAAGAATTCTTTTGATTGGTGATTGAAAACATAATTGCTTGATGTGGAAAATCTTTGTTTTACCATCATGTGGCAACATTTAAAGATGTGATATTCTGGATGAACACAATGTACGGGTTGTACATCGAAGAGGTTGAAATATGAATAGATTGTTCTCTATACACAGGTAAAGGGATGTGAATTGATGTTGCATGGTGTATAAAAGTGTAGGGAAATGGTTGCATTAAGATGACAAGCTTATGGGCATGCGAGTGTTTACAGTGACAAAGACAACATAGAAGAGTGGAAACTAGAGAATTGAGATTGCAGAGAGAAAGGTTTATCGATAACCTTAATAGGACATGAGGTATGATAATTCATGAAGGTATTTTTGAACATTTAAGATTGAATGGTTTATTTATTTTCACCTTAAAATAAATCTTGAAAAACCTGAATTGCATTTCGACTAAAGACTTCAGTATCATGTGAAATTATAAGGGCAAACTAATGATATTTCATAAGAATGAAGTATGAAAGAAAGTGAAGAATTTATATCCTAAAATGTATTAGGGGTGCATGTTTATTGAAGAATTGTATAACTTCAATTAAGTAAAAATATCCACTATCATTGTTATTGGGACAAAGCTTGAAGTGAAAACAGATGTTAGAGTCAAATGAAAGTTTGGATAGTTTGAGTTGAGATTGAGTATTTTCATCCAAGATGACAAATTGGTGTAAGTTTGAAGTCGAAGATTCGTAAAATAAGTCAAGAGTCTGAATGTAATGGGGTGCATGACTGGAAAATCCCAACACCCAAAGAATTTTTTAATGTAACACATGCATTACTAAAGTGTTGTTTGCGGCAAATTGCAGCAAGAGGGTTGCCAGAGATTGGTTCCAACATAGAGAACCAAGAGAGGCCAAGCGCAGGAGGAGAACTTGAATTTTTGATGAATGGCAAGTGTGAAGGATTGCTGAGAAGTGGATTAAATGAAATCCACATGTGAACAGATGAAGTTCACAAAGGAGGGGAAGGTGACTGTTGATAGTTACTTCCGAAGATCTGATGAAGATCACAATGTTGTGTAACCAGCTCCAAAAATAGAAGAAAAGAGATATCAACGCCTTAGAAATAAGCCACTTCGAGGGGGCAACCTCCAATACTTTACATAAATGAACAATTCTTGGATGATACAATTTGCAAAACCTCCTTTCTATATATAGGAGTCCATGTGGCCATAATGTAATCCTAGTGGGCCACAATGTAATCCTAGCCGACCTAACAATAATAATTTAAGGGCCAATAATAACAAAATGGGGGTTACAAGGGTACAATAATAACAATAAGGGGGTTACACTAACAACAATAAGGGACTATACTAGTAATATAGGGACCTAACATGCCCCTCTCCTTCAAAAAAGTGTTTTCCTCAACGCTTGAGTAGCTCTGGGTGCTTCTATATAAACTTCTCATCCTCCCATGTAGAATCTTCAGTGGGTAAGTTCTTCCACTTGATGAGATACTCTGAAATTGATCGATTCCGTAGCTGTCGAGTTCTTGTTTCCGTGACCGCTTCAGGTTCCAATATGAATTTTCCTTCCTCATCAAGTTCTGGAAATATTGTTTGAACTGGAATATTTTCACCTATAACCTTCTTTAAGCATGAAACATGGAAAACTGGATGCACTCGTGAAGAAGCAGGAAGCTCCAACTTGTATGCCATAGTACCAATCTTTTGCAACACCTTGTAAGGACCATAGTACTTTGGTGATAATTTATTATCCTTCTTAGCTTGCTTGAGGGACATTTGTTTGTATGGTTGTAGCCATAAAAATACCCAATCTCCTACATCAAAAATTCTCTTGCTGTGATGTTGATCTGCCTGTTGTTTCATTCGATTTTGTGCCAAATTCAGGTTATATTTTAAGAGTTGGAGAACTTCTTGCTGATGCTCGATGTTATCTTCCACTGCTTGAACCTTCGAATTTTCCTTTAAAGATGATGTGATGGATGGTGGATGATATCCATAAAGTGCCATAAATGGGGTCATTTTGTTGAATTCTTAGTTGAACTGAGAGGAGGGGGTGAATCAATTCAATACATACATGAGCTTTTTAAATTTTCATCAGATTATTTACAGCTTACTTTTGTATTCAACCTTAGTATATAAACAGTCTTAATATGTTGCAGCAAGCATTAAATTAATGTGACATTAAACTTATTATGAGAGCAGTAAACATTAAGCAGATTTGTTAAATCATCTCAGCACACAGGAAACACAGATAGAGACAACAGATATAAGTTGAAACCCATAAAGGGAGAAAACCACATCTTATTATTGTTGTGATGCAAAGGCAAGCTCCAACTCCCTCTCACCACTATTTTTCTGCAGGCACCAACCTACAGGAGGCTCAAACCTCAATTCTGCAAGCTACAACTTGCAAGGAAGCTCTAACTCCCTTCAATTTTTCTGTAGGCACCAACCTACAGGAGGCTCCAACCTCAATCAGCTACAACTGACAGCTATCAAGCTTCAACTTGATAGGGAAGCTCCAAATTCCTCAATTTATCACAAGAAGTGTTTGCTGATTTACCTCAGATATCAGCTCTGTTCTGTAGCATCTCTTTCTGCTCCTCTCTTCCTTATCTTCTCTGCCTCAATCTTCTATACTTTTCATTCTCTATTCTTACTCTCTCTAACCTCACTATGCATATCAAGATGATATTACTTATAGAGAATTCCTGATGACTGTTTGTATTCCTCAAGGAATTCGAAATGGATAGCCATACCTCTTAGTCTTCTACCTTCTCATTTATTTTTGGCTCACTCAGAAAAATATAACTGTAGGTACCAATTTAACACTACAGTGGGAATTTGTTCTCTTTCGGAGACTTGCCAATGCATCACAACAATATAAATCAATTAAAAACATTTACATTCAATTATAATGAAAACTTCAGCTCACTCATTCAACCTCTTGGTTCACTGCGCTTGTCTTTTCTGTGACTGTGTTTGGCCCTTTCGGTTCTGATTGATTTCCTGCTTAGTGTCGCAGTGTAACTGCCATACCTATGTAACTGCCCTTTTCATACATCACAATTTAACTCTCGGCACGATAAGAATTGATTTTACCATATAGACTGCCGTTTTATATAACATATGTATCTTCCGACGATGTACTACTGAGAGATCATTTTAATACATAAAATGCCCTTACGGGCCCACTCGCCGATCTTTCCGATGCGATGTATCACTCCTCGACTTCTTCCGATTGCGATTAATCGCAATCGCAATTTCCATTTGAATGTACCGATATCTCAATGCTTCTATTCCGATGATTCACTGTTATGACGAAACTCAAACATATATCAGTCATGGTTTATAATCCCATCGGGTCCGGTCTTTCATCGCAATCGCAATTCTTTGTTAACATGTTCCGCTTGCAAACTTTCTCTGATGCGATTGGGTGAGGGTCCCATCATATAGAACTTTGTTTGTTTTAAAACCAAGCATTAAAACCTTTGGTTCTTTTGATCTCGCGCCAAAAGATATAATACATATGCTTTGGATTATACCTTTGGTCCTTTACATGCATAAACCATATATATATATATATATATATATATATATATATATATATATATATATATATATATATATATATATATATATATATATATATATAAGCTTTTGAACCTTTGAATATAAAGCACATCATGTGTACGTACGTATATATATATATATATATATATATATATATATATATATATATATAAGCTTTATGCTTCCGCTTTAATGTAACCTTTAGCCGGGGTAATGATTCTCGGAATTTTCTGTAGAGGGGTCCCACCTTATGGTACTTTGTATATAGTGCGCTGCGCATATTCATATACTTTGCTCTTTCTTCGATGCGATTAATCATTGTTTACCGAAACTCAAATAAATATGAATTGTAGTTTATATGCCCATCGGGTCTGGGCTTCAATCGCAATCACAAGTTTTGGTTGGATGTTCCGATATGCCTATACTCTGATGCTCCGATGCGATTAGGCCGGAATTCAAATATGTGTTAATCACAGTTTATAAGCCCATCGGGTCCGGGCTTCAATCGCAATCGCAACTTTTAGTTGCATGTGATCCGCTGCCCACTTTAACTCCGATGCGATTGACCACTATTCACCGGAACTCAAAACATATATGAATCGTTGTTTAAACCATATCGGGTCCAGAACTTCAATCGCAATCGCAACTTTCTGTTCATATGATCCGCTGTCACCTTTTTCGACGCGATTGATAAGGGTCCCACCATATGGTACTTTTCCTTTGATAGAACCTTTGGTTCTTTAGATCTGGTGCTACATTATATAGATATATATATATATATATATATATATATATATATATATATATATATATATATATATATATATATGCTTTGGTCCTTTGTATATAAAGCGCAATATATGTAACGCACTGCATATATATAAGCTTCTGCTTCTGCCTGGGTTACGATTCCCAGAATAAGGTTTATATATATATACTTTGCCGCTTGGGTTAAGATTCCCGCAATTGAGTTTATGTATCCTCCGACTGGGTAATGATTCTCGGAATATTATGTTTAGTGTATCTACCAGCTGGGGTAGTGATTCTCAGAATAACGGCTCTGCCTTTGCCTCTTCCTTTGCCTTTCGCTGTGCCTCTTTGTCTGTCTCTGCCATTGCTTCCGTTCTGCTATTTGACTGTTACATTTCGACATTCTCTTCCGCCTGTCTCCTTTGCTTCCTTTGTTTGCCGCTTGGGTTAAGATTCCCAGAATTGAGTTTATGTATCCTCCGACTGGGTAATGATTCTCGGAATATTATGTTTAGTGTATCTACCAGCTGGGGTAGTGATTCTCAGAATAACGGCTCTGCCTCTGCCTCTTCCTTTGCCTTTCGCTGTGCCTCTTTGTCTGTCTCTGCCATTGCTTCCGTTCTGCTGTTTGACTGTTACATTTCGACATTCTCTTCCGCCTGTCTCCTTTGCTTCCTTTGTTTGATTCTTTGCTACCTTTGCTACTTGTTTGCCGCCTCTACCTCTCTGCTACTTTGCTTCTCTCTTTGTTTCATCTGCTCCTTGATTGATGCTACTCCTTAATTCTCCTTTTGCTGCCTCTGCTTCTTTAAATGACCCTGTCTCTGCTGCTTGACCCTCTCTACATCTTGCTGCTATGCTGCTTTCTTTGCCTTGTTGCTGCCTCAGGTGTTCCTCCTTTTCCATCTCCTTTGCCGTCAATGACAACATTTCCAACACATTTTTGCTGCAGTATGGAAGGAAGTGTTATACCACCACTCAGCGAGAGGTAACCACTTGACCCATTGTGTTTGTTTATCAGATACAAAACAAAGAAGATATCCTTCCAAACATTTATTTACTATCTCAGATTGACCATCAGATTGAGGATGATAAGATGAGCTATGAGCTAATTGAGTACCCAAACAGGAAAATAACTCCGTCCAAAAATTTCCAGTAAAAATGGGATCTCTATCGCTCACAATAACCCTTGGGCTTCCATGTAGCTTTTGAATTATGTCCATAAATGTAGTAGCAACTATACTTACTTTAAATGGATGAGATAATGCACAAAAGTGTGCATACTTGGTAAGTCTATCAACTACCACCATGATGACACTCTTTCCTTCGGACTTAGGTAAACCTGTGATAAAATCCATTGAAATCTCCTCCCAACGTTGACTTGGAATGGATAAAGGTTGTAGAAGACCCGGGGTCTTAATTGTCTCAACTTTATTCTGCTAGAAAACCAAACATTCCGCCACAAAATTTTGAATATCAGATTTAAGGCCATCCCAAAAAAATTCTTTCTTCACCCTGTGGTAAGTTTTAAAAAATCCTGAGTGTCCTCCTAAAGGAGAAGTGTGCAATTCCAGAAGAATATTTTGTTTTAGTTGGGAATTCTTACAAAGATATAAGCGATCTTTGTACCATAAGGAATCATTTTCCAACTAAATGTATCAGATGTACTAGGATCTTGCTGCAACTTTTGAATGAGTGTCCATACATCTTTGTCCTTCTTCCATTCATCTCTTGCTTCGGTTATCCAATCTGGTTGGATAATAGAAATGGCACAAAGCAATGCTTCCACCTCCTCATTCTTTCTTGAGAGTGCATCTGCAACAACATTAAGCTTTCCTTTTTTGTAGATTATTTCAAAGTCATAACCCAACATCTTTGTGACCCATTTTGCTGCTCTTCTGAAGATAGTCTTTGTTCCAAAAAGTGTTTAACACTATCATGATCAATTTTTACCTTGAAGTGTCTGCCCATTAGGTAAGTTCTCCATTTCTTTAGTGCATGTAGTATTGCTAACATTTCCTTCTCATAAATAGGTTTCTATAAATAATTTCCTTTGATTGGACGACTTTCAAAAGCAATGGGTCTTCCTTCCTACATTAAAATAGCACCAATTCCATTTCCTGAGGCATCACATTCCGCAATAAAGGTTTTTGTGAAGTCTGGCGTAGCTAAGACCGGTGCTAGGCACATTGCCTCTTTAAGATGTTCAAAGGCCTTAGTTTCTTCAGGAGTCCATGAAAATGCATCTTTCTTCAATAATGTTGTTAGAGGTGCTGCTATTCTCCCATAATTCTCAACAAACTTGCGATAATACCCTGTTAACCTGATAAATCCTCGCAACTGCTTTATGGTTGTGGGGACTTTCCATTCTTTAATGGCTTTAATTTTGTTAGGGTCTACTTTAACACCCTCATGAGTTCGAAATGCTGTTTTTGGAATATCTTCAATCTTCATTCTAATTTGATGATATCCTGAACGAATATCCAACTTGGTAAAATAAATTGCTCCATGTAATTCATCCAATAATTCATCAATCACAGGAATGGGAAATTTATCTTTAATGGTGAGCTTATTGAGATCCCTATAATCTGGACACATTTGCCATGATCCATCCTTCTTGTGTACCAATACTACAGGAGCAGAGAAAGAACTTTGACTAGGTTGAATTATACCCGCCTCTAACATTTCTGCAATCATACGTTCAATTTCGCTCTTTTGGACGTAAGGATATTTATAAGGCCTGATGTTTGGAGGAACACTTCCTGGAATCAAATGAATAGCATGATCATGATCACGAATAGGTGGGAGTCCTTTGGGAGTTTCAAACACCTTGGAATGATTGTCCAAGACTTGTTGAAGATCTGCAGAAATAGATGATTTTGATGTTGGAACTTCTAGTGAGCATAATTGTGCAATTACGCCTCGTTGTTCTTTCTTTAGAAGCTTTGTCATGACATTAGAGCTTATTATCCTTCCTGGCTTCCCCGCAATACCCCGTAATTCGACTTCGTTTCCTTCTGAAAAAAATTTCAAGAAAAGTTCTTGAAAATTAAAAGCTACCGTCCCCAAAGATTGTAACCATTGTACTCCTAGTACAACATCAGCACCTCCCATAGGAATGGAAAACATTGGACTAGTCAATACATATTCCCCCATGGTTAGCTTGATATTATGGCATTTCCCAGAGCAATTTATAGTTCCTCCATTTGCAACCATCACTTGACATTCTGGTGCTGGGTATAGGAAACAATTTAAATCCTTGGCTACCTTACAATGAATAAAATTATGGGTGCTACCTGAATCAATCAACACTATTACCTTTTTCTTCTTGATATCTCCTTCTATCTTGAGAGTTTGAGGAGTGGTAATTCCTTCCAGTGCATTACACGATATGGTCGGATTCATTTCTTCCTCTTCTAGGGCTGGTTCCTGATGTATATCCTCTTCTTGTTCATTTTCTTCTTCCTCTTTACAATCTATGTGAAGTAATTTCTTCTCAGCACACTTATGACCTTTAGTGTATTTGCTATCACAACTGTAGCAAAGCCCTTTTGCACTTTTTTCTTCCAATTGTTGTGGTGTCAACCTTGTAGGTTGTGAAAATATAGGCGTAGCAACACTTCCTTCTTTATAGAATTGAGTGGTAGGCTTCCTTGTCACCATAATTTTACCTTCAACTTTTCTTGCCAACCTGAATTCCTTCTCTAATGAATCAGGTTCCAACACACGAACTTCATGTTGGATGTTATCCTTTAGAGTACCTATGAAGAGATCAATCCTGTGTTCCTCTGGAATATCGGTTACCCTTATATTCAATTTTTGGAAGTCCTCAATGTGCTGCCCCACTAAACCCTTTTGTTTGAGATTTATCAATTGGCTAAAGAAGGTGTTGCTCTTTGTATCCTCATAATGTGCTATCATTTCCTTCGTAAAAATTGACCAAGTGACAATTTTTTTATGGGAGCAAAGCCATCGATACCATACAAATTTATTTTTCTCTAAATGTAAAGTTGCAATGCGTACCTTTTGTGTGCTTTGCACGTTATGGAGATCAAAATATTGCTCCATCTGTAGTATCCATGTTACAGGATCCTTTCCATCAAACTTCCTCATATCCATTTTTGGAATATGGTGGTTCTTCCCGCCAACATTAGAGTTTAATAAATCACAATTAACATTTATTTTTTCTCATCATGAGGTTCTTCTACTATCTTTTCACCATTAGGAAACATTTCTTGTATCAAATTTTTCAAACCTTCGATGTCTGCTTTTAGATCATTCTTCATGTTTTCCATGTTTTCTTTCATGTCATCCATCTTACCTTCCATGCCCGCTTCCATGCCATCCATCTTAGCTTCCATGCCTTTCTTCATACCGTCCATCTTCGCTTCCATGCCTTTCTTCAAAACTTCCATTTCATTTTTTGTTGCTCTTTGCGAGAGTGAAATTTGTTGCACTTGCTCTTGTAATTTTGATAGATCATGTTGCAATTCTTCATATTAATGAGTCATAGTAGAGCCTTCTGAAGGCTTAATGGGTGTTGAATTATTTTTACGAGGCATATTTTAAAACCCAATACTGATATCTATTCTACAATATGCCCTTGGAATCAATTCAAATTGATTCTTCAAACAATACTTATGCAATTCGGAAAAAAATACACACCTTTTTCTTGCTTTTGAGGAGCTCGATATTGAAATTGGATTATCTCTGTGATTGTAGCACTTCAATATTTTAATTTTGGTACCAACGTAGCCCTCTGAAGTATCTTTTGAATGCCACAGGTTTGACCTGATTTGGATTCTCCAAGACAAACTTGTGTCCAATCTCCCACAATGACCTAATTATTATGGACTGGTTTAGTAGAGCGAACTTGTATGACTTGCCACGTGTCACTGTTTCGTCCTTCGGCTCTAAATTTTATAGCCAAGAAACTAAAGTCCGTGTACTTACGACCACGTTTTACGGCACTCCAATCCGATGCTCAGAGAGAGAGTTATGAAGATTTTCCCACGATCACCTCTTTGAGATGAAATTTAGGAGCCAGAAAAAGCACTACCTTCCACAGATCATATCTCTGAAAATATTGTGAACCAATCTCTGAAATTTTTTGAGAATTTTCCTTAGGATTTCAGCTTCGCACTCTAAAAATTTCAACTTCTGAAACTTCGTGGAAAAAAATTTATAGCACAAATGCCACGATGACCTGTTTAGAGCAGCGAAACCCTAGAATCCAAAGCTCTGATACCAAATTTTGTGTAACCAGCTCCAAAAATAGAAGAAAAGAGATATCAACGCCTTAGAAATAAGCCACTTTGAGGGGGCAACCTCCAATACATTACATAAATGAACAATTCTTGGATGATACAATTTACAAAACCTCCTTTCTATATATAGGAGTCCATGTGGCCATAATGTAATCCTAGTGGGCCACAATGTAATCCTAGCCGACCTAAAAATAATAATTTAAGGGCACAATAATAACAAAATGGGGGCTACAAGGGTACAATAATAACAATAAGGGACTATACTAGTAATATAGGGACCTAACACACAACGGAGGGAAGAAGAAGGAAAATGCCAAGGTAAGTGGCATATGTGAACAATTGACAGATGAAGATTACGAGTGGGAGAAGGCTGAGATAAAAATTCACCTTGAATTGTTAATGGAGTTGTTGTGGGAAAATGTGAAAAACCAGACACATGATTGGACCATGAGAAAGAAGGTAAAGTGGCATAAGCTACACGCAAAAAGGGAAAAGTAGGTAAACATACAATTGAAAGAGGAGCTTAGGGAGCTTGAGCAGATGTTGAGTTGTGAAGAACTCACAGAGGTTGAGTTAAAAATGGATGTTTCCATTTGTGGCCCAGAACAGGGTGAAATTCTGGGTGAAGAGATCAATGAGGAAGATCTCATGAACTATTTGGATAGTTTAGAAGCATCTGAAGATGTATTGGCGAGAGAAGCAGATGAGGCCATGAAGCCTTACATTTTTTCTCACAGTTTATGTATGTTTGCAGGATATGCGAGAGATGGTGAGCAGTCTGATGGAACTGTCACAAAGATGAAGGAAAATTTTGAGGTAAAGTCTAGTGGAGAATGCCTTTGAGAGAAGAAAAGTTTTGATTGGTTACAACAGGAAGAAATCATAAATGAATTCTTATTTGGGGTAAGACAACAAGTCGAAGCTGTTATGGAATAGGAACAAAGTGGAAATGCCGAAGGAAAATTCCAAGGAGGTAAACAAATGTATTTGTTTAATGAAATTGCTGATGAAAGTTTACAATGTAATGGTGTTGAAACCAGGACAACTCAGGACGATTGCCAGAGGAAGAATAAAGGTGATGATGAAGTGCTGAAAATATTTCATAGGGAAATCGAGTTTTTGGAACAATGGCTTAAGAAACCTGATGGAGAAGAAAAACTTGTAGAACTCGATCCAAAAGAAATTACAGTTACTATGCATGATAGAGATGAAATGCTTATAGAGTTGAATGAATGTTATAAATTTTCATATAATGATGTAAATGTATGCGACATTAACATATATAATGTTGAAATCAGGGAAGTTGAGTAGAAGTTATTTGCCATTAAGATGGAATATTAGAAGCAACAAGGAAGTTGTGTCTGTAGGGACATAAAGGAAACAGTGAATCAGCAAGATGAAGATGGAAGTAGCCAGTAGTTCGAAACATAATCTATTGAAGTCCAAAAATTTGATAATGGGAGATTGATGCCTGAAGCATCAAATGAGACTGAAAGGTCTTATCTTTTTAAAACTAACAATTTTTTGGTGAATGCAGGTACAACACCGAACGAGAAAGTTGTTGCTATAAAAGCAATCAAAGACTATAGTAGTAATCAAGAAGGAGTTCTTGATTATTTTCTATTGCAGAAAGTTGAGAGTTCAACTCAGTTGGGGACAAAAGAGTTCGACAAAGAAGTATTACTCTGAGGAATTGGTGAAAGAAAGTGTTGGAGAAGCTGATGGAATCCGATCGACAAAGTGAGTGATGAGTTACCAAATCAAGTTGATACTTCGAAGGACTAGCGACATAATAGAGTATGGAATCCTGAAGGGAGCAAGTCATCAGGACTTGTGGCTGTCGCAGTATTACAGAAAAGCGACGGACCTCATAGACAGGAGTCTATGGAAACTTCTCTACATGGGGAGTCTGATGCAGGATCATCCAAGCCAAATTTTCATTATTTAATTATGTAATAAGGGGGGTGAGACATTTTAATTATTTTATTAATTAAATTTCTTATTTTTAATAAATTAGGAGAGAAATTATAAATGTGAGAATTTTTTGTAAATATTCTTTAATAATTAAAGGATATGAGTGGAATGGAATTAGGTAGATAATCTAGGGAGTAGGAATTCCAGATACGAGACTTTGTTGAGTCCAAAACTAGAATAAATCCAAATTAGATTTGTAGTTGATATTTATGTGGAGGAATTTATGGAGTGAAATAAATTCATTATTTATGTATATATAGGAGGGTTTTGTAAGGATGAAAGACAGTTGAGAGCAGTGAGGAGTATAGTGAGAGTGAGAGATGGTTTGAAGGGCCGAGAGCCAAGAGGCCGCCCATTGTAATATTTGGACAAAGAGTTTTTTAAGTTTTTATATCAGTATTTCATTTGAATGACTCTCCTTCCTTCATATGTATTTTTTGTTTGAATATTTTTATGGTTTTAATGAAGAATTATTGAGAGTTTTCATGTTGAGTGAAGGATTATGTGTTTTATATGCTCGGATCTCTTCTATAGCAGAATCCCTGCATCACATAAATTCATATCTAAACATAGGGGTTCAATACTTATCTGAGAATCATCAAGAAGGTCTAATGCCCTCTCGTAATAGCTGTAATAACATTTGTTAGCTCATGCATTCAACAACCATTCATCAACTAATCAAAACATGTCAAGAGTCATAACTAGAACCTGTTATGGAACCATGCTTATAACCAACATATAACTAGAATAATAACCATGATAGAACAACCATCAAAGCCACGTAATAACAAGTACAAGTACTCATGAAATGTAATAGAAAAAGAGCTCTTATTAACATATGCAAAATCCAACTAGTTCAAGGACTTCCACGTACAACTCGACCATAGATTGGGCTGAACCAAATCTTTATTTTAGCCAATCACCCCTGTGCCATATTCCAAGCATGAATGTGGGACTCAAGAAAAAAAAAACCTGTGAAAGTTTCAATTCTGAAATTATACTGCAGTTATAGATTTATTTCTCCTACTTATTTCCAATAAGTTATTTACAGAACCCTTCCAGTAAATATCGAAATAAGCACTACTGTAGTTATCACTCAAGTACATATAGAGAAAAGAATAGTAAAATCCAAGCACAAGAATCAATCACATTGACACAGTTATTTTTGGACAATTGTTCCCGGAAAAAACCCAATGTGGGAAAACTAGTTCAACAAATGAGGGTTTATATATTAATCTTCAGCAACAAATTGTCTACAAGGAAAGACTGGCAGAATAATTGAGAAAATTATTAAGAAAACACCTGATATAAACTCTTTCATCCCTCTAGAGAATTTTAGACACCTAAGGGACTCACTGGCCCCTACTGCATCACCCTTGCCTACTTCTCTATGCAAAGCCTGTGTCACAATTGTGTGAGCTCTCTGTGTTGCTCCTCTGTGCTGCCTCTTTTCCCTTCCGCGTCTTTATTCCCTCGTGCCCTATCATTGCTGATGCCCTCTGCTTCCTCTACCCTCCAAATCTCCCTCTAAATCGAATTCTATTCCTTCATAATCGACTTCCCTCAGGTTACTTAGTGTATGCCCAGCTTGCTTTCCAAATGGACCTCAAGTCTTGTTTTATAATATTTTCATTGACAAATCAACGAGCCAGATTAGAAGTATAATCGATGGCTAATATTAAATCTTGACTTGATCTTCGTTCTCTAGAAGATTCATACTCTTTTTTATTAATACTCATTATTTATTTAGTTTAGACTCAGGGTCTCCATTAAAATAATCAATTATTTTAATAAAACATAAACTATGTGGAATTTATATAAATGATTTTTGGGTTCTTTAGAATACTGGTGTCCAAGTCTCCTCACAAATTTCGAGAATTAGATCACTTTCTGATGCTACAAAAACCAACACTCCCTCTTAGCAAGGAAAGTGTTCTAGCAATTTGTCTGTTGCATATTTCTCTGACTTTGAAGCACCCTTTGTGTCATTGATGCTCGACTACTACCCTTCATCTGCTACGTTGTTTCCTTCGGTACTGCTGCCCATGACACTGCCACTTTCACTGCCTCATATGTACTGCAGCTCCCTCTCAATTCTAAACTTGTCCACTTCTGCTACTGAAATTGACTCTTGATCATCCCCATCTTCTCTCTCAAGTAGACGAAATTTGTCTTTTCCAAAGCTTTAGTGAGGATGTCAGCCACCTGTTCTCATGTTGGAGTGTACTGCAACTGTACAACTCCCCGCTAGACATAGCCTTTGATAAAATGACACTTGATGTCAATGTGCTTCGACCGATCATGAAACACAAGATTCTTAGAGAGCCTGATGCAACTCTAATTATCACATAGAATGTTGGTCGATTCCATCTTTTCCTTGAGTAGATTCACAAGAAAATTCCTAAGCCATATGACTTCATACGAAACAGTTCTTGCTGCCATATATTACACCTCAGCTAAGCTCAGAGCTACAACCTTTTATTTCCTACTGCACCAGGAAGTCATTCCCGATCCAACGCTTAAGCCATACCCACTGGTACTTTTCTGATCTACTGAACTTCCACAATCCATGCTCGACTATTCCTTGAATATATTTGAGAACATGCTTGGTTGTTGCCATACATGCCCTCCTCGGTTCCACCATGAACTAATTGAGGGTGTTGACAATGTAATAGATGTCTGGCCTAGTGTTGACCAAATACATCAGGGACCCGATGAGTTGTTTATACAAGGTAGGATCAGCCTCATCATCTTCGGATGTATCAATATTATTCCAGTTGGTGATCATTGGAGTAGCCATGGGTCTATAGTCCTGCATCTTGAATCTTTTCAAGATTTCTGTAGCGTATCTCCCTTGAACAAGGAAGATTTCACCCTTCTACTGCCAAACTTCCAACACCATGAAATAATGCATCAACCCCAGATCCTTCATGTCAAATTATGCAGTGAGGTTCTCCTTGCAATCCTTGATGAGGCTAGATGAACCTTATAGGAGTAGGTCATCTACGTACATCACCAGTATCAGAGGCTCATTCCCTAATTTCAGATTGTAGAGATTGGGATCTGTGTCACTCTTGATGAATCCCATCTTCTGCAAATAGCCATCAATTCGACCATACCAAGCTCTAGGAGCTTGCTTAAGTCCATACAATGCTTTCTTAAGCCTACACACATGACTTCTTCTCATGCGTCTCAAATCCCTCTGGTTGTTCAATATATAATTCTTCTTCTATCACCCCATTCAAGAACACATTCTTGACATCCATCTAGTGAATCTCCCACCCCATCTGCGCAATAATGGATATCATAGATCTACTAAAATTATATCAAGCTACTGGGGCAAAGGTTTCTTCATAGTATATCCCCTCCTTCTGAGCATAACCCTTAGCCACGAACCTGGCTTTATATTTCTCTACACTGCCATCTGCATCATATTTGATCTTGTAGATCCATCTCAAACCCACAATTGATCTGTCTTGAGGCCTAGGAACCACTTCCCAGAAATTATTCATCATGATGGAACTCTACTCTTCCACCATTGCATCTACCCATACCTGATGCTGAGCTGCATCCTGAGCTGCTTGGTATCTGTCCGGTTTCCTGCGCTACCTCTTTTCATTTCTAGGAGCCCAACAAACTCCTCTACATCTCTTAGCATCTGTAATAAATCCATGCCTATCCTACCACTAGTAGTGGGTGGATCTTCCTGCTCCTCTTATTGCAAACCCTTTGGATCCTTGTGCCTTAGAGAATCAATCGTGCTAGTTTTTGCTGGTCGTATTGGTTGGACCAGTGGATCACCTTCAGTCTGCATTTCAGAAGGCATCACTCGGGATTTTCTGAAAGCTCTTTCTTCCATGATCTTTACATCCTACCGCACTACAATATTCATGCTTTTAGGAATGTAGATTCTGTAAGCCTTAACATTCTCACTATATCCCACCAGATATCCCTTTTCCACAGTCCTATCCAATTTCTTCCTCTTCTCTTCAGGTACATGGCAGTATGCCACACTACCAAAAATCCTGAAGTGGCTTACTTCTGGCTGCTTGCTAGTGAAGATACTTTTTGGAGTTATTTTACCCAATGCGTTGTGAGGAATCCTGTTATGAATATACACAACTGTATTACAAGCTTCCACCCATAGAAATTTGGGCATGTCTTGATCATACAACATTGCCTGTGTAGCCTCCACAATAGTTATATTCTTCCTTTATGCAATTCCATTCTGCTCCGGATTATATGGATCAGTCCACTTACTTCTGAGGCCTTCTGTAGTGTAGAAATCTGTGAAGTATTTACCAATGTATTCTGCACCATTATCTGATCGTAGTATCTTGATCCACTTCCTTGTTAGATTCTCAACCAAAGCTTTAAACTCCTTGAATCGATTAAATACTTCATCCTTGGTCTTCAGAAAGTAGATCCAGGTTTTCCTAGAATGGTCATCAATGAAGGTGACGAAATATTCAGAAGCACTAAGAGCTCTACTGGACATTGGTTGGCATATGTCCAAGTGTATTAATCCAAACACACTCTTATCCCTATTTTTTCTCCCGGGGTAGGCTACCTTAGCGTACTGTCCTAGTAAACACCATTTGCAAACATCCTCTTGCTTGGTGCTCAAATATGGAACTCCTATGACAGTCTTCTTGATAATTCTCAAAGCCCCATGGTGTAAGTGCCAAATTCTCATGTGTCATATTTCATTAAAATCCTTCTCATCATTGCTACCTATCAGTGCCATTGGAGATTTGAGCTGCAGCTGATATAGTTTATTGCTCATGAATTCGATTTATGCCTTCCTCTTCCAAATCGGGTGTTTGAAATATACTCTTTTTCCAATGAAGTAAACGTCATAGCCCTTGTTTTGTAGATGAGACACTGACAGTAAGTTCATCCCAAAACGAGGCACATGCAGCACATTGGTGGCTTGGAGCTTATTTCCAGCTTCAGTTTGAAATATGACAATACCTCTTCCAATGGGGGTAAACTTAGCCTTATTGCCGATGGTGATCTGAAGATTCATCTGCTCTTCTTAGTAGCTTGAGAAACATTCTCGTAATCTTGTCATATGTGTGGAAGCTCCACTATCAATATACCAGATTTTTGGAGAAGAAAATCTTGATATGCAAGCGAATTCCTATTCCAGTCTGGAAGCCAATACAAAGATGTCATGATCCCTTTGTTCTTCCATGCTTTCCATTTTCTTTGGAGAGCTATGTGAACCCTTTCAAGTTGTTGCTGCAACAGCTTCTAGACTTCGTTCCATCGTAGGGTATCCAATTTTATTATTCAATCTCAGCTCTGATACCATGTGAAAATCTCAAATATGAAATTCTACTACAATTATAGATTTATTTCTCCTACTTATTTCCAATAGGTTATTTACAAAACCCTTCCAGTATATTGAAATAAAAACTACTGCAATTATCACTCAAGTACATATAGAGAAAAAAACAGTAAAATGCAATCAAAAGAATCAATCACATTGACACAGTTATTTTTGGACAATTGTCCACAGAAAAACCCAATGCGAGAAACCGGTGCCGCAGATGAGGGTTTATATATTAATCTTCAGCAGAAAATTATTTACAAGGAAATATTAGTAGAATAATTGAGAAACTTCTTAAGAAAACACCTGAGATAAACTCTCTCAACCCTGTGGAGAATTTTTGACATTTGAGGGACTCACTGGCCCCTACTGCATAACCCCTACATGCTTCTCTACGCAGAGCTTGTGTGAGACTGCGTCACTACTGCGTGAGCCCTTTGCGCTACTCCTCTGTGTTGCCTCTCTCCCCTTTTGCGTCTTTCTTCCCTCATGCCCTGTCACTGATGATGCCCTATACTTCCTCTTCCCTGCAACTCTCCCTCTAAAATCGAATTCTATTCCTTCAAAATTGACTTCCCTTGGGTTACTACGTGTATGCCTGGCTTGCTTTCCAAATAGCCCTTAAGCCTTGTTTTATAATATTTTCATTGACAAAACAGTGGCCCAGATTAGAAGTCCAATCGATGGCTAAGATTAAATCTTGACTTGATATTCGTTCTCTAGAAGATTCATACTCTGTTTTATTAATACCATTAATTATTTACTTTAGACTTAGGGTCTCCATTAAAATAATTAATTATTTTAGTAAAACATAAAATGAGTGGAATTTCCACAAATGATTTATGGGTTCTTTAGCATACTGGTGTCCAAGCCTCCTCACAAATTTTAAGACTTAGATCACTTTTCGATGCTACAAAAATAAACTCAACCAGGGCTTCCCAAATATTATACCACCTCCACTCTCATGCTCCTGCGATCCCACCAACACCGGTCAGGAGATCACATAAGAAAACCAATACATAAACGACCAGGGCTTCCCAGATATTAAAGCAACTCCACCCTCGGGCTTTACTGCAATCTCGCCAAAACTAATCAAGGGATTACTAGGCCCAAAACAAGTTTGGATGCCTCCAAATTTCTTCACTAATACCTTGAGGAATTTTTCTGTCTCCACCCTTAGGATTTATCGTAATCCTGCCAAAACCAGTCAAGGGATTCCTAGGTCCTATGGGAATTTTCCTGAGATCACCTCACCCGGTTCCAAAACCATCTGACATTCTAAAGCTCAACCAAATAAAAGAACCCCATCACACCATGGTTATCCAGAAATAGAAAGTCAATGTTGAAACCACTGTCACACCAGACAAAACCTATGATAATGAAAACAAGAGAACCGAATACACACATGCATGTACCATGAATTCATAAACCAACTAGGAAATCACACATGCAACCTGTTACCTGCAAGTCTTCCTGTTGAAGTTGCTTGATCCAAATTTTCCTTACTTGTCCCTTGCTTTCCTATGATTCCTTGTCCTTCCTTGTATTTTTTTCTCCAATGCTAGAGTGCTCCAAGAATGTTCTAAGTGTGCGAGAGTATGAGATAATAGAGAGAGTTCCAAGCTAAAACTGACAAAATGTTAACGAACAAAAACTATGACCTGATCCTCAGAAGCCTTTTTACTATTGAGGCCTCTATTTTCTTCAATTTCCTCTATTTTTCCTTCAATTCCCCTCTCATGCAAACTTGTGACCTTTCATCTCCCTTTTCTCCTATTTTCCTTTATTTCATAAATAAAATATCAATTAATGCATCTTTGTCTTTCCAAAACTTTTGCCAACTTCCTTAGCCATAATAAATTGAAATGAACACCCACTAGGATGTTTTGCCCAACATTCAACTTGGAATACATGTCCCATGACCTTGGTCTTATTTTGCCTTTACTAACTTTATTACATGAACTTTTAAGTTGGGGTTGTTACAGTGGTAATGTAATGTTTAAGATTTTGACTTAGTTAAACCGAATAAAATTAATTAATTAATTAAATAAAAATATTATTGCAATGTAGTTTAAACCTTTTAAATAGGGCAAAATAGAAATTCAAAATTCAAAATCAAAACAACAAAATAAAAATAACCCTATAAAATAAAATATTAATAAAAATAAAAATGAACCATGGTATTCATGTGGAATATAGCCTATTTAAAGAGGGAAATTAAACCAACTTAGATCCATCTTAACTCTGTATCTACCAAGCGCCGAAAGGGATCAAATCTCTTGAGATGCAAATCTCTTTTAGAGTGAAAAGAGATTTGACCGCTCTTGGCACTTGGTAGATCCATAGTTAAGATGGATCTAGACTGATTTATGTTGTAGATAGGTGTTGGGGATGAATGGCTAAAAGTATTATAACGCAAAATAATTATTTCATATGAATTATGGAACTATTCTCTTTTTTTTTTTTCACATTTTAAAGATAATTAAATTGCATAAAATTTATTGGACTTTACTGGTTTTAATTATTAATTTAATTAACCAACAATTTTTTTTTATTAATTTCATTAAAGTAATAAAGTACTATTTTATGAACGTATATTGTAATTTTATGATATCATTATATTTAATGATAATTAGATATATAATTAAAGTATTATCTATTTTTTTC
This sequence comes from Pinus albicaulis, assembly GCA_034641835.2. Classification (NCBI taxonomy): domain Eukaryota; kingdom Viridiplantae; phylum Streptophyta; class Pinopsida; order Pinales; family Pinaceae; genus Pinus; species Pinus albicaulis. The sequence continues at coordinate 125,858,809 of CM076582.1, read as the reverse complement.
TTTATAATTTGATTTTATAAATAAAATTTGGTAATACAATTTTGGATGAAATTATATTTGTCATTATTTAATATACATTTTTGAATGCATAAATAGATTCAATGCTTTAGAAAACTCTTGAGACCCTTGGATTGTGTTGACTACATACTCAAAATTGTGATTTTAACAAATTCTTATTCGATTTTTAAGTAAAATTGACTAACAATTATACCTGAAAAAAGAAAAGAAAAAGAAAAAGAAAAAAGAAGCCAAAATCTAGAAGAATTAGACTATAAATATAGTTAAAATAATTAATTAAATTGAAAATTTTAATGGTAAATAACATAAATAATTAATATTTAAAAAAAAAAGAGATTCAAATAATCAATGTTGATATGCATATTAGTTATTTTTTTTGTAAATGGATTTGTATTACCTCAAAATATCAAATTATCATTATTTTCATAAACACAATGCATAACGATACATTTGCTACCTTAATGGTCTTAGATCCCATAATTGCCCATGGGTTTTTCCTTCTTTCCTTTTCTCTTATGGATGTCTATCCATTCTGAGGAGTTATCACGAGCAGATGTTGATGGGACAATGACAACATTTCCTTGAGACACTTCCATTGCCAAATGTTTTGGCATATTTGTTGTTTCCTTGCCACTATCTAAATGATCTAATTTGTGGGTAAGTTTGTGCCCACTCATTGAAGCATCCAAAATTATGGTTGAGTCTCTTTCCTTTTTGGTCAAAGGATAAGCTTCCTCTGCTGAGGGTTGAGATGGTCCTACATGAGGACGAGATGAGTTTGAAGGGGTTGATTTGGCAGTAAGTGAATTTTGTTGTTATGTGGTACCCTTCTTGTGAGCCATAATAGTCTTGGATCCTTTGGTTCCCTATGGATCTTTCCATCAATAGTTCTTTTTCTCAGCATATTGGTGGGCATAGGGCCCTTGCGAAAAAGGGTAGACATTCTGAAGATGACCATGTTGTTGACAAGTCCTGTAGCGAAAAGCAGTGTTTTCATAATCCACCGGTTGCAAATAAATTTTACACCTCCATTTGAGAAGGATTTTATCAGGAAATCATTTCCTAAGGTCCACTTTGAAACATATGCTAATAAATGTGATAATTCCTTTTGTAAACCTTACAATGTCAATTTTTATGAAGTGACCTAGTAAGTTTCCCACATATTCTAAGATATCTGGATGTGACAAATGGATGGGGAAGTTAGGGAGCCTAACCTAGAATAGGGTTGCGAGTGTTGTCATGGAAAGAGGATTAAAATCAGGAAACCATGGTTGAAAAGAGAGACCAAAGCGGCCCCAAAACTAGGGTCCTTGATAAAAAATCTTTTTTCATTCTTCTAAATTTGTGAAGAGCACAACCAAGAATCCTTTTGAGCAAAAATGTAGCATAGTATTTTGAGACGAATTATGGTGCACCCACTCCTAAAGAGCAGACGTTGAGGTCCAAAAACCATTAAAATGGAAAATAATTACCTATCATTCATAATATGTAGTCAAGAATCTACATATAACATTCTCCACTTCAAGAGATGGGGTTTCCACTGCCTAATCCACCATAAATATTAGTCGAGAGATATTTAGGGTTTAGAGGTGAAGGTATTGGTTTTAGGACATCCTTAAAGTATTTGGGTTGGGATGATGGGGATGCACCCTAGAATTTGGATCCACCTCTTACTCTTGATACAATATAAACTGAGGCATCCTTAGCCATGACATGTTCACTATGGGATTTTTTATCCTGAAGCTACTGACCGCTGAGTAGGAGTCGAATATTGCTATATGGGATTCTCACCCAGTCTTGTATCTTGGTTATGAGTGAGAAAATGAGATATGTGGCTTTGACCTACAGATAAAGGGAAACCCTTGACAATGATTTCACAAAGATCATAAAATTCACTAGATTTGGGGTAATAACCTCATCTAGGTAGGAGAAAAAACTTTGCAACAAACATGATTTCAACTAGTGACCATCACCGAGTGCATTTTGCTGAGAAGGAGCACGAAATAAATTAGTGAGGGTCATCAAGACCTACAAAAGGAGGGGGGCGGGGGGTGTGCCTGAGATTCGAGGTTGCATGAAGCCCCACGGAAGGCAACTCCTTTTACGGAATTAGCTAAGCCCGACTTGGCATGAACAAGGAGTGTCATAGGAATTCCTCGACCCGTTGCTATGACGAGGCCTGCATGAGTGGCAACAACTATCGTGGATTGTGTTTAATCAACCAAGGACGAGCCTTCAATTGTCATAGAGATCATTTTTTCCCTACAGAGGGCAGTGAGAGCAAGGGTTCGTCTCTCCTCTCACTCCTCTTTATTTTCTGCTGTAATTGTTCTCTGTAGAAAACCTAGCATTTGACCCTAGAATATTTTAAAAACTTGAAAAACTCCATGGATATTAGTTATTTTAAGAGTATGAAGAATATTTTTAATGATTATTATGAAAATGAGGTTTACATGTGGGGATTTATTTATCTTATAATCAAACTACAAATTAATTTTTAATGATGAAATTATTACATATTCCACATAAGACCTCTAACATAGTGATATTTGCTATCTCATTTTGGAGATAACTTGTAACATCACATATATAATCAACATAGATAAAAAACACTCTAGAAGATATGATAAGGAAATCACTAGCAATATTAATATTAAAGTGAGAAATACTATTAATTATGAAATTTACATTTCAAAACTAGATTCTACATTGATAGGATTTTTTGTTGTTGTTGTTGTAAGTTTGGCAATGATGAGACTACATCATGGTCATGTCCAAGAATAACACACGAATAGGGCGAGAATTGAACCGGTGACTTAACATCTAAGGAATCCCTAAACAACACACCTGATCACTGTCTATCCAAAACCCCATGGACACATTGATAGAAATTTTGATTTGAATAATAATTATTAATTTATAAATATTTACGCCGTAAGGCGTTCTTATTTGAAAACAACTTTCCTAGGTGCCAATGTGTCCGTGTCTGAGCCACTGGATCAAATGTTAGATGATTGAAATGTTTTGGGCCATTAGATCACAAGTAAATAGTTATATATATATTTTTATAATGTTAGTTTTTTTTTTCTTTCTTTCTTTTTATTATTTTTTATAATTAAAATAATAAAATAAAATAATAATAAACTATAAAAACAACCCATGGTATTCATGTGGAATATAGTTTATTTAAAGGGCTAAATTAAGATGGCCTAGATCAATCTTGACTCTGGATCTACCAAGAGCCAAGATGGATCAAATGTCTTCATATGCAAACCTCTTTTAGAGTGAAAAGAGAATTGGTCTCTCTGATAAATAATATAGGTCTAAACTAACTACTTAATAAAATTAATTTTAATTGTTTATAACCATTATTCTTTTAAATTTTTATTAATAAAATGTATCTAAATTTTCATACATCCAAATATACATATTTGTTATAATTGTTTTCTTATTTATGAGTAGTATTTCTTAATATATAAAAAATTAAATTAATAATGAATTTTTTAAAAATTTGTGAAATTATTTCACAGGACATGATTTATCTTGACCAATAATGATGATTATTCATAATTCTCATTTCTTAAATAACACTAAATTTACCTTTAATTACTTAATTGTAATAGTTTGTAACTACATACATACTATTTCGATTTGTTTTTGTTAATGAATATCAAATTTCTTCTATTAAAAAAAAACTATATACATATCTTTAATTATCTAATTGTAGCTAAAAAATATTATATGTTTTTACTTTATAATCATAAACAAATTTCATATTATATGATGTCAAACTTACTCAACTTTTTATTCTGAAATTTTAAACAAAGTTTTTCACTACATAATTTTAGCTTTTATAATTTTTTGATTTTTCAATTCAAACAAACTTACAAAAGAAAAAACCCACTCAGTCTTTACTGTAGATTATAGTTTTGCAAAATTGACACTATGTGATTAACAATAGAGTAAGTTGAGATAACCCTAAGGGGTTATTTTACAAGTTTTATCATAACCTTTCCCTCCATCCAATATATATTGTAGAGTCTTCTAAACCTGATCCACAATCAAAGAAAATGGCTAGCGATTTCACGAAGTATTAGTTTGTAACCTGATCCACAATAAAAGAAAATGGCGAGGGATGTCACAAGTTTCATTCACATAGTGATCTATTGACGTTCTCAGTTGAAATGGATCCTATTAGATGCATGGTGGCTAGAGACACTAAAAATTCAAAATAGATATCTGTTATGGCATCCATATTCTCTACAAACCATCCAAATTCCCCATCTTATACAACAATTTTTAACAATAACCGCTCAATTTACTCTCCAATTTTTGGAACCCCGAGCCATGTTGGGGAGATCAGAGTGTAAAATAAAATGTTCCTGTGGTTTTTTAAAGGGTTCATAAGCAAAACAGATAATGATAAAGTCAATATTGTGGTATGATAACTGATTTTTGAATCATTGTGACAAACAAAAACATCACATTAGCTCACAAAATATATCTAATGCTATAAGGATATAAGATAATAACAATGTTTGAATCATGATAACTAGGTGACAACCAAAAATAAGTTTTAGCCACAAGAAAAAAAATCACAACAACTCACATAAATATCCAAGGTTGTAATGAACTCCATACATAGTGATGGACATCATAATCTCTCTCAGTACTAGAGTTGTTTTCTCAGTGAACTTGTTTTTACTGCTCTTGAACTGATGAAAGTCATCATTGTTTCATATAGGAGCATTTAGTTCTGATAAGAAAATTGTGATAGTGTTTATTATCCCTTTTTTAGTTTTTTAATGATTCAATTAAGATTAACATTTGTATGTTGTCATGAGGAGATTTTTTTTTTTTTCATGTCAATTACCTTTTATAACTCTAGGAGGTTCTTAATATTGCCTTTGTTTTTAATAAAAGGAACTCAATTATATATTTAAATAGATGGTTAGGTAAGAGCATTTTAGGATATAATTTTTTTTCCCAAGTTGACAATGTGAATGTTTATCTAACTGAAACTGGCTCCCATGTTCAATACCTCCCCATCGGGTTTGAAGATAATAGGTAATGGAAATTCAATGACATATAAAATAAATTATTTATACATCAAAAATCAGTTCTATATATTATAGTAGTTCTCGATTGAGTAATCTTTCAATTTGGCATTCAATTCTTTATCAATCAATTTGTTTTACTTAGTAGGGAGTACAATAATTTTGTAATCAAATAATAGGAGAAAACATACTCACAATAGAATTTATTTGAATAAATAGATGTGTGTAAAATAGTTTAATAAGAAACTAGATTTGCAATTATAAAATATAAAATTATAACTTAAAATTGTGAAATTACTTTGTATTTTTTGTTTCTTATCTATATAGAGAAACAATAAACCAAGTTTGGAGTTAAGAAAATAAACCATAACATAAAGAACAATATCTCCTTCCAAAAATGTCTCCATATTAAAATGACATTCACTTTCTTGTATACCAAGGCTATTGTTATTCATATACAATAAACAATTTGTGACAAGCATGCAATTAGAGCTCAGATATGTAGATGAACTTGTAGTAAACTCTATTTCTTTTAATAAAAATGCTCTTTATTTACATCTATGCTAGATAGATTGTACTTGAATGTATTTAAAATATCTTATTTGATTTACATGCTTGTTTCAGAGGATTATTAATCACCAAAATATTTTTACCCCCAATTTCCTTTATCAATATCTACAACAAATTTTTCATATATGTGAACAGATTTTGTTGGTTTATATATATGTTTTCACCCACAATTGCGTATTTCAATATCTATAACAACATTTTCTGGTTGATAACTCTTATCATCAATATGTTTGAAACCTGTCTTTTATTCCTTCAGGATAGCTCATTCTCTGCAACAACTTATTTCTTCTAGGATACTATTTTCTATACTATTGCCTAATGGCATTTCTTTTGCAACATGTGGTGCAATTGCTAGTTATGAGTTTAAGCTTTTATGATGTAAGCAAATTTGATATGAATATTTAAGATCTATCACATTGTATTTTTTAATTAAAATTTCAAGCCAACAAATATAACTTGTCGTCAAAGCACTAATTTATATTTATATTTCACAATTATTATATATACATATACATGATTATTCATAACACATCAAATAACAATATTAACATACATGTATGTAATTAAGAAAAATACATTAATATGAAATACAAATTCAATACAAAATTAACTTAAACATCATATAAATAATAAATACAACTTTAAAAACACTTAATTCTAAAATTATTAATAGTATTAATTAAAAATACATTAAATTACAACCAAAACATACTTTGAAATTTAAAAAACACTTAATTCTAAAATTATTAATAGTATTAATTAAAAATACATTAAATTACAACCAAAACATACTTTGAAATTTAAAAAACTTGTATTCCTACATTGTGTTACAAGATGAAGTTTTATATATTAATATAAAAGTCCATACTTTTAAATTTAAAAGAAACTTGTATTCCTCCGTTGTCTTAAAAGATGAAGTTTTATATATTAATATAAAAGTCCATGCAATATGCCCAAGAGGTCCTCAAAATGTACTCTTCTAAGTACAAGTAGGCCTAAGATGTACTCACAAAGTGGCTTTTAGCCACTTAGAATATGAATTTCATGAAATATACTTGTTGTATTGGTTATAAAAGTATAAAAGTATTTTGTGGCATGAAATAACAATTTTTTTAAAAACAATTTATATGATGTTAGTTATGTCTAAGTATTTTTCAACAATTTATACGATGTTTGTTATGTTTAGTTTTGAGGAAATGTGAAATGTTAGTGATGTTGTATTTAAGTATGAGGGGTTTCCGCAGTGCACTATATTAGAAATCATTTTTGGGATTCAACTCCGTTAAGTAAGTCACTCATCTATGACCATTTTCATGAGAGGTAGTCGTAACTGACTAATTTCTCGTGATTTTTGAATAGTCCACTTAGCACTTATTGCATCGGGTGATGCTCACAGGGGTGAAGAAGTGGGATTGAAACTACTGAAATGAATCACATAGTGTCAATCATCACTTCTGGGGCTTTCACCCGATAACCAGGACTTCCTGCGAGGTCACCCATCCCATAACTCTTCTGGCTAAAGCATGCTTAACTGTGGAGTTTTCCCCACAATCAAGCCCACTTAGCTTGCTACCCCATTTGCAAAACCTTAGCAAGTATTGTGCCTCATGAACCATTCAAGTAGAACCCCCTTTATTATTTGTATTGTTTATTTATTAAGTAATTTAAGTTTGGAAATGTCTATAAAGTTTTTAAATTGTGATTTTTTCCACCACGAAGTATTTTAATTTAGAAACTTATCATCATCTATTAATAATATTTCATTATATAATATATATTTTTTAAATTTATATTATATAAATTTTATTAATATAAATTATTTATTTATATAGATTTTTTTTTTTAATTATAAATAATTTACTTATATATATATATTTTTAATTATAAATAATTTAATTATATAGATTATTTTTTTAATTATAAATAATTTATTTATATAGATTATTTTTTTTACATATTTTGTTGGTTTATATATATGTTTTCACTCACAATTGCCTATTTCAATATCTATAACAAAATTTTCTTGTTGATAACTCTTATCATCAATATGTTTGAAACCTGTCTTTTATTCCTTCATGATAGCTCATTCTCCGCAACAACTTATTTCTTCTAGGATACTATTTCCTATACTATTGCCTTATGGTGTTTCTTTTGCAACAAGTGATGCAATTGCTAGTTATAAGTTTAAGCTTCTATGATGTAAGCAATTTTGATATAAATCTTTAAGATCTATGGCATTGTATTTTTTAATTAAAATTTCAAGCCAACAAATATAGCTCATCGTCAAAGCACTAATTTATATTTATATTTCACAATTATTATATATACATATACATGATTATTCATAACACATCAAATAACAATATTAACATACATGTATGTAATTAAGAAAAATACATTAATATGAAATAAAAATTCAATACAAAATTAACTTAAACATCATATAAATAATAAATACAACTTTAAAAACACTTAATTCTAAAATTATTAATAATATTAATTAAAAATACATTAAATTACAACCAAAACATACTTTGAAATTTAAAAAACTTGTATTCCTACATTGTGTTACAAGATGAAGTTTTATATATTAATATAAAAGTCGATACTTTTAAATTTAAAAAAACTTGTATTCCTCCATTGTCTTAAAAGATGAAGTTTTATATATTAATATAAAAGTCCATGCAATATGCCCAAGAGGTCCTCAAAATGTACTCTTCTAAGTACAAGTAGGCCTAAGATGTACTCACAAAGTGGCTTTTAGTGGAAAAAAAATACTTTTCAGTCTATTGGCTCATAAATGCACCTGGGGAATAGATGCCCACCGTTGGATGGTGTACTTGCTTTAATCCAACGGTGGGCAGTTACTTTGCAGGTGCATTTATGGGCCAATAGACTGAAAATTATTTGTCACCGCTTTTAGCCACTTAGAATATGAATTTCATGAAATATACTTGTTGTATTGGTTATAAAAGTATAAAAGCATTTTGAGGCATAAAATAACAATTTCTTTTAAAACAATTTATATGATGTTAGTTATGTCTAAGTATTTTTCAACAATTTATACGATGTTTGTTATGTCTAGTTTTGAGGAAATGTAAAATGTTAATGATGTTGTATTTAAGTATGAGGGGTTTTTCAGTGCATTATATTAGAAATCATTTTTGGAATTCAACTCCGTTAAGTAAGTCATTCATCTATGATCATTTTCATGAGAGGTAGTCGTAACTGACTAATTTCTCATGATTTTTGAATAGTCCACTTAGCACTCATTGCATCGGGTGATGCTCACAGGGGTGAAGAAGTGGGATTGAAGCTACTGAAATGAATCACATAGTGTCAATCATCACTTTTGGGGCTTTCACCCGATAACCAGGACTTCCCGTGAGGTCACCCATCTCATAACTCCTCTGGCTAAAGCATGCTTAACTGTGGAGTTTTCCCCACAATCAAGCCCACTTAGCTTGCTACCCCATTTGCAAAACCTTAACAAGTATTGTGCCTCATGAACCATTCAAGTAGAGCCCCCTTTATTGTTTGTATTGTTTATTTATTAAGTAATTTAAGTTTGGAAATGTCTATAAAGTTTTCAAATTGTGATTTTTTCCACCACAAAGTATTTTAATTTAAAAACTTATCATCATCTATTAATCATATTTCATTATTATTTAATAAAATTGTATTTTATATTTAAGAAAATGGTAAATTAAATATGATTTATAAATAAATATTAAATATAATATATATATTTTTTACTTTATACTATATAAAGTTCATTAATATAAATAATTTATTTATATAGATTTTTTTAATTATAAATAATTTACTGATTATTTTTTAATTATAAATAATTTATTTATATAGATTATTTTTTTAATGATTAGTTGTATATAACAATGGAATTTATTAATAAAAAAAATTATTCAACTAAAGTTGTTTCTAATCTTACTATGCAATTTGTAAGATAAATGTGGTATTAAATTGATACAAAGTTTATAAGAATAAGAGATAAATGGTTTTCTATTATCTTAGGAGCTGAGATCTCACCTAGACACTTTGGGTATCAAGTATATGTCACAAATTGTTGCTAAAGAAAACACATCTCTTTACAGACAAGCCTGGAAATCTGCTACTACATTGAGGATTCCCTTACAATTTCATAGAGAATGGGCCATGTACACGAACGCTCTAGTAGAATCACACATCAGGATCACTGACCGTGGAGATGAGTAACTCTAGGCCATTTATAAACATGGGCGTTACACTCCCAAGGAATGTTATCTCTTCATTCGTGCAGAACAAGAACATGTCAATAAAGAATGGTGACGATGACCCCTCTGGAAGCTTAAAGCACCTCCAAAAGCCAAAATATTTATGTGGTGCCTATTAAACAACAAAGTCCCCACAAAAGATAATCTTATGAGACACACTTTTCAATGTCCATCCAGATGCTGCCTATGTAAAAATATGACTGAAACAGACTCTTGTCTCTTTATATCCTGCCCCATCACTCAACACGGTTGGAAACAACTCGACCAAATGCTTAATATCTCAAACAGGTGGCAAGGTGAGACATTTAGTGCTACTTGGCAACAATGGTGGCAGTGGGCAGAAAAGCATAAGCATTGAAATCTCTTGGTGATAATCTGCTGAGGCATATGGATTGCATGAAACAAAAAAATATTCCAAAACTCCACAACATACTGGCAGCTCTGTTGTGCATAAATACATGGGATCTTCAACTTGATACCGGATGAGGAACTTTCCACCCATGTGAAACAAATTATACATGAGAACATTGATAAAACACACCCATGGGCTTGTTTTGACGGATTTGGACAAGCATATGGATGTGGAGGTGGGGCAATCCTGTATATCTCAGATTCACATTTTTTCAAACTCAAGATGGGTTTGGGTAGGGGAACCAACAACTACACTGAACTAAACTGCCTTCGTTTACTGATGATTTTTGCACTTGAGAAGAATTGTAGACATATTTAGATTTATGGAGACTCTAAGATAGTCATAAACTGGTTCAATTCATTTTCATAATGCCATGTACACACACTCAGAGGCATATTGGAGGAGATATCTGCACTCAAGACTCAATTTGACTATATTTCTTGCAATCACATTTACAGGGAAAGGAACCAAGTTTCCGACAGACTTTCCAAAGAAGTCGTGCTCCTACAATTTGGGCAGTGCATGATCCAGGTACAACAGGACCCTGAATTCCATCAATATTACTACATGCCATTCACCGAGGAGCAGGAAAATATTCATCAAGAACCATAATTTCTAAAGTATTTTTTGCATTTTTTTTTCTTAATGATATACATGGAGAATTTTGATAGACACTACATCATTATTTGAAACATGTATATATCCAAATATATTTCGATCATACTGGATAGTTGATATGAAGCAACTGTTTTTCCAGCAATGACTATATGCGACTGATACAACATGTAATTTTTTCCTTCGGGAAAAAAATTGACTTTGACAAATATATCATGACTTTCTAGTTAAATGAATTGGAAATATTAATTTTGTTTTTAAGTGTATTTTTAAAGTTTAATACATAAATTTTTTAATAAGTTGGAAATATTGATTTTGTATTTAAATATTTTTTTAAAATTTAATATATATATATATATATTCAAAATATTTCAATTTTGAATATATATATATATATATATATATATATATATATATATATAATTAATTTAAAAAAAAATCCAAAATCATATATTACAATTATAAATCAAAATCAAAATTAAAATAGCAAATTCTCACTTTGAAAATTGTGATGTAGATAATGTCAATGATAATGTATTTTTGTTATTTATCTGTATTTTTTATATAACGTTCAGTGTAGAATTAATTGCATTTTAGCTTTAAAGAAAAAGAAAAACAAATTAAAACAATCCTTTGACTTTAATTTATATGTTTACAAATTATAGTTTAAAAAAAAATTATAACAATCCTTTGAATTTAAGTTATATGTTTACAAATTATATATCTAACTAGTAACAAGAGAGTGAGAAAATCAATAAATAAAAGGGAGAAATGATATACCATATATGACTTTCAAAGTGAGGGTTCGCTATTTGATTGTAATTTAGTCATTGTAATGCATGATTTTGGATTTATCTTTAAAGTTTTCATTTATGTTTGTTATCATATTTTAAATTTATTGTTTTTTATTTTATTTTTGTTTAAAGAGATAATATATTCTTTTTATTTTTTATTTTTGCTTAAAGAGATTAGATTTATTAGAAAGGAATTATTTAAATGACTTGATATTTATCTTTAAAGTTTTCATTTATGTTGGTTGTCATATTTTAAATTTATTGTTTTTTATTTTTTTTTGTTTAAAGAGATGAATATATTGTTTTTGTTTATTTTTTTGCTTAAAGAGATTAGATTTATTAGAAAAGAATTATTTAAATGACTTGTTTGTTGAAAAAATCAATATAAAAAAATAATGTTTTTGTAATCCAAGCTCTAAAATTATTTAAAGGCTTTAAATTATTTATAGGCTTTAAATATATGAATTTGTAACTTGAATGAAAACTTTATTTCCAAATATTCATATTTTTCAATCAAAAACTTAAAAAATCAAAAGTGATATTCTCAATAACATCTTTTTCAACATTAAACTTATAACCCTTTACCATCATTAGAATCTATTTAAAAACATAATACTACCAAAACACATTTTTGTTCATGATTATTACAATTTTTTTAAACCATGACCTTCCCCATTGATATTATTGTTACTAAAATCTTAAAATAATCCGAAAATCGAAAAGTAGTGTGATTAATAACAACCTTTTTTCAAGTTAAATTTATAACTTTTTTGAAACCGTGGCATAAAACATGTGATATTATTGTAAATAAAACTATAAAATCAACCTTAAACTAACAAGTCTATAAAGTTAGTTACCACTCCAAATAGCTTTTTTAAGGGTTAAAATTTTAATCAATATTATTATATGTTTTTTCAAATACAAATTCAACAATAATTTTCAACTAATATATACAAATTATCATGACAATATCATCCTTGGAATAAGAGCTAAAACTACTTATGATTGGCTAAGAGATCGTCTTTGTTAAATGTAAGGAAACATGTTAACAACCCAAAACTTAAATGAATGTAGCATGAGTGGAAATTTATCCCTTTACAAATCGCTAATGAGTCATTTCAAGCAGTGTGGTTTTCCTTCAGTAACAATGATGAGTCAACTCATATTCATAAACAATAGCCAATTATGGTTGTCCTCACTTCTAGTTGAAAACTAAGTTATGATCAATTTTGTCACTTACTAAGAATATCATCCCATAATTTGAAATTCAACATTAATTACAAATATTTTGTTTATTTTCTAATAAAAAATCATTGCAAATCGTATTAAAATCAATGCAAATTATTTCACAATAAATATTATTGTATTATCCATACTCAAACCACATGATATAATAAATCTTATTTAATTATTCATAATCGAACAATATAGATTAATAAACATACAACTATTTATAATTTCATGGAATAAAAGATGTAAGTTCACACAATTATTTAGAATTAACATACAAACATCTTATTAATTAAAATATATAAAATATACAATTATTAAAATTCATGAATCATTAAATACGATCATCAACCATTTTTAATTTTTAAATTTTAATTAATTAATTAATTTATTTATTTTATACATTTATTTATTTATTTGGTTTCTGAAGAAAAAATTGTAACTTTCATTAGAATTGAAAATTACATTTTGTATATTTCTGGATAACACTTGAAAAAACCAACCATCTATGGTTGTACCAAAAAAATTGTCTATGTTTGATTTTCGTTAGTATGTGCATGCATAACACTCATGAAATTAAAAACCAGCCACCTATGGTTGAGACAAAAAACTGTCTACACTTGGATTCATGTCCCCATACATACATCATAAAAAAAGCATCCATGATAAAGACATAATAAAGGATTATAATTCAGTCTGGTGATAAGGATCATCATCCAAATTATTTACATTATCATCAAAATTACTAGTTGAGGTAGTTTTTGAACACATTTTCTATAATTGTGGGTATTATTCATCATCACTTGGTCCTATTTTAAAAAGAGTTGAGCATAAAAAACTAGGGAGCACAAATTGGTTATTGGGAATTATTAAATCTTATAAGTGCCTTCTTGATTTATGTTAAAAAGTAATCCCAACTTGGGCTAAATTTCATTCTAGACTAAGATCGACTACCTTTCCCTGGCCTTGAGACCACAAGAATATGTAATCTCGATCATCAATCAAATTAAGTGTATATGTTGTATGGTTTCATAAGGGAGGACTATGCCTCTGCAACACCTCATTATTGCATCTGCCCCCCCTTCCTTTCAATCAATCTCCCTCTCTCCATGCTAGATAAGATTCTATGACTAGGAAGGCTAGTGTCATTTCCTTTCACTAGTTGGATACATTTACTATACTCTTCCTTTCATTTCTAATACACCCCAATAGAGTTCCTAGAGCAACATATTTTTTTATAAGAATAATTTTCCATGATCTCTCCTTTATGATGACAAATATAATGATTTTGTGGGTAGAATATACCAAATAAATGTATGATCTTCAATCCCTATCCCCCATGGGATTTTGGAGTCATATTCCTCTACCAATTAACTAGATGATTATGTTAGGTCCCTATAATACTAGGGTATCCCCTTATTGTTATTGTTAGTATAGCCCCCTTATTGTTATTGTTGTGCCCATGTAGTCCCCATATTGTTATTATTGTGCCTCATAGAAGCCCACTGTTGTTATTGTTGTGCCCTTACATTGTTATTGTTATGTCGACTAGGATTATATTGTGACCCATTTGACTCCTATATATAGAAAGGAGGTTTTGTAATTTGTATCATCCAGGAATTGTTCATTTATGTAATGTAAAGGAGGTTTCCCCATCAAAGAGGTTGATTTCTAAGTCGTTGATCTATCTTTTCTTCTATTTTGTGAGTTAGTTTCATAAAATTTGGTATCAAAGCTTAGGATTCTAGGGTTTTTCTTCTTCAAAATGGTCATCTTGGAATTGTCGCTATAAATTTTTTTCTACGAAGGTTCAGAAGATAAAAAAAAACCCATTTGAGTGAAAATCTTGAGGAACTTCATGTACAAATTTCAGATCTTGGTTCGTTATATTTTCGGAGATATCATCTGAGGAAGTTAGGGTTTTTGTAGGCTCCATAATTTCATCTCAAACAGGTGGCTGAGGAAAAATTGTCATAACTTTCATTTCAGACATTAGATTAAAATTATGTAAAAAGTGACTGAAAGTGCATGGAATTTAGTTTCTTGTATGTCGATTTTAGAGCTGAAGGTAAAAAAAGTGATACGTGGCACACAATACAATTTCGCTCTGCTGAACCAGACCATAATTAGGTCATTATGGGAGATTGGGCATAAATTTATCTTGAAGAATCCAAATTAGGTCTAACTTATGGAATTGGAAAGAAGACTTAAAGGGCTATGATAATACCGAAGTTTAGATCTTGGAGATCCAAAATTACAGAGTTACAACCGTTTCAAGATCGAGCTCCTAAAAGTAAGAAAAATGTGTGTATTTTAAAAAAATTTGCATAACTTTTGCTTGAAAAATCAGTTTGAAGTGATTCCAAGGGAATATTGAAGCATATATATCATTATTGAGTTCTATAATGCCTCCCAAAAATTATTTCACACCCATTAAGCCCTCAAAAATCTCTACTATGACACATAAATAGGAACAAAGTGCAACATGATATATCAAAATTACGAGACCAAGTGCAACAAATTTCGCTCTCGCAAAAAGTAACCAAAAATGAAATGGAAGCTAAGATGGATGATTTGAAGAAAGGCGTAGAAGCTAATATGGATGGTTTGGAGAATGGAATGGAAGCTAAGATGGATGGCATGGAAGCTAAGATCAATGGTATAGAATAAAAACTAAAAGGCAACATAAAGAATGATTTAAAAGTAGGCATGGAAGGTTTGACAAAGTTGCTACAAGAAATGATTGCTAATGATGAAAAGGTAGTAGATTAAACTCATGATGAGAAAAAAATAAATGTTAATCATTATTTCATAGACTCTAATATTGGATTTAAGATCCACGATATTCGAAAGATCGATATGAGGAAGTTTGATGGCAATGATCTTGTAACATGGATACTATATATGGAGCAATAATTTGATCTCCATAATGTGAAAAACACACAAAATTTACACATTGAAACTTTATATTTAGAACCCAATACATTTTTATGGTATCGATGTCTTTTCTTTCATAAAAAAATTGAGATCACTCGTCAATTTTTACGAAGGAAACGATATCACATTATGAGAATACAAAGAGAAACACTTTCTTTAGCCAATTGATACTTCTCAAACAAAAGGGTTCAATGGTGGAGCACATTGAGGACTTCCAAAAATTGAATATAAGGGTAAAGGATATTCCAGAGGAGCACAAGATTGATGTCTTCATAGGGACTTTAAAGGATAACATCAAACATGAGGTTCGCCTTTGGGAACCTGATTCATTGGAGAAGGCATTTAGGTTGGCAAGAAAAACTGAAAGAAAAATTCTCGCGACAACGAAGCCTACCACTCACAAATATAAAGATGGAAGTGTTGCTACTCTTATAATTCCACAACCTACAAGGTTTACACCACAACGATTGGAAGAAAAAATATCAAAATGGCTTTGCTATATTTGTGATATAAAATACACTAAAGGTCATTAGTGTGCTGAGAAGAAATGATTTTACATATATTGTGAATAGGTGGAAGAAAAGGAACAATACACTTCAAAAGAAGAGGATATACACCAGGAACCAACCCTAGAGGAAGAAGAAAGGAATCTGACCATATCTTGTAATGCATTGGCAGGAATTACCACTCATGAAACTATCAAGATAGAAGGACGTTTCAAGAAGAAAAATGTAATAGTACTGATTTGTTCTGGTAGTACCCATAATTTTGTTCATTGTAAGGTAGCCAAGGAATTGAATTACTTCATAACCAAGAACCAGAGTGTCAAGTGATGGTTGAAAATGGAGGAAATATGAATTGGTTTGGAAAGTGCCATAATATCAAGCTAACCATGGGGGAATATGTATTGAATAGTCCAATTCTCTCCATTCCAATGGGTGGTGTTGATGTTGTACTAGGAGTACAATGGTTACAATATTTGGGGACGATAACTTATAATTTTCAATAACTTTTCCTAGAATGTTTTTCGGAAGGAAAGAAAGTTGAATTACGGGTTATCGCGGGGAAGTTAAGAAAGATAATTAGCTCTAATTTCATGATAAAGCTTCTAAAGAAAGAACAACGAGGCGTAATTTCACAATTATGCTCACCAGAGATTCAAAAATCAAAATCATATATTTCTCCAGATCTCCAAAAAGTTTTCGACTATCATACAAAGGTGTTTGAGAGTCCCACCTATTCGTGATCATGATCATGTTATTCATTTGATTCCAGGAAGTGTTCCTCCAAACATTAGACCTTACAGATGTCCTTATGCTCAAAAGAGTCAAATTGAATGTATGGTTGCAAAAATGCTAGAGGCTGGTATAATTCAACCTAGTCAAAGTTCTTTCTCTGCTCCAATAGTATTGATGTACCAAAAGGTTGGATCATGGCGTATGTGTCTAGATTATAGGGACCTCAACAACCTCAATATTAAAGATAAATTCCTTTCTTGTAATTGATGAATTACATGGAGCAATTTACTTCACCAAGTTGGATCTTCGTTCTGGATATCATCAAATTAGAATGAAGACTGAAGACATTTCAAAAATAACATTCAGAACTCATGAGGGTCATTATAAATTTTTGGTGATGCCTTTTGGCCTTGCTAGTGCACCTTCCACATTTTAAGGTTTGATGAATTCCATTTTCAAACCCTTGGAAAATTTGTGTTAACATTTTTTGATGATATACAAATATACAACAAATCTTGGAAGGATCATGTTCAACATGTTGATATAGTGCTCAAACTATTGGAGGATAAAAAATTATATGTGAAAACCTCCAAATGTTTCTTTGGAGTACAATAGGTAGAATATCTTGGTCACATTGTATCTCATGAGGGTGTTAAGGTAGACCCTAAAAAAATTAAATCCTTTAAGGAATGGAAAATCCCCACAACCATAATGCATCTGCGAGAATTTCTTGGGTTAACAAGGTATTATCACAATTTTGTTAAGAATTATGGGAGAATAACAACACCTCTAACAAAATTTCTTGAAGAAAGTTGCATTTTCTTGGACTCCAGAAGAAACTAAGGCCTTTGAACATCTTAAAGAGGAAATGTGCCAAGCACCAGTCTTAGCTACGCTAGACTTCACAAAAACCTTTATTGTGGAATGTGATGCTTCAGTAAATGTAATTGGTGTTGTTTTAATGCAAGAAGGAAGACCCATTTCTTTTGAAATTCGTCAAATCAAGGGAAAGTGTTTGCACAAACCTATTTATCAGAAGGAATTCCCAACTCAAACAAAATATTCTTTTGGAATTGCACACCTCTCCCTTAAGAGGGCACTCAGGATTTTTAAAAACTTACCAAAGGGTCAAGAAGGAATTTTTTTGGGATGGCCTCATATATGATAAATTTTGTGGCAGAATGTTTGGTTTTACAACAAAATAAAGTTGAGACAATTAAGACCCCAGGTCTGTTACAACCTTTATCCATTCCAAGTCAACGTTGGGAGGAGTTTTCAATGGATTTTATCATAGGTTTACCCAAGTCCAAAGAAAATACTGTCATCATGGTGGTAGTTGATAGAATTACCAAGTATGCACACTTTTATGCATTATCTCATCCATTTAAAGCCAATACATTTGCTATGAAAACAATTCAAAAGCTACACGGAAACCCAAAGATCATTGTAAGTGACAGAGATCCCATTTTTATAGGAAATTTATGGACGAAATTATTTTCTTGTTTGGGTACTCAATTAGCTCATAGATCATCATATCATCCTCAATCTAATGAGCAAACTAAGATAATGAACAAATGGTTGGAAGGATATATTCTTGGCTTTGTATCTGATAAACAAACACAATGGGTCAAGTGGTTACCTCTGGCTGAATGGTTGTATAACACTTCCTTCCCTACTGCAACAAAAATGACCCCATTTATGGCACTTTATGGATATCATCCACCATCCATCACATCATCTTTAAGAGAAAATTCTAAGTTTCAAGCAGTGGAAGATCACATCGAGCATCAACGACAAGTTCTCCCAGCCTTAAAGGATAACCTTACTTTGGCGCATAATCGAATGAAAAAACACATAGATCAACATCATAGTGAAATAAGTTTTGATGTAGGCGACTGGGTATTTTTATGGCTACAACCATACAAACAAATGTCCCTCAAGTAAGCTAAGAAGGATAATAAATTATCACCAAAGTATTATGGTCCTTACAAGGTGTTGCAAAAGATTGGTACTATGGAATACAAATTGGAGCTTCCTACATCTTCCCGAGTGCACCCGTTTTTCCAATTTTCATGCTTAAAGAAGGTTATAGGTGACAAGCTCCTAGTTCAAACAATATTGCCAGAACTTGACGAAGAAGGAAAAATCATATTGGAACACAAAGTAGTCACAAAAAAAAGAACTCGACAGCTATGAAATCAATCAATTTCAGAGTATCTCATCAAGTGGAAGGACTTACCTGTTGAAGATTTAAAATGGGAGGATGAGAATTTTATACAGAAGCATCTAGAACTACTTAACCATCAAGGGCAACACTTTTTTGAAGGAGAGGGGAATGTTAGGTCCTTATTATACTAGTGTATACCCTTATTGTTATTGTTAGTATAACCCCCTTATTGTTATTGTTGTGCCCATGTAGTCCCCATATTGTTATTATTGTGCCCCATAGAAGCCCACTATTGTTATTGTTGTGCCCTTACATTGTTATTGTTATGTCAGCTAGGATTATATTGTGACCCATTGGAATCCTATATATAGAAAGGATGTTTTTTTATTTGTATCATCCAAGAATTGTTCATTTATGTAATGTAAAGGAGGTTTCCCCCTCGAAGAGGCTGATTTCTAAGTCATTGATCTATCTTTTCTTCTATTTTATGAGTTTGTTTCATAACAGATTCCCTTTATAATCACTACTCCCTTGCCATATAAAATTAAAACAATTTTTTTTGATTTTTTCAAGAATGTCTTTGGGTATATGAGCTAGGGTGTGCCAATATACTAGAATAACTTATAGCAATGAATTTATCAAAACCAAACTATCTACCCTAAAGAGCCACTTGTTGCACCCAAAACATGTATTTTTCACTTTTAGATAAGAACCAATACCAATATTCCTCTATAGAAATTAGGATAAGAGTAAAACCCAAATATTTAACCCCTTTTACATGTCTAAGTGTTGAAAAGGAAAACATCCTCCAATACCTAAATCTTATATACCTACCAAACCAACTTTATAAATTGTAGACTTATCATCATTATTTACATACTTGTAGCTTTACTGTAAAGTTTTAAAATGATTATAAATAGTCATATCTCCCTTTTTTATCCAAAATAGAATAGTATGACATCATATATGAATAACAAGCGTTTGGCTGCCTCATATATTCATATTCTCATGCATTTGATTCATTTTATTCTCCTAGCTTCAGTAATGGCTCTATTTAATCCCTCTATTACCAAAGGAAAGTATCTAAACCCTCTTGAAGACTTAAAGAAGTTTGGTGTTGATTAATTAATTAATATTCCAAGGAACATAGTAGTCGGAAATCTAATAATCCACTTGTCCAAAGGTAGTGATAATAACATGTGATTAAGAATAGGTGAATGTATAACCCCAAGATCTTATCATACACCTTACAAAGATATATCTTGATCATGATTTCTAGAATATGTGAGGTGTTGATAGTGTGTAGTTCCTCTTATGCTAATCCTATAGGTTGATGTATCTGATGCCCATATAGTTACCTAAATTTCTTAGGTGAGATGACTTATAAGATGACAATCTTTAGTCTAGCTATAATAACCTTGGAAATAATTTTGTAAATGCAATTACATAGAGAGATATCCCTAAAGAAATCAAATCTTATGGAAATCCACTTTTGGGATGAGAACAATAAAAGTGGAATTAAAATATCCAGGTATTCTCCTACAAGTTCTCACTTCTTTAACAACTACGAGTAGGTCCTCACCCAAAATTTCAGAAAACTTAATATAGAATTCCATTGTGTATCCATCTTGACTTGGAAATATATATTTGTTAAAGGAATTAATAACATAAAGAAGTTCCTCCCTTGTGACAACATTATGCATTCTCACATTTGCCTATTATCTAACCAGGCTAGGGAAACAAGATGCATCTTGAGAATTTCTTCTATGTTTGCTTTCTCTGGTTGTTTAACACCTCCTCAAAATGTTGCAATCCTAATTTAGTGAAATTCTAAATGTTTTTGGCCTTCATCCCTTCTCTACCAAATAGTTCCCAAATTGTATTAACACTCTTTTGTGGTTGGAAAAGTTTTGAAAAGTGTTAATATTTTTATCCCCTAGTTTAATCCAAGTAGCCCTACTCTTAAGCTTGCATTCCCTCTCCCCATCCATAAGTAACTCTACATTTTTTTACTCCAATTCTTCAAAAATGACCTTATTGTCATTGCTAATATGACATCATAGATTAGTATAAAAATATAATTCCAATTTCTTCTCCACTTCTTCAAGTTAAACATCCATTTCTTGCTCAACAAGCCACAATATCCTTAATTCTTTTGAAAGCCTTCAAAAAATATTCACAACCAATGCCTTCCTTTGAAGGATCATGCCTCAAATAATTTATGTTCACAAAATATTGAAACTCCTCCTCACTAACCTTCTTGGATTAGACTTGAAGGGAGATTTTGGGTTTGGATAATTTTTATCCAATTTAGAACAATGGAAAGTGATATAATCACCTATTGGATCATACCCTTGAATGGTATCATTCAACCTTATATAGGAAATATCCATGGACAAAAAACCTATTAAGCCTCTTGGAGACACAATCTACCCTTGATATATTATTGCTCCAATTTGGATTGAGCTTAATAGACTCAATGTCCATATCATTTACTTCATTAAAAAAGTTACACAAGAATCCAACTAATCTATCCACTCTAGCATTGGGCCCCCATCTCTCTTTTCTCTTCAAAGTAAGTTTTAAGTCTGCTGCCTACCCCCCCAAATAATGAGGATATAAAATTTAAAACACTCAAAATCAAACATATTTCTTAGTATATTTGCATACCCTCATAAGGTGCATACACTTTATTAAAATCTTAATCAAACCCAATCTTTAATTGTATACCTCTATGCGAATCCATAAATGAACATAGAAAGTATCACTAAGGGATACATTATGATTCCGGCAAGTGATCAAACCCCTTGAAAACCATTATGAATCTAAATGAAGAAAGTCCTATTCCCCTAAAGGATTTTTGAGTTTAAAAAATAACATGTCTTCCTCTCCTAATATCTCTTGTATCATAACTATATTAAATTCATCTAACTGCAACAATTATTTGAGGGCCACTCTCTTGGCATACCCCACTAGGAGTCTCATATTAACTGAAATTACTTTCATTAAGTTATTAAGGATGATTTTAAACCCGCTCTAAGTATCCACATAATCAACCCATTTTTTACCTTGATTCACTTCTTTATTTTTATTTTTTTATAAGAAAAAAAAAATTCATTAGATTATCAAAAGTTTACATAGATTACATGCATGGACAAACATGAGAAGATTTTGTCTAAGATGAGTGTGCTCTGGATACAAAAACCTTCCCAGCCTATAACATGCTTGGAAGGGACCATTTTCCATTAAGTGTGAAACCAGATGAACTCCCTAAGAGGCCTGAGACCAATTTTTGACATATAAAAACATAGAAGAACCAAGAGTAGAAAAAACCAGGTAGGAAGTGGCAAAAAAGACCACAAGAAAAAAACCAAATTAGAATAAGTGTAGAAAACCTTTCCTGGATATTATTAGCGAGCTTGGTCATGTTGAAAGAGATACTAGAAGGGGTCATCATAGCCTTCTATCAACCATGGAGGTCATTCCCACTCAAAAAATTTTCCACCTGTGTTGGTGTTGCCATATTATCTTGAGGTTTAACCTTTCAGATTGTCTGCAACATCTGTCTTGTTGGCAATAGTTTTCTTCTTCTCCACATGGCCATAAGAGCCTTTATTACCTAGTTTATTTTCCTTATTTTTCTAAGACCTTAGATTTTCAGGGTTGGGAAGCTTGGTTCCTTTATGAATCGAGTCTAAATTATCTGAATTATTTGGCAAGTTTGAGGAAGTAGGAGGAGGGGGTGGAGGAAGGAATTGAATTCCCAAAGCGCCTTACAAGACTCGCAAAGTTGACTGAGCTTGGAATAAATGGAAATATATGTTAAAAATTATGCCTTCCATGACACATATGACTTCTTCCTAATTCCTCATATGATTACTAAGAAATTTATTGACTACCCAATGACCATTAACAATGGTACTAAGCTCCTATGTTTCCATAACTGCGACCAAGAGTTTGATATGCTATGGGAAATATTCATCAAATTTTTCCACGCGTTGGTCATGCCTTGGAGGGGGAGGAAGTCAACCTTTTCCTCACCCTCCTCTCTTGGCACGTCCTCATTCAAAAACCATAACTATAAGCCAAGAAAGGGCTATGTCCTTAGTGCCAAGCTCCTCAACCTTCTCTACTCTACAAATGTAATAGAGACCAACTATCTGTAGAGTGGTTTGAGTGCTGGAATGAAGGTCCCTATGAGGTATAAAATCTAATTCCCTATCCCAATCAAGGCATGAATGAAGAGTCCTTGTACATACGCCACCCTCTCCCTTTCATTGAATTCAATCTGAGAGGATGAAAAAGTAAAAACACCACCCAACCCCATCTATCAATGCTCTAGGATGTGTTGGCATGGGATGCATCATTAGAATCATGTTTCGAGGGGGAAATTTGATCTAGGGTACCACTTGTTTAATTTGTATCTCCTAAGTTAGTCTCAAATTTGAATTCCTCCCTAAAATCAAAAGTCACAGGTCTTTTGGGAAATCCAAACCCATACCATCAAAAGCTGGTAAAATTAGTGGTTTCGACCCCCTCTTTGGTTGTAAAAGGTAATTCCATGTCCCTTTCACATATGTGTTCAAGGTGATCCAACTATACCCTTCATCAATAGAATTATCCATATAAACAAAATGAATAAACTCACATGATTGGACATAAAAGGAATCCCTATTCACAATCCTTCTAAACAAATTGAAATCACTTAATAGAGAGATAATCCTACCACTTCAAATAACCTACTTTGATTCCATGGAAAATTGTCAATTATTCCATAGTTTGAAAAGTAAAGGACTCCATAGAAGAATTAAGAGGTATTGAATTATACTTACTTGAAAGCTCGATAACCTCCCTTCTTAGACGTTGCCTACAATATTTCTTATTTACTAAGGATAAATCATACCAATCTAATCTCAGCTCTTGACCCAATGCATCATCTTACCCCAAAATTGATTACGATCCCATAATAAAGGGTATAAATAGGTCCCCAACTTGTAGTTCGACCTTCAATATAACAACCCACCCAATTTTTACCCACTATTACAAGCTCACTAGCGTAAACATGTGTTGAGAGCTACCATGCATGACCCAATATCCAAGATTTAGTTATGGAAATGGTGTCACTTGTCCAAAAATTACTGTAACACTCAGAGACACATGATCACATAGATGTTAGACAATTTCATTGGTGACCTTTTCCCTGAGTTGGAACCACATTATAACCTAGATTTATTCCCATCTACATGCATGCATGCTTGCTAGTGTGGCCAAAAGGATCTAACTGCACGCATAACCCATCCTTTGTGTGGTTGTGGCCAAAATTTCCTCTTTATGTGCGTGTGGCCACGACCTCTATTCCGAAAATTTAGGGCTTGCCTATATACCAACTACCCATAATTCTTCAAAAAAATTTCAATAAGGTTCCTTAGTCCTCATGCCCTGTTTCCAAGCTCTGTTTATGTTCAATCTTACATAACATATAATAGTGATTTATACAAACATTTTGTAAACATAATACATGTAGGTCATGAATGCATAATTGTTCACTCTTTACATTAGTTTCTTTAGATGTTCATCAATAAGCCTTAATGCCCTCTCATGGGAACAAATTTCTATTTCATACCGGGCATCAGTTGTACAGTTGCTAGAAAGGTTAAATACAACAGTGTCACCGAGTGGAATCTATAAAATACCAGGTGAAAACGTTGTTGGCTTTGAGTTTGGTTCCTTCCATCAGAAAGAGTACACAACGAAAGCCCATGTGAAGACCTGTTTTGAATAAATTTTTGTAGTGATGAGTCAGCGTTGAAGACAACGTGTTGTTGAGGGAATTTCCAAGGCCGCCAAACATCACATGGCATTTATGCCTTTCATATTAGGATAAAAAATCTGCATTGATATGAATTTCTCCCTCTTGTAGCAATTTTCAATTATTCTATCACCTTCATACGCCCATGTGCTCAAGATTTTAGCATCAACCTAAAGCACATAGAACACTTTATCATGAATAAACTACCATTGCAAATACAAATATTTCCTAAAAGGTGTACAAAGGCCACCCATCTTCTAGAGAACTAGTGAATATGTTGAAAATTTTTATGTTGCCCACAAATTTTTCTTTTAAGTGTTCTTTAAGGAGATTCATTCACCTTTTAAAGTAAATGTGAAATTTCACTTTTTAATTCTCTTATTTAAAATGGGCTTCATATTTTTTTAATAGGTGGATAAAGCTTGAAACGTTCATATCAATTTTTTTAAAAAATGGATTAATGTTAATGGAGTGATAAGGTGGAGTTTTTTGTAATTATATTTTAAAATTTTGTATTTTAGTGGAGAAAGGTGTGAATTTTTTGGTGTGATTGAAATTGTAATTTGGAGTGATAAGGATTGAATTTTGTAATTCTTGGAGTGATAAGTTGAATGTTGAAGTAATTTTTTAGAGTGATAAGGTAAAATTTTTGTTGTAAATTTGGAGTGATATGTGGATATTTGAAAGCTTATTGTTAAAGTTTTTTTTTTTACCTATAGGCGAGTCAGTTTTGAATACAATTTTCTTACAAGGAGGTCTATAACTTTGAGAAGATTCCATGACGATGTGAAAGTTGATGTACCTTGAAAATTAATAAAACCATATCCTTTTTGTGGTGATGGTGTCCTAGATCCGCCCGAAATTGAATAAGGGGATTTTAGGTACACCGTGAATATGTTTATGATGGTGCATGATGTTAGGGTCCTATAATAATAGGATTCATAATTTTCGAATTGACTTTGATTAATCTTGTAATATGTACATACTTTGCTTTCTGCAAATTGTTTTCCCATAGCAGAAAAATAAAAAATGTAAAGAGGGTAAAAGTCCTAAAATAAAAATCAAAGGAATTGAAAGAAAAAATATCAAAAAGAATAGAAAATGGACCCCAAACAAAAAGAGATAAAAATAAAACATGAAAGTGATGCAAGTCCAAATGCCACTACTATTTTACTTTTTCTGCAAAATAAAGATTGTGTGTATCTTGTTACATTGCCACAATCCATGAAGGTTAATTAACTTAATCTTAACTTCTCATATTTTAAATTTCATGTTATTAGATAGAGAATAAAGATCTAGCCAAACAATTTAATCTTGGCAGATCGGTAGTTAGGTAGAGAATAATAAGGAGCTCAATAGCTTATTTTGAGACGTTGGAAGAAATAAGGATATAATTAGTTAGTTTGATGTTTTAAAAGAAAAATGAATAAGAGTTTGCAAGCTCAAATGCACCCAGGTAAATAAAGAAAAAATGTTAGGGTATCATATGGGTAGGAAGAAGCAGTTTTTACAATCATGGATAAGCAGAAAAATTGGTCATTTCAGTCACTAACTTCCTTTAAAAAATCATCCCTTTGTAAAAATACTTCATCCCCTCCATTTTCATTCTTTCCCCTTAATTTTTCCTTTTTCCCATCATCATCCAGTTTCCTTTGCAAAAATCCCCTTTTCCTAAGTTTAAAACTCATTATACTTAAGAAAACTAAAACCCTTTAACTAATTCCCCTCTTATTCAAAAATACCCATAAAATCCAAAAATACTATATCCTAAGTGTAAAAACATTATGTAGGGACCTACAACAAAGGAATTTATCCCTATATCATATTTTACACTAGGCTTAGTGTATTTTCCCTCATATTATTCATTACTAACACATTAATTTATATATTAAACCCTTTATTCACCTTTCAGCCCATATTATATTAATTCCTTTTATTATTATTTCCCATCCATATTTTAAGTTTTAACCTATGGTTTATTTCCTCCACGTGATATATATTCCTGCTCATCCCATAGGTTAAAACTATTCCCACTATATAATAACCCCCGCTAATGTTAATATTACACTTATATACATTTCATTTGATTGAAACATTAATATCTACCTATCCAAACTATGTATTAAAATTTATGTTTAAATACATATTTCACTTCCCTCTATATTAAAAACCTGCGCCCCACACCATTTCACCCATCAGATTTACTGCATCATCGCGACCGTTCGCTTCCCATCTACCAGATCCAACGGTGACAAACCCTCATCGCGAATTTCTCAGCACAATCGATAAAGAAAACCAAAGCTTGCGATAAACACAGTTTTCAAGATTTCTCTCACCTCCACACGTCTTAATTCCATTGGATTGCATCGATCGTTTTGATCCTGCTCACCACTTTTGAGCCTTGCGAAACCTCCTGACGGTTTTTCCTTCCCCGCACCCAAACAACCCTCCTATTTGAATTGACTTGCGTTTAATGCATTCACTGTTCAATCAAATTGTTTATGAAAATGTCTGAATGCATTCATTCGTACCTTTTTGTTACCGTTTTCCACACAAAAGAAGTATTGCAGACCAAAAAGATTGTTGTCGCCTCTGTTTTTAACTTAAAAACGAACAAAATTCACCAAATTCGACTACTACAATCAATGCAGAAGCCATCAGAGTGCCTATAAAGACCAGCAAAAGCTTCTGAAAACTTTCCAACCCCAAAAAACCTTCTATACAACGAAATTCCAAATTTCCCAGGTATTTTTTAGAGGAAAAAGACTCATTCACCAATCTAAAAGAGTTTTACAGTTAATTAAATCAATTTTGAGCCTGTACACCTAAAAGAAACCCCTGTAGCTTCATAAATATTTTTATTCTATAAACCCTAAGCATTTACTCACAGATTCTGAAGCTGATCAGGTGATCAAGTCCTTAATAGAAAAAATGCTTAAATTTTTATTTACTCAAAATTGGTCCAAACCAGAATGACAGGAAAGAGCTCGTCAAGATGATCCTGTAGCCATGAATGGCATTGAAAACCAACGCTGTATGAAGAAGATATTCAAGTTTGAAGTTTTTCAATTTCAGGTAAAAAAAGGCCAGTTTGAATTTATAAAAGTTTTTATTAAAAAAAGAATATTCCACAGAATATTCTGGGAATTTCCATGGAATATTCCACAGAATATTCCAGTGGCTTCCAACCATAAGGCACCACGTGGCCAGCCCGGAGGCCGCCACGTGGCCCCATGGGTCGAATGAAATTGGTGTTATACAATTTTGTTGTCGTAGGCAACGATCGACCCCAGGTCAGGGCGGAGGCAACCGGATGGCCCGACCAGTGAGCCATAGGTGGTTCTTATTAAACCATTGGCACGAAGTTTCATTTGAAGTTCAAAATTTGTTTGGGTGGGGCCTGAAAGGGGGCCAACCCCCTCATCATATAACCATCCGCTCGGAACCCAGAGCTAAGAATCGGCACGCATAACAATATGTATCAGGTCATGTGGTGTGGAGTTGAATTTATAATGCAGTTATATATTAAAGTTTAACATTATTGTGCCAAAGTTTGCGCAATAAACAACGCTTAGAAATCTCAGTCTTATGGATGTGGCCTTATCTCATTAACACCAACTAATGGTGGTAAAAATGGCGGAGGCTCCAAAAATTTAGCACCGCTCCTTATTTGTCGGGCCTAACTGGAGTTCCACCACATTTGGTGGAGCTTTCCTAGCCCTAACTGGGCAAAGTCTGTTTCAGTCATAACTTTGGCTAGGGAAGTCCTTTTGAAACGAATTTTTGTTTTGTTTTGGGGGTATTGGAACATTCTGAAGCTGTTGGAACAGGTTGCAGAGCCATCAGGGCACTCTGTCAGAGGTTTTATCAGTGGAATTGCTTGTGGAGCCACCAGGGCCTTGTGAATGATTAGCTGTATTGGGCTATGTTCATCTGTTTGAGGTGAATGAATAGTCAATTTTTACTGTTTCCAGCACTCTAATTCTGATTATGCAGCTATTTCAGCCTTTTGAGGCTTTATTCATGGTGTAAAACTTATTTTGAGCATTAATAGAGAAGGGAAAAGCCCATTGGGAGGCTTTTGGACCTAGCAGATGTAGCCCAAGGAAGGGGTTAACTGCTTTATCAGATGCTTGTTACTATGCTATGAATTGTTGCTACTTATTTTTAGAGTTTAACACTTTAAACAGTAATTTTAAATAAGTCCTCTTAACACATAAAGACTTATACAGTGATCAAAACATATTTGTTTCATTCCAAAACACATTACTTCCACTGCAGAACACCTTAACTTGCTTCGTCACTCATAAAATTGGTTAATGAATACTTTGCAATCAGAAAACAAATAATTTCATTACCAGATCGCTTTAGTGTTTACTTCATATTTCTTTAGGCAGAGCCAGTAAGAGGGCCATAAGCTTCTGGTTTCATCCTTTCTTTGAAAGGTGAAATAACCAGTAAAAGCCCCTACTATCTATCTATGTATAAGAAATATTTTGTTCACAAATTTCAGATCAGAAGCCTTGACCTATTTTAAAACAAACTTTGATTAAGTTTAGCCATCTACAGACCCGAGAAAGCCTCTGAGACCTTTAAAAATATTTCCTACAGTAATTAGGCATCCTTTTTGATGTTCTAAGATTGTTTTATCACAGAAAAGTGCACTGTAAACCCTAGATATCATTTTCTGAAAGATATAAGGTCTTAAAATTTCTCTTTTGATACAAAAGTTATAGTTTGAGTTAAATTGACCAGAATTACCCCTTTGAAAACAAAATATAGAACCCCTATCATATCTAAAATCCTTTTGCAAACTATTTAAACTTACAAAAGTTTTTTTCAGGCCTAAATCATTGTTTTAAAGGTCAAAAGTATTGAAATTGATAAATCAAACCAATCAATGGCTTCTAAAAGCACCCTTGTGATCAAACCTCTACAACCCCCTATTGTAGATGTGGAGCATATTCGCATGGCATATGTAGATTTCAAAATTATTGATACTGTGACAGAGTTCAAACTTCTTGAGCTCTGTTGTTGGAGCCAAGAGAAGTCCCTAGATCAGGCTGATGAAGTGTTTATCTGGGAATAAAACTTGCCTAAATATGTTGTTCCTCATACTCATGAACGACCAGAGGCAATCAGACTCTGCCAATCATGCTATTATCCTGATCAAAGAGCCATTGTGAACCATGAATTTTTTTTGTTTGTTTACCATCACAGTTGAATCTATCAACAAGATGCTTCAGTTACAACCTGGACCAAATGAAGTTCCTTTATCTATTGAAGCCCTCACTAAGTTCTATTTGGAGCTGGATTTTCCCAAGAGATTCCAAAATTTTCAAACCTTCATGCCATCCTATGTGGAAATTCCCAAAATAAATCCTCCATACTCCTCTGCAAAATTTTTAGAAAGAACTAGACATATGATTTCCATGTTATCTTTTATCCTTGGATATTTCACAGATGAACATGCTGATGTAGCAGTACTTTGTTTCTTGTCCATTTTTGTACCTAGTCAGCCTCCTGCTATCATCTTTAAAATTTTTCCCAATATATTGTTAACAGTATCCATGAACAATTAGTCAAACTTCCTTCTGAAGGTGTTTTTAGGTATTCTTCATTCCTATTCCACATGTTCTTATATTTTCAGTTTGAAAAGTATCCTATAAGCCTTCAGAAGCTTGATGTGGAAGGAAATACACAATCTATCATATTCTGGACTTCCTTGATAAGGAATGAAGCAAATGAGTTTACCTATTCAGAGTTCATAGATTCTTTTATCCATCCCTTGGTCAATTTGCTAAACAATAGTGTGCAGCCTAGAATTAGCAACAAAATCAAGAAATTTTATTGTCTGAACATAACAGGACATACGATTGGTACTTGTACCAAAATCACACTGAAATCAGAGTCTATGGGTCAAGCCTTATTCCTTATAAATTTCCAAAATACCTCCCCATGAGGTTATTTGCTCTGGAGTATATAAGGTAGATTTTAAATTATGATGCTATCACTTTATTAATTGCAAAGAATAAAAGACAATTCAAGTTAAAGAACCAGGTTGGCCCATTCATCTGTAATAATAGAGAAGCAGGTCTAGAGGCAGAAAAACATTTTCAGGAGTTCAAATTCAGTCCTAGTTTATTTGGTATTATGACCCCCTTGGTATTATTAGAAAAATGACAGTTAAGTGCAAATTAATTCCATACATACATGAAAAGAATCCTGAGATTGAGAAATTCTCAATCCGATCTGAATGGTTAGAGAATACATTGGTAGATGTTGAGAAGCAAAGTGATACTAGTCAATCTTTTTAAACTCCAGCCCAAGAAGACAGAAGTATGAAAATAAATAGGGAATAAGAGTCTTATACAACTGAGACTACTACAAAAACAAAATTCAAACTAAGATACAACAAAAAGCCAAAGATTAATCTTGTTAGTAAAGAAAAGGAGACAGTAGAGGTCATTGACACAAAAATTGCAGAAAAATACACTGTAACTCCTACAATCATTGAAGAGGAACAACAACCAACCACTTCTAATACACAATTAATTCAGGAACAACACACTATAGAAGTGTCTTCATCCAAAAAATCAGAAGAAAAGAACATGGACAGCAAGGAAAGATACAAGGAAATTAAGGCCAAAAATGAAGAAATAAAAAATGAAATATATTCTCAGTACCTAAAGCAAACTCCTAGCATTCAGAATAGGCTTCTTTCAGCCTTTGACTACAAAAAAAAAAAATGCTGGTGACAGTTCTTTAGCCCACAGTTTCAACTCCTAAATCATCCTATGATTATAAAAAGATTGATTTTGAAGTTCCAGTCCAGAATATTCATCCTCTGGATCAAAATGAATTTCATAAATAGGTAGGAGAGATGATTTATTCCACCATGACCACCAAGGCCATGAGTGCACATAAGCTTCAAAACACTTTGATAAATGTAAGAGATCAAATCAAACTAGAGAAAGCATCTTCATATGAAAAGGATACCAGAATCAAATCCTTAGAAGAGCTAGTGATTGAAGTAGGATATGCTCCACAAAATATAAAATCTGCAGAGGAATTGATAAAAAAGAAGAATGATGATATTGCTAAACTTAAGCAATAATTGAAGCTTCCCCCTGTAGAGCATCCCCAGGCCAAGGAGATTTTATAGGATTCTAATCAGAAAGATGAGATGATGAGTCTCATTTTGCAGTTAACAACCCAGATTAAAGAAATGGAAATTGAAATGGAAAAATTGATCCAAGAGAAAGAAGCCAACAAAGCATAGGAAGTCCTTGCCACTGTGATTCCCATAGTTACAACAACTGTACCATCTACTTTGGCAGAAACATTATCTCCTAATGTTCCAATGGCAACAACAGTTCTAGTTACTTCATCAACAACCCCAACCAATGAATCTTCAACAACAACAACACAACAATGATATGAGTCAAGTAAATTAGTAAAGGAAATGAAAGATATGTCTATCCAGACAAATGAGATAAATAAGTTAAAAGAAAAGATAAAAAAATCTCGAAGATGCTAAGAAACTTGCACAATTAAATTCCAAGAATGAAGAACAAAAGGCCAACAGGTTGAATGAACAACTGAAGAATTTGGAAAAAGAATTAACTTTGAAAGAACCTATGGCACATGTTAAGCATCAATTATGGTCCAATATCATTGAAGCTGTCAATGATACTTGGCCATCTATACAGGTCATCTATGAGAAATTTTTTTTTATTGAAACCAACAAAAGAAGCAATATAGAAGACAAAAGAAGAGCTAGGTAAAAAACCTGAAGAAGCTCTAGAAATCATCAAATTTCTCAATTCCAAAAATAAACAAGAACTGGAGGAAATTGGAATTATTGATAGAATAGAGACCATCCTAGAAGTTAGGAAGGTAATATCCAAGAAGAACTTGATGACACAATTAGAGGAAAAGTGCCAAAACATGGAAATTGCAACTACAAGATTTATGATTAAATTTGATGTTCTAAGGCAAAAAGGCCTTCCCAATCCTCTGGTGATTAATGATAGATTAATGAAGCAAGAGGATTATGAAAAAAAGATAAGAGAATTTTCCAAAGAGAAGGTAAACAAATAAGCTCTGCAAGGAATCCCAACAGGGAAGGTATTATATAAGAATTTTGAATTTTTTTTTTACTTACGACATGAAGTAAAATACTTATTTGTGAACAAACCAACATTTTCTACATATGGGTAGGCAGAGGCAGTTTTTACAATCATGGATAAGCAGAAAAATTGGACATTTCAGTCACTAACTTCCTTCAAAATATCATCCCCTTGTAAAAATACTTCATCCCCTCCATTTTCATTCTTTCCCCTTCATTTTTCCTTTTTTCCCATCATCATCTAGTTTCCTTTGCAAAAATACCCTTTTCCTAAGTTTAAAACTCATTATACTTAAGAAAAGTAAAACCCTTTAACTAATTCCCCTCTTATTCAAAAATACCCATAAAAGCCAAAAATACTATATCCTAAGTGTAAAAACATTATGTAGGGACCTACAACAAAGGAATTTATCCCTATATCATATTTTACACTAGGCTTAGTGTATTTTCCCTCATATTATTCATTACTAACACATTAATTAATATATTAAATCCTTTATTCAACTTTCAGCCCTTATTATTCCTTTTATTATTATTTCCCACCCATATTTTAAGTTTTAACCTATGGTTTATTTCCTCCACGTGATATATATTCTCTCTCATCCCATAGGTTCAAACTATTCCCACTATGGTTCTCATCTTCCGCAGGTTTGCATCTTCTTATTAGTTATTTTTTTCCGCAGATTCACATCTGCCCATCTTTTCCGCAGGCGTGGAGATAAAAAAGCAGGTTCGCATCTGCCCATCTCTTCCACATCTCTTCACCTCACCTTCTTAGTCTGTATGTGTAGGGAAAACCTATCGCTGTTTGATCCCTAGGAGCGCTGCTACTGCTGAGGGTCTCTCCTGCTTTTATCTTTATCTCCTTTTCTTGAGTGTATAGAGGGTGAGCTTTTACCCTTTTCTATAGGATTTGTTTAAGATCGAACCTAGATCCCTCACGTCTTCCAGATCGAGTGCCTGCTAGGGTTCTGAATATGTGTTTTATCTAAATATCGATGCGAGACTGGGGCGTGCGACTCGAACCCTCGCACTTTGGGTTGTCCATGTACCGATTTTCAGATCTATAGGGTTTCTGTTTTATTTTCTAAAACTACCGTCGCAGCTACCTGCTATTTTCAGGAGGCGGATCCTGCTTTTCCGTTTGTTTGTCGTGCAAAAAATCGAACTTTCGGCTTGGTTGTGAGAAGTTTTTGCAAATTGAATTCTGGCTTAGGTGCAAGAAGCTTTTGCATTTTAGGTTTCAAGTTTACATCTCTTTTGTAGGTTCGCATTTTCCCATATCTTCTGTAGGCGTGGAGATAAAAATGCAGGTTCGCATCTGCCCATCTCTTCACATTTCTTCCAAAGGTTCGCATCTCTTCCGCAGGTTCACATCTCTTTCGCATCTCTCCCGCAGGCGTGGAGATAAAAAAAAGATATATTCTGCTCCATCGATCAGGGGTTCGCAGGGTTCGATTTTCCCAATCTTGGTTTACTCCTGCAGTATGACTCCCAACTTCACGAAGATAATTTTCGGCCCAATTCTGTCCACCTCTGAGGATCAAGCTCCTGCCCATATTGTCAGTGAAGCCCCAGCTCCCATTGTGCAGGTGGTCAAGGCCTCACTGGATGAGGCCTTGAAGTTTTCTGAAAGTGCCTTAATCTGCCGGTTTAATGGCTTTTGGCCACGACTGACAACTCTCCATAGTTGGATCTCGGAGGTATGGAAGCCTGTCATTTCTGATGAAATTAATATCTACCCCTGTGCTAAGGGTTTATTTATAGTAGATTTTGAAAACTCGGAAAGAAAACAATGCATTTTAAATTCCGGCCCTTGGTCTTGGGAAAACTCGGGCCTATTCATGAAGCCATGGAACCCATCATTCGATCCCTCAACAACAGTCATAACCTCGGCACTAGTTTGGGTTAGATTTCCAAACCTACCTTTGCATCTCTGGAATCTCTCCTCGCTAAAAGCCATCAGAAATGCAATTGGGGAAATTTTACTGCAGGTGCCCAAAAACAGACGAATATGTCAGAACCACCTATGCACGCATCTGTGTCGAAATGGAATTTAGCGCCAAATTCCCAGCTGAAATAATCTTAACAAGAAAAGACTATGTATGGAACTAGAAAATCGACTATGAAAGTGTCCTCTTCAGATGTTGATCCATCTTTGAGATAGGCCATCTAGCTAAAAATTGCCCAAAAGTCTCCCCGAAAAATTCTGTTAGAAAGAATCACCATAGATCTACATGGTGGGAAGGAGCACAAAAGGAAAATTACACTATCATCAAGGAAGAATACTCTCCAGAAAACTCTGAATTGCAAGAAATCAGGAAAGAAAGAAACAACCCTCAAGACAAGAAGGGGGAAAGCCCTGACCAACAACAAAAAAAGGAACTCGACAGCCCCTCAAGCATCAACAATTATGAGGATTCGAATACCACGCAAAAGAAAGCTTCATTTTTCAGCAAAGAAGATCTCCCAGATCCCGAAGATAAGACACCAGTGTCCCAAGAATCATAAGAGATGAAGGAGGTGCAAGATAAAGGAAGTTGGAAGACCGTAGAGAAGAAAAAGAAATCTACAACACCAATCTCGCCAAGAAAGACGAGAAGCCAGACAATTAAGAAATAAGAAAATTTTATAGGTCCGATAGACCAAAGTTTGGTCTCAGTGGATGTTAACCATCATCATCATCATCATCATCATCATCATAATAACCCCCGCCAATGTTAATATTACACTTATATACATTTCATTTGATTGAAACATTAATATCTGCCTATCCAAACTATGTATTAAACTTGATGTTTAAATACATATTTAACTTCCTTCTATATTAAAAACCTGGGCCCCACACCATTTCACCCTGCAACTTTACTGCATCATCTCGACCATTCACTCCCCATCTACCAGATCTGACGGTGACAAACCCTCATCGCAAATTTCTCAGTGCAATCGATAAACAAACCCAAAGCTTGCAATAATAGTAGTTTTCGGGTTTTCTCTCAACTCCACACGTCTTAATTCCTTTGGATCGCATCGATCGTTCCAATCTCGCTCCACTTTTGAGCCTTGCAAAAATCGCCTGATGGTTTTTCCTTCCCCGCGCCAAAACCACCTTCCTATTTGAATTGACCTCCGTTTAATGCGTTCACTGTTCAATCAAATTGTTTATTAAAATGCTCGAATGTATTCATTCATACCTTTCAGTTACCATTTTCTACACAAAATAAGTATTGCAGACCAAAAAGACCGCTGCCACCTCTGTTTTTAGCGTAAAAATAAACAAAATTTTCCAAATTCGACTACTACAATCACTGCAGAAGCCATCAGAGTGCCTATAAAGACCAGCAAAAAATTCTTAAAGCTTTCCAACCCTAGAAACCCTTCTACTCAGTGAAATTCCAAATTTACCAGGTATTCTTCAGAGGAAAAAGACTCATTCATTAATCTAAAAGAGTTTTACTGTTAATTAAATCAGTTTGGAGCCTGTATACCTAAAAGAAACCCCTGTAGCTTCATAAATATTTTGATTCTATAAAACCTGAGCATTTACTCACAGATTCTGAAGCCTTGACCTATTTTAAAACAAACTTTGATTAAGTTTAGCCATCTACAGACTTGAGAAAGCCTCTAAGACCTTTAAAAACCTTCCCTGCAGTATTTAGGCATCCTTTTTGATGTTTTAAGATTTTTTTATCATATAAATGTGCACTGTAAACCCTAGATATCATTTGCTGAAAGCTATAAGGTCTTAAAATTTATCTTTTGTTACAAAAGTTACAGTTTGAGTTAAATTGATCAGAATTACTCCTTTGCAGACAAAAGATAGAACTCATGTCATATCTGAAATCCTTCTGCAAATTGTTTAAACTTACAAAAGTGTCTTTCAGGCCTAAATCATTCTTTTTAAGGTCAAAAGTATTGAAATTGATAAATCAAACCAATTAATGGCTTCTAAATGCACCCTTGCGATAAACCCTCTACAACCCCCTATTGTAGATGTAGAGCATATTCCCCTGAAAAATGTAGATTTCAAAATTACTGATACTGTGACAGAGTTCAACCTTCTTGAGCTCCACTACTGGAGCCAAGAGAAATCCCTAGATCAGGCTGATGAAGTGTTTATTTGGGAACCAAACTTGCCTAAATGTGTTGTTCCTCATACTCACCAATGCCCAGAGGCAATCAGACTCTACCAATCATGCCATTCTCCTTATCAAAGAGCCATTGTTAACCCTGAAAAAGAAGTTTTGTTTACCATCACAGCTGAATCTATCAACTAGATGCTTTAGCTACAGCCTGGACCAAATTAAGTTCCTTTATCTATTGAAGCCCTCACTAAATTCTATTTGGAGCTAGATTTTCCCAAGAGATTCCAAAATTTTCAAACCTTCATGCCATCCTATGTGGAAATTCCCAAACTCAATCCTCCATACTCCTCTGCAAAATTTTTAGAAAGAACCAGACATATGATTTCCATGTTATCTTTTATCCTTGGATATTTCACAGATGAACATGCTAATGTAGCGGTACTTGGTTTCTTGTCCATTTTTGTACCTGGCCAGCCTCCTGTTGTCATCTTTAAATTTGCCCAATATATTGCTGATAGTATCCATGAACAATTAGTCAAACTACCTTCTGAAGATGTTTTTAGGTATTCTTCATTCCTATTCCACACGTTCTTATATTTTCAGTCTGACAAGTTTCCTATAAGCCTTCAGAAGCTTGACATGGAAGGAAATCCACAATCTATCATATTCTGGACTTCCTTGATAAGGAATGAGTCAAATGAGTTTACCTATTCAGAGTTCACAGATTCTTTTATCCATCCCTTGGTCAATTTTCTAAACAACAGTGTGCAACCCAGAATTAGCAATGAAATCAAGAAACTTTTACAATTATAAACTTTTACAATCATGTTGTGTAACCAGCTCCAAAAAGAGAAGAAAAGAAATATAAATGCCTTAGAAATGAGCCACTTCGAGGGAGCAACCTCCAATACATTACATAAATGAAAAATTCTTGGATGATACAATTTACAAAACCTGCTTTCTATATATAGGAGTCCATGGGGCCATAATGTAATCCTAGTGGGCCACAATGTAATCCTAGCTGACCTAACAATAATAATTTAAGGGCACAATAATAACAAAATGGGGGTTACAAGGGTACAATAATAACAATAAGGGGTTACACTAACAACAATAAGGGACTATACTAGTAATATAGGGACCTAACATGCCCCTCTCCTTCAAAAAAGTGTTGTCCTCAACACTTGAGTAGCTCTGGGTGCTTCTGTATAAAATTCTCATCCTCCCATGTAGAATCTTGAGTGGGTAAGTTCTTCCACTTGATGAGATATTCTGAAATTGATCGATTCTGTAGTTGTCAAGTTCTTGTTTTTGTGACCGCTTCAGGTTCCAATATGATTTTTCCTTCCTCATCAAGTTCTGGTAATATTGTTTGAACTGGAAGATTTTCACCGATAACCTTCTTTAAGCATGAAACATGGAAAATTGGATGTACTCGCAAAGAAGCAGGAAGCTCCAATTTGTATGCCATAGTACCAATCTTTTGCAACACCTTGTAAGGACCATAGTACTTTGGCGATAATTTATTATCCTTCTTAGCTTGCTTGAGGGACATTTGTTTATATGGTTGTAGCCGTAAAAATACCCAATCTCCTATGTCAAAACTTCTCTCGCTGCGATGTTGATCTGCCTGTTGTTTCATTCGATTTTGTGCCAAATTCAGGTTATCCTTTAAGAGTTGGAGAACTTCTTGCTGATGCTCGATGTGATATTCCACTACTTGAACCTTCGAATTTTCCCTTAAATATGATGTGATCGATGGTGGATGATATCCATAAAGTGCCATAAATGGGGTCATTTTTGCTGCAGTATGGAAGGAAGTGCTATACCACCATTCAGCGAGAGGTAA
This sequence comes from Pinus albicaulis, assembly GCA_034641835.2. Lineage (NCBI taxonomy): Eukaryota > Viridiplantae > Streptophyta > Pinopsida > Pinales > Pinaceae > Pinus > Pinus albicaulis. The sequence continues at coordinate 125,819,626 of CM076582.1, read as the reverse complement.
CCACTTGACCCATTGTGTTTGTTTATCGGATACAAAACAACGAAGATATCCTTCCAAACATTTATTTACTATCTCTGTTTGACCATCAGATTGAGGATGATAAGATGAGCTATGAGCTAATTGAGTACCCAAACAAGAAAATAACTCCATCCAAAAATTTCCCGTAAAAATGGGATCTTTGTCGCTCACAATAACCCTTGGGCTTCCATGTAGCTTTTGAATTCTGTCCACAAATGTAGTAGCAACTGTACTTGCTTTAAATGGATGAGATAATGCACAAAAGTGTGCATACTTGTTAAGTCTATCAACTACCACCATGATGACATTCTTTCCTTCAGACTTAGGTAAACCTGTGATAAAATCCATTGAAATCTCCTCCCAACGCTGACTTGGAATAGATAAAGGTTGTAGAAGTCCCGGGGTCTTAATTGTCTCCACTTTATTCTGCTGGCAAACCAAACATTCCGCCACAAACTTTTGAATATCAGATTTAAGGCCATCCAAAAAAAAATCTTTCTTCACCCTGTGGTAAGTTTTTAAAAATCCTGAGTGTCCTCCTAAAGGAGAAGTGTGCAATTCCAGAAGAATCTTTTGTTTCATTTGGGAATTCTTACAAAGATATAAGCGATCTTTGTACCATAAGGAATCATTTTTCCAACTAAATGTATCAGATGTACTAGGATCTTGCTGCAACTTTTGAATGAGTGTCCATACATCTTTTCCCTTCTTCCATTCATCTCTTGCTTCGGTTATCCAATCTGGTTGGATAATAGAAATGGCACAAAGCAATGCTTCCACCTCTTCATTCTTTCTTGAGAGTGCATCTGCAACCACATTAAGCTTTCCTTTTTGTAGATTATTTCAAAGTCATAACCCAACATCTTTGTGACCCATTTTTGCTGCTCTTCTGATGATAGTCTTTGTTCCAAAAAGTGTTTAAGACTATCATGATCAGTTTTTACCTTGAAGTGTCTTCACATTAGGTAAGTTCACCATTTCTTTAGTGCATGTAGTATTGCTAACATTTCCTTCTCATAAATAGGTTTCTGTAAATACTTTCCTTTGATTGGACGACTTTCAAAAGCAATGGGTCTTCCTTCCTGCATTAAAACTGCACCAATTCCATTTCCTGAGGCATCACATTTCACAATAAAGGTTTTTGTGAAGTCTGGTGTAGCTAAGACCGGTGCTAGGCACATTGCCTCTTTAAGATGTTCAAAGGCCTTAGTTGCTTCACGAGTCCATGAAAATGCATCTTTCTTCAATAATGTTGTTAGAGGTGCTGCTATTCTCCCATAATTCTTAACAAACTTGCGATAATAGCCTGTTAACCCTAGAAATCCTCGCAACTGCTTTACTATCTTGGGGACTTTCCATTCCTTAATGGTTTTAATTTTGTTAGGGTCTACTTTAACACCCTCGTGAGATATAATATGACCCAGATATTACACCTCTTGTACTCCAAAGAAACAATTGGATGTTTTTGCATATAATTGTTTCCCCTGTAATAGTTTGAGCACCCTGTCAACATGTTCAACATGATCCTTCCAAGACCTGCTGTAGATTAGTATATCATCAAAAAATACTAGCACAAATTTTCTAAGGAAGGGTTTGAAAATGGAATTCATCAACCCTTGAAATGTAGAAGGTGCATTGGTAAGGCCAAAAGGCACAACCAAAAATTCATAATGACCCTCATGAGTTCGAAATGCTGTTTTTGGAATATCTTCAGTCTTCATTCTAATTTGATGATATCCTGAACGAAGATCCAACTTGGTAAAATAAATTGCTCCATGTAATTCATCCAATAATTCATCAATCATAGGAATGGGAAATTTGTCTTTAATGGTGAGCTTATTGAGCTCCCTATAATCCGGAAACATTCGCCATGATCCATCCTTCTTGTGTACCAATACTACAGGAGCAGAGAAAGAACTTTGACTAGGTTGAATTATACCCGCCTCTAACATTTCTGCAATCATATGTTCAATTTCACTCTTTTGGAAGTAAGGATATCTACAAGGCCTGATGTTTGGACGAACACTTCCTGGAATCAAATGAATAGCATGATCATGATCACGAATAGGTGGGAGTCCTTTGGGAGTTTCCAACACCTTGGAATGATTGTCCAAGTCTTGTTGGAGATCTGCCAAAATAGATGATTTTGATGTCGGAATGTCTAGTGAGCATAATTGTGCAATTACGCCTCGCTGTTCTTTCTTTAGAAGCTTTGTCATGACATTAGAGCTTATTATCCTTCTCGGCTTCCCTTCAATACCCCGTAATTCGACTTCCTTTCCTTCTGAAAAAAATTTCAAGAAAAGTTCTTGAAAATTAAAAGCTACCGTCCCCAAAGATTGTAACCATTGTACTCCTAGTACAACATCAACACCTCCCATAGGAATGGAAAGCATTGGACTAGTCAATACATATTCCCCCATGGTTAGCTTAATATTATGGCATTTTCCAGAGCAATTTATAGTTCCTCCATTTGCAACCATCACTTGACATTCTAGTGCTGGGTATAGGAAACAATTTAATTCCTTGGCTACCTTACAATGAATAAAATTATGGGTGCTACATGAATCAATCAACACTATTACCTTTTTCTTCTTGATTTGTCCTTGTATCTTGAGAGTTTGAGGAGTGGTAATTCCTGCCAGTGCATTACACGATATGGTCGGATTCATTTCTTCCTCTTCTAGGTTTGGTTCCTGGTGTATATCCTCTTCTTGTTCATTTTCTTCTTCCTCTTCACAATCTATGTAAAATAATTTCTTCTCAGCACACTTATGACCTTTAGTGTATTTTCTATCACAACTGTGGAAAAGCCATTTTGCTCTTTTTTCTTCCAATTGTTGTGGTGTCAACCTTGTGGGTTGTGGAAATCTAGGAGTAGCAACACTTCCATCTTTATAGAAGTGAGTGGTAGGCTTCCTTGTCGCCATAATTTTACATTCAATTTTTCTTGCCAACCTAAATGCCTTCTCCAATGAATCAGGTTCCAAAACCTGAACTTCATGTTGGATGTTATCCTTTAAAGTACCTATGAAAAAATCAATCTTGTGTTCCTCTGGAATATCAGTTACCCTTATATTCAATTTTTGGAAGTCCTCAATGTGCTCCCCCACTAAACCCTTTTTTTTGAGATTTATCAATTGGCTAAAGAAGGTGTTGCTCTTTGTATCCTCATAATGTGCTATCATTTCCTCAGTAAAAATTGACCAAGTGACAATTTTTTTACGGGAGCAAAGCCATCGATACCATACAAATGTATTTTGTTCTAAATGTAAAGTTGCAATGCGTACCTTTTGTGTGTTTTGCACATTATGGAGATCAAAATATTGCTCCATCTGTAGTATCCATGTTACAAGATCCTTTCCATCAAACTTCCTCATGTCCATCTTTGGAATATGGTGGTTCTTCCTGCCAACATTAGAGTTTATGAAATCACGATTAACATTTATTTTGTTCTCATCATGAGGTTCTTCTACTATATTTTCACCATTAGGAAACCTTTCTTGTATCAACTTTGTCAAACCTTCGATGTCTGCTTTTAGAAAATTCTTCATGTTTTCCATTTTCTCATCGATCTTAGCTTCCATATCATACATCTTAGATTCCATGCCAGCCTCCATGCCATCCATCTTAGCTTCCACGCCATCCATCTTAGCTTCCACGCCTTTCTTCAAACCGTCCATCTTCACTTCCACGCCATCCATCTTAGCTTCCATGCCTTTCTTCAAACTGTCCATCTTCACTTCCACTCCTTTCTTCAAAACTTCCATTTCATTTTTTTTCGCTCTTTGCGAGAGTGAAATTTGTTGCACTTGCTCTTATAATTTTGATAGATCATGTTGCAATTCTTCATCTTCATGAGTCATGGTAGAGCCTTCTGAAGGCTTAATGGGTGTTGAATTCTTTTTAGGCGCCATTTTAGAATCCAATATTGATACCTTTTACTTGCTTTGAGGAGCTCGATATTGAAATTGAATTATCTCTGTGATTGAAAATATTAAATATTTGAAATTCAGCCCTGTAGTATCCCTCTGAAGCTTCCTTCAAATGCCACAGGTCTGATCTAATTTGGATTCCCCAAGACAAAGTTGTGTCCAATCTCCCACAATGACCTAATTCTGGACTGGTTCATTAGAGCAAACGTGTAGGACTTGCCACGTGTCACTGTTTCGTCCTTTGTCTTTGAAATTGATAGCCAAGAAACTACAGTCCGTGTACTTGCGACAAATTTTTACGGCACTCAAATCCACTGCCCAGAGATAGAGTTATTGAACTTTTCCCACGATCACCTCTTTGAGATGAAATTCAGGAGCCTGAAAAAGCACTACCTTCCACGGATCATATCTCCAAAAATATTTCGAACCAAGCTCTGAAATTTTTTGACGAATTGCCTCAGGATTTCAGCTTCTCACCATACAAATTTCAGATTCTGAACCTTCGTAGAAAAAAATTTATAGCAAAAATTCCACGATGAATTGTTTAGGAGCTTGAAAAAAGACCTAACTTCCACAGATGATATCTCTGAAAATATTGCGAACCAAGCTTTGAAATTTTTAGACAATCTTCCTCAGGATTTCAGCTTCGCACCCGAAAAATTTCAGCTTCTGAAACTTCGTAGAAAAAAAATTATAGCAAAAATTCCACGATGACCTGTTTGGAGCAGCGGAACCCTAGAATCCCAACCTTTGATACCAAATGTTGTGTAACCAGCTCCAAAAAGAGAAGAAAAGAGATATAAACGCCTTAGAAATGAGCCACTTCGAGGGGGAAACCTCCAATACATTACATAAATGAACAATTCTTGGATGATACAATTTACAAAACCTCCTTTCTATAGATAGGAGTCCATGGGGCCATAATGTAATCCTAGTGGGCCACAATGTAATCCTAGCCGACCTAAAAATAATAATTTAAGGGCACAATAATAACAAAATGGGGGTTAAAAGGGTACAATAATAACAATAAGGGGGTTACACTAACAACAATAAGGGACTATACTAGTAATATAGGGACCTAACACTCCTGTTGTCATCTTTAACTTTGCCCAATATATTGCTGATAGTATCCATGAACAATTAGTCAAAATACCTTCTGAAGATGTTTTTAGGTATTCTTCATTCCTATTCCACACGTTTTTATATTTTCAGTCTGACAAGTTTCCTATAAGCCTTTAGAAGCTTGACATGGAAGGAAATCCACAATCTGTCATATTCTGGACTTCCTTGATAAGGAATGAGTCAAATGAGTTTACCTATTCAGAGTTCACAGATTCTTTTATCCATCCCTTGGTCAATTTTCTAAACAACAGTGTGCAACCCAGAATTAGCAATGAAATCAAGAAACTTTTACAATTATCTGAACATAACAGGACAGGTGATTGGTACTTGTACCAAAATCACACTGAAATCAGAGTCTATGGGTCAAGCCTTATTCCTTATAAATTTCCAAAATACCTCCCCATGAGGTTATTTGCTCTGGAGTATATAAGGCAGATTTTAAATTCAAATGCTGTCAATTTCTTAATTACGAAGAAGAAAACACAATTCAAGTTAAAGAACTAGGTTGGCCGGTTCATCTATAATAATAGAGAAGCAGGTCCATAGGTAGAAAAATAGTTGCAGGAGTTCAAATCCAGTCCTAGTTTTCTTTGGTATTATGATCCCCTTGGTATTATTAGCAAAATGAGAGTTAAGTGCAAATTAACTCCATACATACATGAAAAGAAGCCCGAGATTGAGAAATTCTCAAACCAATCTGAATGGTTAGAGAATACATTGGTAGAGGCTGAGAAGCAAAGTGATACTAGTCAAAATTTGCAAACTACAGCCCAAGAAGACATAGGTATGAAAAGAAACAAGGAAGAAGGGTCTTATAAAACTGAGACTACTTGTAATATTCCCAAATGGGGAAGCAATAATACATGAACACAATAATGGAAAGAATAGTGAATAAATAAACACACCATGATATGAGACAAATGTACAACCATTTTATTAAACATATCAGCAAATAATAGGCACAATATCTTGAGGATCAAGTCACTCAAAAATACAAAACAAGCCTCTACAAGAAAAATATGCCAATACATGAGAAATAGCTGCCATACAAATGCCCTGAGCTATGACAACACAATTTTAGGGAAAAAACTGCTGCATAAATACAGATCAATGCATATCTGCTGTTATATATCTCAAATAATGCTAGGAGTGAAAATCTAGCGTCCTAGACACCTTTCCAAGAGAACCCAGGAAGGGTTTCCGAAGATACACCCGAATACAAATGGTGATCTACAGCCCTAGGAATGAAGAGTCACTGTAAACTGAAGCTCATGAAATAGAAGGCTAAAATAAATTACATCTAATTTAGATATCCTCAAGGGTCTCCCCCAATGAAAGGTTGAACTCTTCACCTACAAGAAAACACTCTAGAATAGCCAATATATCCCCCTCTGCAACTGCCCTCCAAAATAAAGAAATTCCCAGCTGAAACTGTGCTGTAAATGACGGGAATAGGTTGGCCTAGTGCCAAATATCTGAAATGAGCTCATAATCCCTCCTTGTTGATCTCCCAAGAGAAGGAATCCTTCCTCCTATGAAAAACTAGCTCAGAAAGTGGGTTTATCAACCCTCCACTGCAACACCCTGCAATACAACACAATATTCTGTAGAAATTGCATTGTAGCTGAACACTAAATCTTGGCCAGAATGCTGGATATGTGGGAATGATAGATCAGTACTCTCCCAACAGGCCTCTCAAGGAAAGAGGTGGGATTCCTGACTGGGAACACCCTATGCTAAATAACACCAGCAATATTAGCTAAACAATTGAAGAGAGCAAAGTCTAAACAGACATATCAAAATAATAATCATAAGCTAATGCCATATGGCTGCCATCCTCTTCCTTATAAACAATGTGACCCTTATCACCTTGGGTCCCACTCATTAGGGTTTCCACCATCATGTAATCAATCTCCCTCCAAAACTGCGTTGTCCCACCATTAATGCCACTCCTCCATAACAACGCTGTTTGATTTGGTCAAAGTTGACCTATTCAACATGCTCTAGCCCCTTTTCACACCTAAGGGTCTTCAATCCAACTTTTAGATGACCTCCATTCACAATAGGAGTGTCTTTTATTCCTACTAAGGAGATTTATGGGTCTTCATACCCTCTTATTCCTCTATCTAAGAGCAAAATAAAAATTTAATATTCCAATTAGCTTTGTGCTAATTTAGGAATATTACAGTCCTCCCCTCCCAAATTTTTCTTGACCTCAAGAAACTCTAAGGATAGAACTGAAGAGCCTCTCCTTTTCCTCTTGTTGCATCTCCATGTGATAAGCTTCTCCAATGAACAAGATGTTGTCTCATCAATAAGTATCCAAGTTGCTCCTCCCCAATGTATAAGCATGCCTTTGATGAAAATTCCAAAGGGCTTTCATCATGAAAAAGTGGAATATCCATAGAAGCAACTTTGTGTGGTCTAGAGGCATCCTTGAGTCATGGAATCTGAAATATATTGGGAACTAACATTCCCATGTGAAGCCTCCGTCCCCAAGCTATCATCCACAAAAAGTGAGTCACCCTCCAACATGGTAACTCCTGAAACATCTCCTCCACCTTAGGCTCCTGCAAAGAAGGTGGGCTTCATAGCTGAATATGATGGATCAAAATTTCCATCCCATTCCATCTCTCTCTCCACTTATGATAAGTGTAGAGTTGCTACTGAATATGGGCTGCAATAATGTTGCCTTCATGAAGAAAAAAGGCAATTGGATCCTCAAAGACCCACTCTTTGGTTCTTTCCCAGATCATCCCATAAAAAATAAATATGATATTAACATCATATGGAATCCAAATGAGAGAAGTACTGAAGGTTTTTCATAGCGATGGAAGGTACCAACAGTCTCCCAAGTAGTCATAGCGCAGTTTTACCAACTGCAGTTTCAGAATATGATGTGGCAAGTTGTCTCTAAACAATTTTCTATTTGTGCATGTCATCTCATCTACTAATAAATAGTAAATGGCATTGTATATCAACTAATCATTCAGGGAATAGTACAACACTTGCCCAAAGACATACAAGAAATGGCTATCTCCATCATAGATGTTGGTCCAAAAATGGCCATGAAGCTCAAATAGGGGCTTGTCCTCTTGTGAAGCAATGCACTGTATAGAGATGGTAAGGGAGTGCAAATACCATGTTAGATAATCAATAAGTGTAAAAAAATTATTCTTACCATGTACTGAGAGTAAGCTGATAATAATATCCATGAATGAGCCCTCCATAGTGGTATGCCATACTCCTATGAATAGGAATGAACTATGTGCTGTAGGAATATATTTCTTCTTATGCTTGGAAATCCAAGTCAAGAAGGTCATAACATGGTAATATATGTCTCCACCCGCTACTCCATCACTCTCATCTCCTAATTTTTCATCAAGTGCATCATATGTGAAGTGATCCTAGGAGCACTCCATCAACAAACTCAAGCTCCCAAGGGACAGCGTTGTTGGCCTTTGTGACAAGGCTCCCGTCATCTCATAGCTCCATCCTTTGACATACCACATGTCAAAGTCATCAATCATAATGCTGTTATATATGGGAAGTTCCTTCCAAAGTGGAAGTACCTCCTGATCCTCCAAGGCTAAGGAGTAGCCCCTTTGCACCATGATAGTGCCATCACCTATTCTTGCAACATTATACAAAGTATGGAAGAAAATCAGTCCATACTCTCCCAAGAACAACCAAAGAAACAACAAATCTTGTTGCCTCCCCACACCATTACCATATAAAATATGGAGCAACAACATGATGGTTGACATGAAATATATCACATCTTCCCAATAAATTCAAACTCCTTGCTGCCATATGATGCAAGTGCCATGCCAAGGTCCATCTACCAACCTACTCTTTGAAATAGAATGTGTCATATGATGACCAAACTCTTTCAAGAGTAACCAACACAGCCATGCCTCTTGCTGCCCTGTGTCATAGATATGCAAGTGGCTCACCAACCCCTTGCTCACCCTCCACACCCATTCATCCAAATGTGGGTGTCTCCTACCATGATCCATCTTGGTACTCCTCCAATGGAGAACACCATCCTCCCAAATCAGATTTCTATCTTTGCATTTCATGGGATGTTGAAATGCAATATCTTGGAGATCTTGAAATGAAGACCACTCATCAATGACCAAGTTGATCCCATAATGATCCAAATAAGTTGTAGGAAAAAAATTCTCATCAAAATTTGAGGTGCTCATTAGGAAGTATCCATCATAATAATGGAAGACAAGATGTCTCTCATCAATCATCTACCTATCCTCTATTATCCATGCAGAAAGGTCATTTGAATGCTCCAATAATGGTTGGCTCCCCAACCCATCACTACTGCTCAATGACAGTGCTAATGATCTCCATAATGGTGCATATGTTGTCTCAAGATCATGCCTAATGCTGAACACATAGTTATGCATTGCTCTGCTCAGGACAAGGCTCATCCCATCATCCGAAATTCTACATTCCAACCCCAAGAGTTGTGTGCAACTCAACAATGATATACTAGGATGACTATATATCTCTTCCTTGAATACATCAAAGGTCCTCAATGCAATGATAGTCTGTTGCTTCAAATCAACAATGTACTTTGACCCTAGGTCATGCAATGGTACATTTCCACAATCCTCCATATAATGTGCTGCAGTAACAGAAAATGGAAACATGTACATACCTTGGTAAAGCTTTGGAACATCTTGTACTATTACAAGGGTTCCTCCTTCCAGTGTGATGGCTTCGCCAACTATTGATGATGTTGGTTGCTCTTCTATGGCTGCATCAACGCTGGTACAAGTTTCCTCCTCCTCATGCATCTCTAGAATAGTGCATGAGACTTTATATGTCAAGATATCAAGACCACTTTGCAAAGATGCAAGGGTTCTTTCTCCTGATGCAAGTGCTCCTGCAACAAGTGGTGGTAAAGGCCTCTTCCCCTATGATTCCTTCTTGTCAAACTTTTTGATCAACCTTTGAGTAAAATCTGCATATGCAGTAACTTTTACATGACTCAAATGGTTGAACCACCAACTGCTTGCTTCACCCTCAAGGTGCAACACTGCAATCTCAACAACTTCTTTCTCTACTACTGGATGTAGTAGGAAAAATGCATCTAATTTGATTCTCCAAGAACTTGCTGTGCATGTGGATGACCCATCAAAGGTAGACAATAGAAATCTATTGCCCTTTTTCCTTCTATTGCTGCAAGGTCTCCTTTCTTCCTTGAGCTGAATGAACTATGGGAGAGTTAGATTCTCCTTGAAAGCTCTAGGTTGAGACTTGTATTCTGCAAGATGCTCACTTAGAATCTCATGATCTAAGTTTCCTCCTTCTTCATGCCTCTTTTGTTCAAAAGGAAAGGTCATAGCATGTTTCTTTGGAGCTATATGTAATACCGGATCTCCTTTTTGGTGATAGGAAGTACATGGACCTTCCTCATCTTGAAACCCTAGTGCGGTTTCACTCCTTTTCTCCATTTTTATTTGCTTGACCTCCTTGGTGAAGTCCTTAGATCTGAAAAGAGATGAGATAAAACTCATTCTCTCCATCATCCTAATTTCTTTCTCTTTCTTCTTAACCTCTTGATGGCGTAATGGCTGAGATCCACAGGATGAGCCAAGATTATGCTCTGATACCACTGTAATATTCCCAAATGGGGAAGTAGAAATACATGAAAAAAATAATGGAAAGATCAATGAATAAATCAACACACCATGATATGAGACAAATGTATAACCATCTTATTAAACATATCAAAAAATAATAGGCACAAGATCTTGAGGATCAATTCACTCAAGAAATACAAAACAAGCCTCAACAAGAAAAATATGCCAATACATGAGAAATAGCTACCATACAAATGCCTTAAGATATGACAACACAATTTTAGGGCATAAATTGCTACATAAAGATAGATCAATGTAGATCAGCTTTTATATAGCTCAAATAATTGTAGGAGTGAAGATCTAGCCTCCTACACACCTTTCCAAGAGAACCCGCGAAGGGTTTCCGAGATACACTCGAATATAAATGGTGATATACAACCCTAGGAATGAAGAGTCACTGTAAACTAAAGCTCATGAAATAGAAGGCTGAAATAATATAGATCTGATGTAGATCTCCTCAAGGGTCTCCCCAATGAAAGGCTGAACCCTTTACCTATAGGAAAACACTCTAGAAGAGCCAATAGATCCTCTTCTGTAACTGCCCTCCAAAATAATGCAACTCCCAACTGAAACTGCACTGTAAATTATGGGAATAGGTTGGCCTGGTGCCAAAGATCTAAAATGAGCTCAAAATCCCTCCTTGTTGTTCTCACAACAGAAGGAATCCTTCCTCCTATGAAAAAATAGCTCAGAAAGTGGGTTTATCAACCCTCCACTGCAACACCCTGCAATACAACACAATATTCTGCAAAAAATGCGTTGTAGCTGAAGAATGAAGCTTGGAAAGAATTCCAGATATGTGGGAATTATATATCAGTACTATCCCAAGAGGCCTCTCAAAAAAAGAGGTGGGATTCCCGACTAGGAACACCCTGTGCTAAACAACACCAACAATCTTAGCTAAATAACTAAAGAGCACAAAGTCTAAACAAACATATCAAAATAATAATCATAAGCTAACCTCATATGGCTTCCATCCTCTTCCTTATAAAAAATGTGAGCCTTCTCACCTTGGGTCCCACTCATTAAGGTTTCTGTAATATTCCCAATTAGCAAAAGCTAATTGGAATATTAATCCAGACCAATTTTTCCGCCTATAATCAATTGCAAATAACAGTGAGCGGGCCGTGAACTCATCCGAGCGCGCGAAGATAAGTACGTGGGCTGAGTTGGCAGCGTGGGGCCGAGAGGGGCTGCGCGGGAAAGTAGGAGCCTAGGGATTGTGACGAAGGCCGCATACAAAAGGAAGAGAGCCTCCATGTTTTTGGGATATTGTTGAAGTTTATGAAATTGACATTGGTTGCCAAGACTAAGAGCACACCGGCTGTTCAGCTAGTCTGTAGCACTGTTTAGTGCGTCGAGTGTCTCCGAGCGGAGATCTCACCCTCAGCCCTGGGGGACTTCGAGTGCCTGCTCGGGTGAGGTAGTTCTATCATATTTTTGTAGGAGGTTCGGGATCGGAAGCTTGTCGCAGAGTAGCGTTCAGGAGTGGCCGCGCAGTCTATGTGGGAGGACCGTAGACCGTCCAGTGCGAGTTCTGTATTGTTACTAACGTGGTGGTTTTGGGTCAGGAGTTTGAAGCAGAACAGTCCGTGCCCATTGAGGGCGTGAAGCAGAATCATAAGTCTCTTAGTGGTTCCTTTCTAGCCACAGCAGATTAGCAGCACGCGGCAGTATTTCCAGCCACTTGAACCCCCACAGGAAAACCGCTGTATCTCGTTCTCTGAGAATATCTTTATTTTTGCCTGTGCCTGTGGAGCATTATTATCTGGGCATATTTTGTAATCGCTATATTTCCCCACATAATAAAATGGCTTAGCGATTCCTTTATTTAACATATATCTGTTGCATACGTAGTTCCTATTATTTTACGTGTTATTTAATGTTTGCTCATAGAATCATTCCATCGCTGTAGCATTTGCTGTGTTTATTTAATATCCTTAAATAGGAATATTACAGTGGTATAAGAGCATAGTTCTAGCTCAGCCTGTGGACATTGTCACAATGCCTACATTCTTACCTCGAGTGCCGAGTAAGAAAGAGAGGCAGTTGGATCATTTACCCTTTGGAGATTATTTCAGAGAATGGCAGTCCAAGGGGGAAGACTTCAAAGCAGCTTTGCCTTTCAAAGATTACTGTCAGCTCAGGCAGGATGAAAGCAAATGGAACAATGGGAGGACACCTCTTCCCATGTATGAGAGATCTACTGATTCCTATGAGTCTAAGCCCAAGAAGACCGGAACGGTGAAAAATATGAGTTTATTCTCGTCTATTTTCAGATCCAGAGGAAATGCGTCCACTGTTGAGGAGGTCAAGAAGATGGAAGAAAAAGAAGAGGAAGTACCATGCACTTCCTATTCTCATCAAGAAGAAGATCTTGAGCATGGAAGACACTTGGATCATCAGATTCTCCGTGATTACCTTGTTGAGTATAGATCTCAACCTAGAGCCTTCACAGAGACTCTAGATTTTCCTCATTTCATCCAGTTGAAGGAAGAGAAGAGACCATGCAGCAGAAAAGAAATAAAAGGCAATAGATTTTTGTTGTCTACCTTTGATGGGTCATCTAATGCAGAAATTTGGGTGAGAAAGTTGGAGGCATTTTTTCTACTACATCCTATAGCAGGGAAAGAAGTTTTTGAAATCTTAGTGCTGCATTTGGAGGGTGAAGCCTATGACTGGTGGTGCAGCCACTTGAGCCGTGCAAGGGTGGAGACTTTTGCAGAGTTCACTCAAGGGTTGATCCAAACCTTTGATGGAGAAAGAGCGAAGAAGGAAGAGATCACATCACCTCCTGAGGAGGCTTGTGATAATGCTGTCACACCCAGGGAGGAGCAGCGACATGCATCAAAAGTTGGGGTAGCCAACACTGGTGAGGAAGGAACTCTACAAGAAGTTCCAAATGCACATCAAGGTATGAAAATATTTCCACGTTCCATTGTTGCAGCAAATTCTTCTGATCAATGTGGAGATTTACTTTTGCATGACCAAGGGTCAAATCTCATTGCTACTATAGAGCAGCTTGGTTGCACTGCGCTGTGCAACATGGAAACACTCAAGAAAGAATCAAACCATCATTCTCATGAGCCATTGTTGGATTATACATCACATTGGAGGTTGGGGTTTGAAGCCTTGGAGAGTGATGGTAGACATCTTGCAGTGAGAAAACTTCTCTCCCTTCAAGATGACATGTTCTCGATGAGCTCTTCTCCGCTCAAAGAGGAACTTCTACTTTCAGATCCAAGACCTCATTGGTTTTGGAAGACTATGGATGGAAGGGAGGTCTCAAGGAGAGATCTCATTGGAGTTGCACTTCGACATACCATGGAATGCAACACTTTTCTTCACTTCTCACAAGAGCAGATAGAATATGGAGGAAATCTTAGGATGGATAACATCTCTCATGCTTGTGTTGGATATCCCTTAAGCCATACACATCATGATGGGAGATTTTTGCCTACCACCTATTTGATTCTTGATAGGGTCTCATTGATCCTTGAGAAGTTTATATTTCAAAATCCCATGAAGTGCAAAGTCAGAAATTTGATTTGGAAGGATGGTAGCCCTCATGGGAGGAGTACCAGGATGAGGAGAAGAAGGAGGCATCCACAAGTGATTGAGTGGATGTGGTTGATGAGCAAGGAGCTAGGGAGCTACCTACTGATCTATGATACCAGGCAGCAAGGGGCTTGGCTGCGCTGGTTACTCTTGAAAGAGTTTGGCCATCTCTTGGCAAACACTCTTCCTAAGAGTCGGAGGATGAAGGTAAGATGGCACGATACTTGCATCATTGAGCAACATAGAGTATGGATGCATGGTGTGGATATGATACTCATATCATTCATTATGTCTTCATCACATGATGGGTATGATGGAGGTATGGGATGATAACAAAATACTTTGTTGCTTGGCTTAGGAGAGCAAGGGAAGATTTGCTCTCACACTTTGTATAATGTTGCAGGAAGAGGGGATAGCACTATCTCCTTGATCTTTGATGATGGCTTGGAAGCACTTCCAACTTGGGAGGTGTTCCACATTTTTTGCAGCATTATGATAGGAGTCTTTGACAAGGAGCATGTCAAAGAACAAAGTTTGGTATTGACAGGGGCTTATTTGCATAAGCTCACAGCGCTGTCACCTTGGAGCAGAGACTTATGGATGGAGTGTACCCAACAGAGATATGGTGGATCTATAACCCATAGGTCCCAGGATCACTTCATATTGGTTGCACTTGATGAACAAAGAGGAGGTAATGATGATAGATACATCTATGGCATATTATTCTTGACTTGGATTTTCAAGCATCGAGAGGATTATCTTTTTGCAGCACATGGTTCATTCTTCTTCATGGCATGCCAAAACACTATGGAGGACTTATTCATGGATCCATGTACCATATTACTTCCAGCATATGGTGAGAAGTTTGTTTATACATTCATTGATTTGCACACTCTTACCATTCTTATGCAGTGCATTGCTTCACAAGAGGGAAAGCTTGTCAAATTGCTCCATGAGTTGTATTGGGCCAATCTACATGATGGAGGCAGCCATCTCTTTTGTGGCCTTGGGAAAATGTTTTATCACTACATGTATGTTCATTTGCTGCACTATAGCTTGTATCATATAAAGATATGCATGATTAACCATGTAAGGAGAAACATTTTGCATTGTACTTTCATCAAGCAACAACTTGTAAAACTGCACTGTACTTGTTTGGGAGGCTGTTGGTACCCTCTTGCACCACATAAAACCTTCAGCATTCTCTTCATGTTATGGCTGATCATGTCTCCATTTGCTGATATAGATCAGATCTATATGGGAGGCTTGATTATGAGGAAGACACATGAGCTGGATGTGTCCGTGAGTGGGAAAAATTCTCACATTTTCTGCACTACATGTTCTAATGGGAGCATGGGAGGAGGCATGGCCACCACTACTACTTATGCGTTCCCTTTTGAGGTGGGCCATGAGATTGATAGTCATCCATTGTACAACTATGGGCAAGTGCTTGATCATTTATTATTGTTGTCATATTCAGCCATTTACTATCCTGATCCGGATTTATGCAGGAACGCAACAGAATAAACACATAACCATAAATACAGAGATGCAGCGGAAATAATGCGTCATTTCATTAATAACAGAAATATGCTTACAGACATAATGGAAATAAAATAGCTAGGGTGCTGGTAGCTATACGCCTCTGAATGTGGCGGCTACGGGCCTCACGGATTGTGTTACAATGAGGCTGCGAGGGGCCTATTGTGTGAAGCAATGTAGAATGCGAAACGTCCAAAAACCTAACCGTAGGAGATGAGGCGCCAAAACTGTGGGCGCCCGTTTCGGTAAATTGGTGGTTCAACTTCCCGGGGGCGTAACTTTGGCACCCGATCTCTGTTCGATGCGCTCAATAGCTCGTTAGAAAGATCTATCCGAGGACTACAAATTTCGCGACTAATTTGATGATCAAATTTGCAAAACGATACCCAAAAAACGTCGTTTAGGGCCTCAAAACGGCTCCGAAAGTTCAGGACCCGAAAAACTGCTAAAAATAGTAAGTTATGATGCAACTTGAAAACTGAAAGAACTGATGATGGGGGTTCAAATGTAATAGGTGGGTGGCCACCAATATCCACCTGGATCATTAAGCCCCCAAAACGGCTCCGAGAGTGGAGGACCCGAAAACCTGCTAAAAGTAGTAAGTTGTGCTGAATGTGAAAAGCTGCAAGAATTGATGGTGCTGGTCCAAATGGAATAGGTGGGTGGCCACCGATATCCACCTGGATCATTCCTCCCTCCTTAGGAAGCAATGGTCCCCATTGCATTGAGATACTCCATGAGATGAGGCAAATTCTGTTGAATTGAGTATTAGATGTATTGAAGATGTCATGGACCTGTGGGTGGACATGCTGGATGCGTTTAGTAAATTTGGTTTCTTTATCAGCCTTAGACGGTACATGTTTGGATTCTGTATGTGTAGTTGCAGGATGTATGGCAACATCAGGCGGTGGTGCGTTGGGAGTCAAATCAATGGAGTGCTTGTCCTGACAGTGTAGAGGAACCTTTATGAGTGAGGAGAAATTGTCATCGTATTCCTCCATAACTTTGTCCATCTGCTGCAGCCGTTCAAGGGAGCCCTATTTCGAGGTTGTGGCCACAATATTCTTCTTTCCCTGTGAGTGAGTCGTAAGGAAAATGAATTTCCTGGTTTGGGAAACAATCTTACTACGTTGCTTTGCAGTAGTCAAAGAGATGACAGGAGGCGGTACTACCGATGGTATCCTGTACAAGTTATTTCCCAAAGTAATAATAACAGCACGAGGCCTAGACTCATACACAACATGTCGCCTCCACAAGTATGGTTGGCCCAATAATACATCGGCTACATCAAGAGGAGCAACATCACACAATACCTCATCCGTGAATGGCTTGATACTGTATGGAAGGCGGCACTGCTGGCGGATGCGGAGATCTCTCCCTGGGTGGAGCCACCCGATGGTATACGGCTGTGGGTGTGCTATGGTCGATAGGCCAAGCCGCTTCACGACCTCTGCTGAAATGAGGTTCTTTTGGCTTTCGCTATCGACGAGAAATTGCAGCGGAGAACCCTTTACCCACATCTGCGACTGGAAGAGGCGCTCCCCCTCCTCTGGATCCTCTGGACCCTCCTTCTGGATCTTGGTGGTGGCAACAATGGCACTAGGATCCGCATCAATGATCTGCTTCCCTTTTTCATTGCCTTTGTCTGGTTCTAACTCAGGATCAGAAAATGCATCTGATTCGGGTGCCTTTAGTTCAGCCACCAAAGACTGTTTGGCCCGACACTCGTTTGTCCTGTGAGTGGGGCTGTTATGAAATTCACACCACTTCCCTGTGTCCTTCTTTGGATTTGTGGTGTTGTTCTGAGTCGCATTGCTTTGGCCTTGCCCCTTGTTCTTCGGTTCGGGGGCACCTTTCGAATTCGCAGATCCAAAGTCTCGCTTCTTCTACTTAAATTTCTGCTTGATCTTGGCGGCATAGCGATATGCCGTGCCAAGCGATGTAATGTCGAGGAACTCCATTTCCTCCTGAATGTGTTTGTGCAGACAGCCGCGGTACTTGAGCACCAAATGTCTCTCTGAATCTTTAATACCCAACTTTGTGCGCAGGGTATGGAACAGATTCGTCAGTTCGTGCACATCTTGATCCTTTTGTTGCCGCAGGGTGGTCCATTGGATGTATTTGTCCTCATAGCTCCCCACAGGGTAATATTGTTCCTTGATGCCGTCTCGGAACGAATTCCAAGTGGGTGTGGTCGAGAACAGAGAGGGTTCCCCTTCGCCCTCTTGCTCACGGTAGGTTTCCCACCAGTCTTTGACATGGGGGGCGGCTTTGAGGAGTGAAAAAATAATCTTTTCTCGGTCGGAGAAGTCATGGACCGAGAAATACCCTTCCAACAAATTTAACCATCTGTCTACAGCGTCTGCATCTATTTTTCCTTCAAATATAGGAATGTCAAAGTTTACCTGTACCTTGAAGGGAGTGGCGCCTCCAGAGTGGCTGTTGGATGCAAATGCGCCATATGTGGGCAGTCGTTGAAGGATTTGAGCAAAGTTATCCATCATCGCGTTCCTTTGTTTCTCGAGGGCCTCCTCGAGCAGTATTTTGATAGGATCTCCTGCTCCCTCGTCTTTCTTTTCTTCCGCCATGGGAGGTCGTCGGGGTTTGCGAGGCTGATCTTGCAAGGGTTCAACCAGATCGAGCCCTAACTCCTTATACCATGACCGCGTTGGGGACATGCAAAGAAAAACAAAGAAAGAGCAGACCCGCTCTGATACCACTGATTCGGATTTATGCAGGAACGCAACAGAATAAACACATAACCATAAATACAGAGATGCAGCGGAAATAATGCGTCATTTCATTAATAACAGAAATATGCTTACAGACATAATGGAAATAAAATAGCTAGGGCGCTGGTAGCTATCTCTGAGAAGAGATGTGGTGGCTACAGGCCTCTGAACTGTGTTACAATGAGGCTTGAGGGCCTATTTATTATTGAGAAACAATGTAGAATCTGAAACGTCCAAAAACCTAACCGTAGGAGATGAGGTGCCAAAACTGTGGGCGCTCGTTTGGGTAAATTGGTGGTTCAACTTCCCGGGGGCGTAACTTTGGCACCCGATCTCCGTTTGACGCGTTCAATAGCTCGTTAGAAAGATCTATCCGAGGACTTCAATTTTTGAATGAGAAACATCGGTCCATAGACCCATGTTGCTCTCCGTTTTCCCAAAAAATGTCGTTTAGGGCCTCAAAACGGCGCCGGAAGTTCAGGACCCGAAAAACTGCTAAAAATAGTAAGTTTTGTTGCAACTTGAAAATTGAAAGAACTGAAGATGGGGGTTCAAATGGAATAGGTGGGTGGCCACCAATATCCACCTAGATCATTAAGCCCCCAAAACGGCTCCGAGAGTGGAGGACTCGAAAACCTGCTAAAAATAGTAAGTTGTGCTGAATGTGAAAAGCTGCAAGAATTGATGGTGCTGGTCCAAATGGAATAGGTGGGTGGCCACCGATATCCACCTGGATCATATCCATTAGTAGATGTGATGGATCTTGTACATTGCTTGCCATGTAATTTTATGAAGTTGCAGTGGATGAAACTGCGTTGTATCCTTGTGAAAGATTGTTTTCATCATGTATCATCGTGTAAAACCTTCAGCAAACCTCTCATTCGGATGATCCATGATGACCATGTCCTATTCTTCATGGATGGATTGTTTTGGGCCAACTCGTTCTTCATTGTCGGAGGAACCTTCTCTGGAGGATTTTTCTTCACTTTGCCATTGGTGGGCAATAATTTTGTAGCCCAGGATCAGCATACACTCTACACTTGTCATGAGTGGAGAGAAGGACATCATGGGGTAAGCTATGATGCTTGCCTAGTTCCGATTTTCAGCCCACCTTCATTTCTAGAGCTTGAGGTGGAAGGAGATTTTCAGGAGTTGCCTTGTTGGGAGGTGGCTCATCTTGTTCGGATGATTGCTTGGGGATGGAGGATCCACATGAGGGAGATGTTCCTCATTATATTCCAGGCTCCATGCCTTGAGTGGAGATTCTTCAGTTCAATCCTTGCAGTTGATTGGAGAGAGGTGATGAGTTGGTACACAGTCGATGGGACAACTTACACAATGACAGCTACATCACAGTAGGAGTTTTACATTCCCGATGAGGGGGATGAGTTGTTGGAGATGGTGGAACATCCATCTTTGGGCCGACACAGTGACGAGATACAGATAGATGTACATAGAGGTTACCGAGATACAGTACTTTCGGTGAGTAGTAATCTCCAGGAGTACATCGATGGAGCTTGTAGCATATCTTGCCCACTTTGGCCCATGATAGAGAGAAGGGCTTCCTTCTATAGGCAAGTTTCATTGGCAGACAGGGCAGAGTAGTGGGAGTTGATTACGGGCTGGCGGCAACATCCCAGGCATGTTCCATATGTTGTTGTTGTTGTTACATCGGATTCTTCTCCCAGTTTGGACTGGCTCGAGATCATGAGTTGGTACCCTCTTGATGGTACGATGTTCTTCATAGGGAGCACAGCAGAGCAGGGGCCCTTGGACATAGTAGATGTTACAGATCCCAGTTGGCAGGAGGGCACCAGTTGTTGTTACTTTAGGACTCCTCCCCGATTTCAGGAGAGCAAGATCAATATGGGATTGAGTCAGGACTTAGACATGATAGAGGTGATGAGCTGGTATGCAGTTGGAGGGGCAGCATATGCAGTTACAGGTGCAGCACAACAAGAGCCCGGGAGCATTGATGCTTTTTGGTGGTCTTCACCCCTGAGAGCATCAGCTATAGCCAGAGACAGTGCGCAGCCTGAGCCGTGGGACTCAAGTGATGATGGGCCATGGTGGCGATGGGATCCGAGAGGACTGTTGGTTGGTGAGAGATTAGTTTGGGATCCTGGCATTGAGAGGTCCCTTCATGTCAGGGTGATGCAGAGGTCAGAGAGGTTTCAGTGGCGCATCTGGGACCCAGGCACATTTTGCAGTGTTAGTGGGGAGCCTCAGCTAGAGAGGAGGCTTGTTCAAGAATTGTTTGAAGACAAGCAATTGTTTTTTCCAGATGAGGTTGCAACGTGGGAGAGTGAAAAGATCTAGTGGCATCCATCACTACAGTTGCTTGGGGTCAAGCAACATTTTTCCGGGGGAGACTATAATATTCCTAATTAGCAAAAGCTAATTGGAATATTAATCCGGACCAATTTTTCCACCTATAATCAATTGAAAATAACAGTGAGCGGGCCGTGAACTCATCCGAGCGCGCGAAGGTAAGTACGCGAGCTGAGTTGGTAGTGTGGGGCCGAGAGGGGCTACGCAAGAAAGCAGGAGCCTAGGGATTGTGACGAAGGCCGCATACAAAAGGAAGAGAGCCTCCATGTTTTTGGGATATTGTTGAAGTTTATGAAATTGACATTGGTCGCCAAGACTAAGAGCACGTCGGCTGTTCAGCCAGTCTGCAGCACCGTTTAGTGCGTCGAGTGTCTCCGAGCGGAGATCTTACCCTCAGCCCCGGGGGACTTCAAGTGCCTGCTCGGGTGAGGTAGTTCTATCATATTTTTGTAGGAGGTTCGAGATCGGAAGCTTGTCGTAGAGCAGCGTTCAGGAGTGGCGGCGCAGTCTGTGTGGGAGGACCGCAGACCGTCCAGTGCGAGTTCTGTATTGTTACTAACGTGGTGGTTTCGGGTCAGGAGTTTGAAGCAGAACAGTCCATGCCCATTGAGGGTGTGAAGCAGAATTAGAAGTCTCTTAGTGGTTCCTTTCCAGCCGCAGCAGATTAGCAACACGCGGCAGTATTTCCAGCCACTCGAACCCCCACAGGAAAACCGCTGTATCTCGTTCTCTGAGAATATCTTTATTTTTGCCTGTGCCTGTGGAGCATTATTATCTGGGCATATTTTGTAATCGCTATATTTCCCCACATAATAAAATGGCTTAGCGATTCCTTTATTTAACGTATATCTGTTGCATACACAGTTCCTATTATTTTACGTGTTATTGAATGTTTGCTCATAGAATAATTCCATCGCTGTAGCATTTGCTGTGTTTATTTAATATCCTTAAATAGGAATATTACAGTTTCCACCCTCATGTAATCAATCTCCCTCCAAAACTGCGTTGTCTCACCATTAATGCCACTCCTCCATAACAACATTGTTTGATTTGGTCAAAGTTGACCTATTCAACATGCTCCAACCCCTTTTCACACCTAAGGGTCTTCAATCCAGCTTTTAGATGACCTCCATTCACACTAGGAGTGTCTTTTATTCATACTAAGGAGATTTATGGGTCTCCATACCCTCTTATTCCTCTATCTAAGATAAAAATAAAAATTTAATATTCCAATTAGCTGTGTGCTAATTTAGGAATATTACACTACAACAGAAACACAATTAAAACTAAGATACAACAAAAAGCCAAAGATTAATCCTGCCAGTAAAGAAAAGGAGACAGTAGAGGTCATTGACATAGAAATTGCAGAAAAATGCATTGTACCTCCTATAATCATTGAAGAGGAACAACAACCAACCACTTCTAATACACAATTAATTTAGAAAAAACACAGTATAGAAGTGTCTTCATCCAAAAAAGAAAAATAAATGGACATGGACATCAAGGAAAGATACAAGGAAATTAAGGCCAAAAATGAAGAAATAAAAAATGATATTCTCAATACCTAAAGCAAACTCCTATCATTCAGAACATGCTGCTTTCAGCCTTTGTCTACAAAAACAAAAAGATGCTAATGACAGTTCTTCATCCCATAGTTTCAACTCCTAAATCATCCTCTGATTATAAAAATATTGATTTTGAAGTTCCAATCCAGGATATTCATCCTCTAGATCAAATTGAATTTCATAAACATGCAGAAGAGATGATTTATTCCACCATGACCAGCAACGCCATGAGTGCACATAAGCTTCAAAACACTTTGATAAATATAAGTAATCAGCTCAAACTGGAGAAAGAATCTTCATATGCAAAGGATACTAGAATCAAATCCTTAGAAGAGCAAGTGAATGAAGTAGGATATGATCCTCAAAATATAAAAGTTGCAGAGGAATTGATAAAAAAAGAAGAATGCTGATATTGCTGCACTTAAGAAACAATTGAAGTTTCCCCCTACATAGCTTCCTCAGGCCAAGGAGGTTTTACAGGATTCTAATCAGAAAGATGAGATCATGAGTCTCATTTTGCAGTTAACATCCCAGATTAAAGAAATGGAAATTGAAATGGACAAATTGGTCCAAGAGAAAGAAGCCAACAAAGCATAGGAAATCCCTGCCACTGTGATTATTATAGTTATAACAGCTGTACCACCTATTTTGGCAGAAACACTAGCTCCTAATGTTCCAATGGCAACAACAGTTCCAGTTACTTCATCAACAACCTCAGCCACCGAATCTTCACTAACAATAGCACAAAAATCATATGAGGCAAGTAAATTAGTAAAGACAATGCAAGAAATGTCTATCCAGAAAAATGAGATAAACAAGTTAAAATAACAGATAAAAAATATTGAATATGCTAAGAAACTTGCACAAATAAATGCCAAGAATGAAGAACAAAATGCCGACAGGTTGAATGAACAACTAAAGAAGTTGGAAAAAGAATTAACTTTGAAAGAACCTATGGCACATGTTAAGCAACAATTATGGTCCAATATCATTGAAGTAGTCAATGAAACTTTTCCATCTATATGGGTCATCTATGAGCAGAAAGATTTATTGAAATCAACAAAAGAAGCAATACAAAAGACAAAAGAAGAGCTAGGTAAAAAATCTGAAGAAGCTCTAGAAATCATCAAATTTATCAATTCCAAAAATAAACAAGAATGGGAGGAAATTGGAATTACTGATAGAACAAAGACCATCCTAGAAGTTAGGAAGGTAATATCCAAGAAGAACTTGATGACACAATTAGAGGAAAAGTTCCAGAACATGGAAATTGCAATTACAAGATTTATGATTAAATTTGATGTTCTAAGGCAAAAATGCCTTCCCAATCCTCTGGTGATTAATGACAGATTAATGAAGCAGGAGGATTATGAAAAAAAGACAAGAGAGTTTTCCAAAGAGAAGGTAATGGCATATCAGCTTTGCAAGGAATCCCAACAGGGAAGGTATTATATAAGAATTTTGAAAATCTGTTTTACTTAAAACATGAGGTAAAACACTTATTTGTGAACAAACCAACATTTTCAAAATATACTAAAGCTGATGAAAACTTCAGAAGGCTTATGAAGATCAAATTGCCAGAAGCTGAGTTCTGGGAGAAGTTGACTGATCTACTGTAAGATCATATTACAGTGAGCACATAGCAATGAAAGTAAAAAATAGAGTTTGCTGTTTTTTACACCAGCATTTGACATTTTTTTGCAGTAAAGAGTATCAGCAAAGAGTATTAGGATGAACATTGTATCAGATAAAAGGTTAAAGACAAAATGAGATCAAAGATGAATTTGCCAGCGTGAAGGACACCTTGTTGCCTAGCTGCAGTATTCGTTGAACAAACTAAGAGAGAAAGCAGTGATAAAATCAAGACAACAAGCTACTTTATTTCAATAAAAAATGGATAGCTAGCATTAGTTAGGAAGCTGTCACTATCTTCTTGCATGAAGATATCTCTTTTCCATAAATAATTCCTAAGTTTATTCTAGGATATTTTGTACAAGTTTTTGTATAAATACTTCTCATTTAGAAGTATTGAGGGTGGATGAATTGTTGAACATTTATGTAGTTGTATTATTCTAAACCTAAGGGTTTTTGTACCAATTTCAAGTCAGCAGACTGGATTAAGGAAATAAAGCATCATATTACAAGATTCATGTGTTGGGCTATTGTAGTGAAGTATTTTCACTTTTTACTTTGTCAATTTCTTATGTTTTCCATCAATACTTGAATGTGTTATAAATATAAATGATAAATCAAGAATTGTTATTTTAGAATATGTTAAAAGCACTCTGTTTTGACTAATTATCATTTATATGTTTTCAAACAAATATCCAGATTAGGGAACCCTTAATTTCTCCTTGATTTCGATTGACCTCTATCTTTTCACTCTTAATCTAGATTTAAGAACCCTTAATTGCTATTTTATCGCGATCAAAACCATTTCACCATCAACCTTGAAGATCTAAAGTGACTTAGCTATCTTGCCCTGTAAATATTTCCCTTTAGACCTTGTTCTTGATCTAACTTCTTGACACATTGACTCAATTTTTCCAATGGGATATATATCTATAGCTATCCATCTAAGTAAGTGATTTTACCACCAAATAAAATCAAAACCCAAAACCAATTTTCCCTATATAACTAGCCTAAAATCAAATACAAATTAACAAAGTTAAATCATATATAAAGAGCCCTCTCTGAGCATTTGGACTGCTAGATCCTAAGGCTTAAAAGTAGGTTTGTGGTTACCTCTAATATTCTTAAAACTAAAATAAAAAATCTCACAACTTTTGAGAATTATTGGAGTGATAACACATGCTTCATGATGGTCCTTATGTTTTGTGTCTAGTTTGTACACTATCTTTGTAAAATGCTACACATGGAGTACACAACAAATTAAACAAATGCATGCACATAATAAAGCATGCAAACAATCAAGAAATTGCAAACTCAAGCTGCACCCACATAAGCAAATATATCAAATTGAAAACATCAACATTCTATAAATGATTCCACATAATTCAATCAAAGCAATCAAGTTAATGAAGCTACAAACTCAAGCATTTCAACACAAGTCTACATCGACATCAACAACAATTTTTGTGTAACTTGCAAACATTTTTTTTTGTAAGTTAGCTTGTAATCAAAATTGAGTTTAATTGAAAGGGTGCATTCTCAGTTGAAACCGAAACCCAAATTTTGAATTGATAAGACGACAAGTAAGTCAATTATGTTCAACAGAGTCATCAAAATTATTTGAACTTGCCATTGTAAGCATTTTCTCTTGGGTGCATTTTCAATAGTGTTTGGCACCCTTATTTTACAAATAAGCACAATCTAGTGAGTCAATTCAAGGAAGTACAAAGTGCCAGTGAACAAATTCAAAGCATCAAGCAAGAAATTTTCAACTCTAAAGTAAACAAACAACAATCAAAGACATTCAAATCTATTGCAAGCAAGTGTGAGTATTCAATTATTCAAATGAGCGTGAAGAAATCAAGCAAGTTCAAGTGTTGTGTTAGTTCTCTGTAGTTTGCAAGATTGGCAAGAAGAAAATCTGCAGAGCCAACATCAAAACCACTTTGGAATCCTAGGATCTAGCCCTTCTGGATTCAGAGAGGGATCTCTCTATATAAGTGTTTCAAAGATGTGATCTTTAAGGCTTATGATATGATATTAGCTAGTTATAAAGCACAAGGGTTTTTGTTTGTTTTGGTTGGGGTGAATATCATTAAAATGAAGGAAGTCTTTTGAGGGGTAAAGGTGTGAGTAGGTAGAAAACATTAAAGATAAACAAAGAATAGCCTAAGATCAGGTAAGGAATTTGAACCTATCCTGTTTTTGGCATACTCTTAGGGAACTTTTCAAAGCTACTGTTGGAGATAAACTAGAGGACAGAGCTAACCATAGACTTCCCTAGTTCAACTTTACTTAACAGACTTTTCAAGATGACATTTAAGATAAAAAAAGAATAGCCTAAGATCAGGTAAGGACTTTGAACCTATCTTGCTTTTGGCATACTCTTAGGGAACTTTTCAAAGCTACTTTTGGAAACAAACTAGAGGACAGGGCTAACGATAGACTTCCCTAGTGTAACTTTACTTAGCAAACTTTTCAAGAACTTCAAAGACAATATCTCAAGTTGTACTCAGAAAAAATTGGCTTACAACCACTTGACTGGTTATAATCTATTGAATCATCATTGAAACACAATTTAGAAGAAAACATAAAGATAAAGCTTATCAGTGAGATTTAGGGTACCTTTAAAGTAAATCCTAATCTATATTTTCTGTTCTTTATTAGAGAAAATGAACAATATGAAAAACATGAGAAAAATAACAATTATAGTAAGAAAAACATCACTATTGACATAGACCAGGATCCCATAAATCAACTTGTATATTTGATGTCCAAACCAATTACAATCTTCAAGTCCAGAGGGTCTTTACATCTTAAAAACTCTCTTCTTAGCCTAACTTTCTTCAATTACAAACAGAGCTTCAACAACCTCAATAGCTATTTACATTCGATGAGTATTCAAAGACCAACCAAAACAAACAAAAACCCTTGTGCTTTATAACTAGCCTAATATAATATCATAAGCCTTAAAGATCACATCTTTGAAACACTTATATAGAGAGATACCTCTCTGAATCCAGGAGTGCTAGATCCTAGGATTCCAAAGTGGTTTTGATGTTGGCTCTACAGCCTTTTTTCTTGCCAATCTTGCAAACTACAGAGACCTAACAGAGTGGCGACTCCACTAGCCCCAGTAAGGCTATTACCTTATTAGTACTCCAGATTTCCTTAGGATTGTGTTAACCAGCCCTGAGAAAGTTTAGAAATATAGTTCCCTATTATAGAGATCACTGTGAGAGGAAAAATCTTGAAAAATAGTCCTAGAAAAGCTCTCTAAATTTTGGAAACTGAAATCTGGCTTTACATAGGGTCCATACTAGATCCCATCCAGATCCTAATCCCCCTACCATAGTTGAAAATCCAGAAAGGATTTTGTGGCAGATTTCTAGATCTGGAAAACCAACTACTGATAGGAGCATCCCAAGAACAAGATCTGTCCCTGAAAAATTGATAGTCTTGAAAGATCCTCACTTTGACTTACCTCACACAAAGAACCTATTCAGAAATAAGTATCAAAGTGACTTAAACTAATCTGACTTTGAAACCACAGATTTGCAACAGATCTTTAACATAGAAGCTTCACCTTCTACTCCACCCGATTCTCAGCTTCTTCATCATTTCAGCTCCTTCCATAATAAATCTGCTAATCATCAGTTTACTGGCCCAAGTGTTTCTTCTACCCCTATCCACACATCCACTGTTCAAAAAACTCCATTTCAACCCACTTTCCCTCTTGTTAATCCACCTCTTGTAAATCCCCCATTATTTCCTATCATGGCAGCATGGTATGCTCCACTTGTGTTACCACAACCTCTGGTTCCCCTACCAAATGATTACCAATCCAAAATTCCCCATTTCATTGGAAATGAGCCTACTACTACCCAACAACATGTAGATAAAATGAATGATGCCTTTGATTACATGGAAATAGAATAAGAGACCATTAAGATGATAATTTTTGCTCAAAGTTCAGGAGGAGAAGCCAAGAAATGGTTTAAAGGCTTAGCTCCTCACAACATAAATGATCTCCCTTCTTTATATCAAACATTCATAAACAAATGGGAAATTAGGAAGAACCCTCTCCAAATCCTTTCAGAATATACCAATATCAAAAGAAACAGTGGGGAAGGTGTCCAAGAGTATTGCACCAGATTCAATAGTGTTTATAATGCACTTCCCCCAGACATGAAACCTCCATTAGGCCTAGCCTTAGCTAAATTCCCAGAAGGCTTTGATCCTGAAATGACCTACCAGCTAAGAGAAAGAGACCCCTCAACTTTAGAAGATATGCAGAGGGGAGCCTTAAGTGTAGAAGCAAATCTGATTGAGAAGAGAGCTAGGTTGAGAGTAGAGAAAAGAGTTACATACAGAGATGATACCATGCCATCAACCTCATCATCAGATACTAAAATTGATAACTTAGTTAAGGTAATGGAGAGGATGCTTGAAAAGATAAATCTCAATGATAAAGTGCCTCCTAGAGAAAACCAAAACAGAAATAGAAACCAAAATCTCAGAAGAGAACCTAATCAAGATAGACAAAGAGATAATGACCAACAAATTAGGCCTCCCTTTCAACAAAACTATATTGATCAAGAAAAAGAAAGGGAAGTTGAAAGGTTAGAAGAAAATCATGTGAATTTGATAGGATCTGACATTGAGACAGATGTTTTTCTCACTGAAGAAGAACAAGGATTCTTCTGTTCAGAACAAATTGAAAAAAATCATGAAGATTGTGAAGATTACAGATTGGGGTTTGAAAATGCAATCATGGAGGTACACAAGAAATATTATCTTAGAAGCAAAGGGAGCCCAGAAATTTCTAATGATAAAAACACTAGTATTGCTGTTAATAAAACTTTAGAAAATCAGCCTAAAAAGACAACCAGTAACACTAGCACTGTGGCCAAGAAAACTGATATAAATAAAGACAAAAATAGTTAGCAAAGTGTTGAACAAAGCTGCCCTAGTACTTCTGCTAGTGGCCCTAACAAATCTATCCCAAATAAAAGTCTAAATAAAAATCAGCAAATCAGAATTGCTGAAAGAATTGTAAAGAAAAAAACAGATGTAAATATGTCAAGAACAATAGTTCCTTTCAGTCTTGAAGGGGAAATTTCCAAAATTAAAGTCACCATATCCTTAGCTGAACTAGTAACTCAGGATGTATATAAAAACCAAGTTTTGAAAGCTTTGAATATAGGCAGTGACATTGATACTTTAAACTTGACAGATGATAAACCAGAGTTATTGTTTGGTCCTAAAGTTGAAGGAAAATACCAAGAAGGGGCTGTCCCTCCCTTTTATGTCAGCCTGAATATACATGACAAAATCTTGCATAATGCCATGCGAGACTCAAGTGCTTCACACAATCTTATGCCCAAAGTAGTAATGGAAAGCCTAGGCTTAGAAATTACTAAACCATACAAAGACCTATACTCCTTTGATTCAAGCAGGGTCAAATGCTTAGGCCTAATCAAATATTTGTGTGTCAACTTGGCACAAATTCCTGCTAAGAGTCTAGTAATGGACATAGTAGTAGCTGACATTCCCCCTAAGTATGGCATGCTTCTATCTAGATCACGGGGAGCTAAACTATAGGGGAGCCTTCAAATGGACATGTCTTATGCCACCATCCCAGTATTTAACTAAACTAGAAGATTATACAGGGAATCCCACATGAAATACATGGTGAGCAACATAGATAGACCAAACAATTCTCCTATCTACTCCATCCATTCAAATTTGGATTCCTTTATCTTATATAATGAAGATGAAATCAGCCAACAAGAAAAGGAAAACAAAGGAGAAATTAGTTTACCAGAATAGTCAAATCTGCCATTAACTCAAGAAAAGAACAGTCCATATTTTAGCAACCTTTAACAACAGAAAGAAAATGAAAATGAGATTGAAATACCTTGGAAAATAAAATTTGATGGCTCTTGTAGCAAAGTAAGTGCAGGGGCTGGTGTATGGATACAAAACACAAACAAAGGATTTTCATATAAACTGGATTTTCCATGCACAAATAACATTGCTGAATATGAGGCCCTCCTTATTGGCCTATACTTACTCAAAGATTTAGGAGCCAAAAGAATATCAGTCCAAGGGGATTCTGAGCTTATTACCTGACAGATTAAAGGGGA
Source organism: Pinus albicaulis (assembly GCA_034641835.2). NCBI lineage: Eukaryota > Viridiplantae > Streptophyta > Pinopsida > Pinales > Pinaceae > Pinus > Pinus albicaulis. The sequence goes on along the minus strand of CM076582.1, from coordinate 125,789,379 downwards.
ATATTCAACCAAAAACCCAAAACTCAGAGAGTATAGAAATGCTGCCCTTGATCTCCTAAAAACCTTTGAAAAATATGAACTCATTTTCATCCCAAGAGCTCAAAATCATCTAGCAAATGAACTTGCCTTTGCTGCTAGTAATTGCCAAGTACCACAGAAAAATGAACAATCTGATATAAATGTAAAAAATAGACCTACAATACCAGACAATGAGGATTATTGGCAAGTGTTTGAAGGAGACAAACACATATATGATTTTCTGCAATCAAAGAATGATTTTTCCATACCAACACCTTTTTCAAACCATGAGGAAAACTGTTTTAATGAAAAAAAAACCCTAAAACAGAGCTTTATTTTTCTACTGATATAATGTTGAGATTCAACAAGATGATGAGCTTAGTGAAAAGAGTTTCCTTCACTCAGTGGCCCCATAGGCTATTTTTGGTGCAAAGTCTATTTTTAGACTATGTCTATTTTTAGACATGTCGATCATATTATATGAGTTGAAGGATGCTATTTGTGGATGGTTGGTAAAGTTGGAAAAATAGATGGACTTCTATTTTTAGACATTTGGGCGGAGTCTATTTTTAGACTCCCAGTCTAAATATAGATATGTCGAATATTATTAGCTCTTAATAATATTTGGACTCTAAACATTATCTTATTTTCTTGGAGCACTTCAGTTAAGTGCACAGAAGTGGCACAGTAGCTGACAGAAGGAATTACTTCTTCACTGAGGTTACTAAAGCAACTATTTCTTGACGAGTGAAATTAGAACTCATGTGTGAGAGTTTGGTGGAGTTGATTGAGGAAGTTAATGGAGTTGTGTTCACTTTAACTAATCTAAACATAGTTGAGCTAATTGTATCTAGTTTAACTGATTGATACAATTAGTGAGAGTGGTGTGAATTAATTATTAATTAATTCACTAATTATAAACTCATTAATCAACTAAAGAATACATCGGTTAACTTCAGTGCATGGACAGTTTCAGTGGTACTGGTGGAGAGAGATGAAGTGAAAGAAAGAAAATGTGTATTATCGATTATGCAGCTATAGTGATGCATTGATTGCATCCAACACTCAGTGGAGATGCCAATGAGGATTGCGTGAGCAAGGCTAGAGAAATTCGAGTTCATTCAGAGCCATTCTTCAGCAAGGATTCCGCAGTAGAGGCAGGCTAGCAGGTGGCAAAGATCGGTGCATGGATTTGCAAGATCGGGCCTGATTAGTGTGTAGCGATTGTATTGTACTGAGAGCTTGATATGATCAGCTTTGTATGAGGATTGTTACATTATATCTATGACATATATTATATACATATAATTGGGGTTTTCAACTTCAGGCTTTCCCTTTAAACAACTGTGTTAATGTGTGTGAATTTTTATTGTTTCATGTGTGCATTGCAATCTTGATTTAATTTCCGCAAATGATCAATGGTGGAATAGATTCTGTATTTTGCATGAAGTTAAAATAGTGTGAGATCAAGATAATCTTAGACATATAACACATAATTTATATAATTTCTACATATAAACCACTTTGAACATCCTTTTAGAGCAGAAATAATTGACAATGCAAACCAGAAAGACTTGGAATTTTTACAATGTAAAAATGATACAATTCCAAGAGGTCTTACACCATTAGAAAAACTTTTTGATTTTAATGATGTAGCCAAAGAACCAAGAATTGAGCCTATAGAAACAAACATAGAATAACATGACATAGGAAGCCTAGCAGAACCCAAAATGATAAAGCTATCTAGCACTCTCCCAGCTCATATCAAACAACAAAACATAAAACTTTTCAAAGAATTTAAAGATGTGTTTGTATGGGGATACAAGGATATAAAATCATATGATACCAGCATCATTCAACACAAAATTCCTCTTAAGGAAAATCAGAAACCTTTCAAACAAAAACTAAGAAGGATAAACCCTGTTTTATTGCCTTTAGTTGAGAAATAGATTAAGAAAATGTATGATGCTGGAATGCTGGGATCATAGTTCCCATCAGGTATTCAGAATGGGTTTCCAACTTAGTGTCTGTTAGGAAAAAGACTGGGGAAATTAGGCTCTGCATTGATTTCAGGAACCTAAATAGAGCCTCCCTTAAAGATAACTATCCGTTGCCAAAAATGGATCATATACCTCAAAGGATGGTTGGGTCTAAAATAATTTCACTGTTGGATGGGTTCTTAGGTTGCAATCAGGTTTTAGTAATCCCGAGTGACCAACATATAACTTATTTTACTACACCTTGGGGTACATTCATGTATGTAAAAATGCCATTTGGTTCAATGAATGCAGGGGCCACCTTCCAAAGGGCCATGTACATAGCCTTTTTAGAAGACATAGGCTATTTTATAACCATTTACCTTGATGACATTACTGTTTTCTCTAAAACTAATGAAGAACACTTCATTCACTTAAGAAATTTTTTTGAGAAATGTAGGAAATATGGCTTATCTTTGAATCCAAAAAAGACTCTCTTTGGTCTCCAAGAAGGAAAGCTTCTTGGCCACATAATTTCTGAAGAGGGAATCAAAGTAGACCCTAAAAGGATTGATGTCATATTGAAAATCAGCCATCCTAGAAACCTTAAAGAATTACAATATTTCATTGGAAAGATAATTTTTTTAAGGAGATTCATCCCCAACGTTTCTGAGCTATTAAGAAATATCACAAACATGCTTAAGAAAGAAGTAGGTGTTAAATGGACAATACAAGCTAAACAATCATTTGAACTAGTGAAACAAGCTCTCACTCAAACACCAGTTCTCATAAGTCCTGATTTCACCAAAGATTTCTATATCTTTTCCTTTGCATCTGAACATACAATAGCTGCAGTATTACTACAAAAGAATGACATGGGGCATGAGCAACCTATATCCTTTTTTAGTAGGGCCTTAAGAGATGCTCCACTCAAATATAACATCATGGAGAAACAAGCCTTAGCCTTAGTGAAAGCATTGAAAGACTTTAGAGTCTACAGTTTTCATTCTCATATCATTAATTTTGTCCCACTTACATTTGTCAAAGATATTCTAAGTCAAGACTCAGATGGTAAAGGGGAAAATGGATTTATATTATTTTAGAATATGACTTAGAAATCAGGCCTACCAAACTAATCAAAGGGCAGGGATTAGCAAAACTCATGGCTGAGTCAAACTTCCAAGCACTAGATATGAATATGGTTGATGTTTTGGAAGAAACAAAAGAATTCACAGCTCCATTTATTGAAGAATTTTTTTTGAATTCACCTTGGTATGCTGATATCATATATGTGCTGCTTTATCTGAATATCCCTCCTTCTCTGTCTAAAAATAAAGCTATATTTTTGAAGCATCAGGCTTTAAATTATTGCATATTAGATAGGGTTCTATATTGGAATAATGCTTTTGGAATATTGCTTAAATGTTTGCTTGAGATTGATGCAGAAATAATCATGCACGAGCTACGCGAGGGAGAGTGTGGAGGACATCTTTACTGGAAGACTACAACAAATAAAATCCTCAGATCTGGTTACTATTGGCCCACCCTTTTCCCAGATACTTAGAAACTTGTCATGACTTGCCATAAATGTCAAATTTTTGATGGCAAGAGAAAATTCCTACCTTTACCCTTACATCCCATCAATGTTGAGGCTCCTTTTCAACAATGGGGCTTGGACTTCATTGGGGAAATTCACCCATCTTCATCATCCCAACATAAGTGGATCCTCACTGCCACTGATTATTTTACCAAATGGATAGAAGCCATACCTTCTAGGAATGCTACTGACTCTATCATTATCAAGTTCCTTGAAACCAATATACTATCCATATTTGGTTGTCCTAGAAAAATTATCACAGATAATGCTACTGCCTTCAAATATAAAAGAATGGTTTACTTCTTCCATAAGTATCATATTACCTTGGGTCATTCCACTGCCTACTATCCTTAAGGAAATGGATTAGCTGAATCCTCCAACAAAACCCTTGTCAATATTATCAAAAAACTGTTGGAACAGAATCAGAAATCATGGCATAGTAAGCTTATTCATGCTTTATGGGCTGATAGATTAACCACCAAAAAGTCAATAAATATGTCCCCCTATCAGCTGGTTTATGGCATGGATGCAGTCTTCCCAACCTCTTTAGGAGTTCCAGTCATGAAACTCCTTCAAGAAGTAAAATCTGAGGAAAATGATATGCAGAGAAGAATCAATCAGACCATCTATTTACAACAGGCCAGAGAGGAAGTATATAAGAGAACATAAACAGTCCAAGAAAGCATCAAGAAGTTATTTGATAAAAGGACTAAAGAAAATTATTTCCAAGTTGGAAATGTAGTTCTAAAATGGGATTCTAGAAGAGAAGAAAAGGGAAAACATGGAAAATTTGAGAATATGTGGAAAGGACCCTACATTATTCATTTTATGAGGGGCCATAATGCATTCATTCTGTAAGAAATGAATGGAGAAGATCTATTTGGAGGTCCTGTCAATGGTAGGATGCTCAAGCACTACTTCTGTCAAGAGTCCTAGTTTCAAGGCTTTCATTTTTCACTGTATATAAGATTGCTATTGAATTTGGAAAAGGAAAAATACAAAAACAATAGAAAAGAGAAAAGAGGGTAGATAAAAAGAAAAGATACAACCCCATACCCAAAAAGAGAATTTTTCTAAAAGTGAGCAAATCTAAGTGCCACTGCTGATTAAAAAATGGTATATTGTTCAGTCATCTAGCCTAATCATGGCTGAACATACTTTAAATTCATGTTGATAAGTTAGTAGAAGCACAGATTGATAAGATTTTTTCAGGCTTGGCTTATCAGTAGAATAGATTAGGATAGAAAGGAAATGGTTCTAAAAAGCTCAAAATCTGAACCAAGAAAGGGAAAAAGATAGCTCTAAATAGATCAAAACCAGAGCTGGAAAAAGAATAGAAGGATGTTTATAATTTTCAGATCTTAAGCCTTCACAATTTTGTTTTATTTTTTTGCAAATAAAGTCTATGTGTAGCTTGTACGTACAACCATGGACACCATAGTAGATCAGACAATCTAATCCTGATTTGACTGTGTTTAAATCTCCTGTTTTAGAAATAGAAAATAAAATCTGTCAAACAGCTTAATCTTGACAGATAGTAGCTAGGTAGAAAATAAAGAGTTCAACAGTTTAATCTAGACTCTTGGAAGAAATAAGGATAGGATTAGATAGTTTATTTCTGTTTTCAAAAATAAAACGTCAAAGAGTTTGCTAGATCAAATGCAGTCAAAAGGAGAAGAAAAAATGCTAGGACAATTAATATTGAGTAGGTAGAGATGCTGTTTTGAAGAAATTACATGTTGCAGATTGATAAAAGTTGTCCTTTTCATAGAAAGATCAGCAAGAAAGAAGAAATATGCCAAATGGATAAGGCACTGGTCTGCTGAAATCTAGAGATTAATAAATTGAGCTTTTGGACACCTAAAAGGACAGTTTTCCTCCCCAAGTGGAGCCACTATTAGTCATCCATAATTTGGATCCTATCCAAAGATGACTAAGTTGACAATCCTAGATTTCTAGAAATAATATTTCAAAGAAGCATTATGAGTTCTATAAATCTCACTGCCTTCATCATTCTGAGTCTGTCAATTCATCAAAATCTTCATCCATGTCTCCTAAAAGGTTATCCTGCTGTTTCAAAGAAAAAAGCTCATTTCAGGCTATTTATTCCTGTTTTTATTAGTCCATTTCCCTCTGAAAATAGCCCATTTTCCCCTTCTGATTTTACACTCATTTTTCTTAAAAAACTTCAAACATGCCTTTTAAACTCATAAAAAATCCTTTTTATGGTTTAAAAACCCCCATTTTTCCTATCGGAACACTAAAAAAAAACACCTCCAAAGGCCTCATTTTAGGCCTTTTTGCTTATATTAAGGTTTTTGGTTTTTAAGCCCCTTCCGGCTTAGCCCTCGACTCCTTCTCTGTCATATGACCTAACCCCCGTAACATGGCACTAAAATCCTAGCCACTAGCTACTATTTTCTCCGCCCTTGGTCCACTACTCCTCCATGTGACCACTGCTCCAGCGCCCCTCTTTAAGCCCCCATCGGGATCAGCAAATTCACCTTTTTCTTCGTTTCACTTTTATTTCTCCCTCGCCGATGCTCAACCTCCGATTGGATCCCCACCGTTGATCTACCAAGATCGACGGTTGTCGGAACTCCTCCCACATCCCTCCTCCTAATATTTTTTCTTAGCCCTCCACACCTCGCACTCGGTCCTTTTTTCCCCACAAGACCGCATCCCCCTTCCTTTTTCCCTTACCCCACTCCATGAATTTTCCAATGCATCCTCAACCGTCAATCTATCCAATCTGATGGCTCTTATTCCCTCCCATTCAGATTTTATCCCAACCATCAAACACATTTATCCCCACCGTTGATCTATAAAGATCAACGACCACCATGCTTCCCCTCTTTTCCCTATCCTCCTGACTTAAATATATAATTTCACCCTCCTCACCGATCCCCACTGTCGATTTATTTTAATCCAACGGATTTTGTTTGATCCCTACACCCAACCCCTCCGGACCCACTTACCCATTATTTGAATGCCCATCCAATCATCGCTTGCCACCTGTCTCCCACTAAACTCCCGCCCACTCACCTTTCCATCGCGCTCCTCTCCGCACCGTCAGATCTGACCCTTCCCATCTAACGGCTCATATGCGATATCACGTGCATTTGCCTCCTGAGGTTTAACACCTCATTTCTACGCAAAACCACTGGTTTTCATGAGGGGTGCATGTCGCAAAATGATTGAATCGCGTTCGATATGCGCAAAACCACAAACCACCGTTGCCTTGCGCGAAAACCACTTTTTCCCATTTTCATGCCAAAGTCATTTTAAACCCCATTTCTTCACGGTTTTCTCCATAAATCCCTTCTGCGCATTCATTTTCTCCTCACTATTCCTTCCGCTTCTGCCCGACCTCTGTAAGGCATTTTGTCCAACACACGCAGGGTTTTATTAATGGTTTGTTTATTTTGTGTAGGTTTGATGGTAGTTTTAAAGATAAAAAACCTTCCCACTGTCTATGAAGGGAGAAGGTCAAAGATCACAATATTTTGAACACTAATCAATGAAGAAAAGAAGCTTCCCGGGTGAAAAATCTTGTTTTTTAATCAATATTGAAAAAACATTGGTTATTCAAGTCAAAACCCCCGCGCGCTAAAGCCACCTGTCCACTACATTAAAAGAAAAAGACAATGGAGATTAAAGGTTGAAGGATGAATACTAAATTCAAGGATTGAAGATTAGAAGAATTAACTCTGTAGTTTAATAGTTTAAAGTAGTGTATAAAGGGAAAAAGACAATATAATGCATTATAAAGGCTTAAGGTGAAATTAGAGCCTTAAAACAAAAGATTAAAGCCTAATCAAGGTTTTAAAAGGCACGAGGGATTAATGAATAAAACAGTTGTTAAAAAGAAAAGGAGATAAAGGCAGAAAAACAGAGTATCAAGGTATAAAGAGGCAGACAAAATATTTAAAGGATTAATTAGCAGATCAAGGCTAAAAGGCCTTAAAACATAGTTTTATGACAAAATCAAGGCAAAATAGGCTTAAAGATAGCCTCGGATACATCAAAGGAACAATTATTCACTTAATAAATCAAAAGTGACACCTTTCACTTACTTTATACCTCAAAAGACAAATTTACAGTCATTACACTAAAGAAGATATTATAAACTGTCAGACAATTATTGTAAAGACAGAAAAAGGCCTCAAAAGTCAATCTTTTCAACTATTTCATCCTCAGGAAGTAAAGACAAATTTATTACACAGAGAAGTAGTTGAAAGACATTCCTTCCTTATGCCTTTCATGGTCTTAAGGATAGGAGTGCATTAACTATGTCATTTATAACATTTTAAACCCTAAATGGTTCCACCTCCTCATTTGCAGTATAAATACTGCACTGGAACTCATTGTAAATGTGGGCATTTGATAACTCTTTGAAGTAATACATAGTTCTGCTGAAGTTGAAAGATATTTGATGTTTTGGAACCTGTGGACGTTTTGACCTGTTTGTGGATGGAGAAAGTTCTATCATTGGATCCTTGAGCTTGGCTGTTGGTGAAGTATTCTGGAGTGTAAAAACTCTGGTAAACTTGAATAAGTATATATTATTATTGATAAAAGATGAGTTGCTTCACAACTGTATAGATTTTTCGCTTTTCCATTAGCACACCTGTGCTTAGGGTCCCAATTTTCACTGCAATGCTTGCACTTGCCCTCTCTCATTCTTTGTTTTTCCACACTATTTTTTTCTTCTTCACAAAGATGGAGTGGGACATATTTTGTGTCATCTATATTTTCAGATTGAGGAAATATTTGTCTCGAATATACTTTTTCTGGTTTTGATAATCTTTCAAATTTCTTTTCAGCAGCTTTTGCTTTTTGCCTTGCTACTTCTACGGACGTAATTTCATGTAGTTCGAGCTCTTCTTGTATGTGGATTTTAAGTCCTGAGATGTAAGACTGGATTAGACGAGATTCTGACAATCCTGGTACTCGTGTTGCGAAGGTCTCCCATTCTCGAGTGTACTCATCCACATCTCCTCTTTGGCGTAATTTGATAAACGTTGAAAAAAACTTTTCTTCTTTTATGCCTTGAAACCTTTTGAAGAATGCATCCTTAAATTTCCTCCAACTGATAGCGAGCGTCGTCTTTTTCCACCACATATACCAATTATATGCTTCTCCTTCCATTTTCATGGAAGCATGTTTATTTTTTTCGTCATCACTAGTAATGTCATAAATCTCAAAATATTCTTCCGCTTTATTAAGCCATGCAATGCTATTTTTTTCATTACCATCAAATTTGGGTAGCTCGATTTTGGCTCTTCGCTGATATGCTACTGGTGGAACAAGAAGGGGATATTGATTAGCAAATGCATTCCAAAGCTGCTTATTTTGAAAATCTGCATTACTATCTTCTTGATGATGTGGGGAATCAGTCTTTTCCTGATGCTCTTCTGAGTTCCCTGAATCTGCGGAATTGTTTTGTTGATTTTGTTCCATATTAGGATATATTGGGGATTGTGTTTAACTTAACTTATCTATCTTATCATTTAGCGTATTGAAGAGTTCTGTCATATTGTTCATTGCTTCGCTATGCTCTGTCATCTTGTTCATTGCTTCGTTATGCTTTTCTGTGGCCTCGTCATGATTTAGCCACATTTGTCTTTCTATTCGATTTGTCATATCATGAATCTTTTTGATGTCGTTGGAGTGCCCTGCAACTGTACCTTCAAGATCGACTAATCTTTTTCCGAATTCTTCGGAATTATTATTGATTTGTTTCTCAAGATCTCCCAATTTCTTCTGGAATTCAGCCATCGACATCGATGAAGACATTGAACGTGTATGAGGTGGGGAATATTTTTCTGCCAGTTTTCCCCCTTTTTTTAAAAAATTAATTAATTAATTAATTAAATTAATTTTTTTTTGAAATAATAATAATAATTTCTATTATATATATATATATATATATATATATATATATATTTTTAAATAATAATAATAATAATAATTATTATTATTTTATTATTTGAATTATATATATATATATAATATTGTTTTTAAAAGTCACTTTGTTTTGAAAAGGCACGTTGTTTTGAAAAGGGGAAATGGGTTTTAATACCATGGGCCCAAAAACCACGAGCTTGTAAACCACGAGCAATTACTCTTCCTTTTTAATTTTACTTTGTCTTCACATGTACGTATATCTCTCTTTTTACTTTTCTTTTTTCTTTTAATTTATTTCCCCCTTTATGTTAACTTTCCTTCTCTCTTTTGATTTTATTAATATATATATATATATATATATATATTTCTTCCTTCTTCTTTTTTTAAAAACAAATGTTGCTACCCACAAGCACTTGGTTTTTAAAAAAATCTGCAATTTTGGAATTTTCTTGTAATTCCTTAATTCTGGGTGATCACACAGATCCCTAAGAGCGATGGCTCCGATACCAATGGAGTGTAAAAACTCTGGTAAACTTTAATAAGTATATATTATTATTGATAAAATATGAGATATGAGATATGATTACAATGGGGAATCACCAAGGCTTTAAATATAGCCTTATGATGTCCCTTGGTGAAGAGGCATGATCTTTGATCATGCCCTTTCACTTAATAAAACCTAAGATAACTATATCTAACTAATAATTAATAAAATATACATAAAATATTCTAAATTGTTAATGTTTTTCCTGTTTTCCATTCTGTTTTCATCATTTTCTTACTTACAGTAGACTAAAACATTTAGGCTAAGAAATGTCTCCTCGAAGCACCTGAGACCTGTTTACTCTTCACTGTCTTTATGTTTTCCTCAGCTGAAGGTTTTATTAAGTAGTTTGACTGTTTTTTCAACCCTTATGCTTGTTTATTTCCTAAATAGTTCAATACAATGGCCTCAGGAATGATTTATGGTTCTCCCTGCTACTTGCTGCCACTTGAAAACTGTTTTTGAAGTCTCCCTTTAAAGTACCATTGTCCAAAGTCTGCCAAAGAGGTCTATTTTGATCATACCCTTTGTACTTGCTCAAATAATTGTTTTGAAGGTCTTTATAGTTGTAATCACAGATGTTTAGGAGTTCCCTCTTCTATGAATGCAGTTGTTTGTGAATCTTGAATGTTTTCTTATCCTTGAAAGTGAAATCTTTGATGAAATAGAGCGTTCCTCGACTCTTAGATTTAATTTTGAAAGTTTGTCTTGAAATTGTTATTTGCTGAAGTGTGATTTGTAGAATTCATGGTTAGCCCTGTCTATAAAATACTTCTTCATGTTTAAATGATGTTTTAAGTCCCTTTGTTGAGAAGTACATATAATTAAGGATTATTAATTGCCCTTAGTTCTACTTTTCATTCTAAACCCTTAATGTTCATTTCATTTCACTTGAAATTTTTTTTGATCTAATAGCCAAGTTAGATTTTCCCTTTGATACCCCTAATTAATCTACAAACTTGTTACAAAATTCTACTTGACTCCATTTCCCAATGATTTAGAGATTTCCCTTTCCTATCTCTGCTGCCTAGATCATCATGTCCCATCAAACAATCAAACAAACTCATGCTTAATAGCTAGCCTAAAATCAACCTTTTACAAGCAAACAAGTTATATATTTGCAAACAATTGAGAGATCCCTCTCTGAGACTAGGAGGGCTAGATCCTAGAGCTCTAAAGACTGGTTTATGTCTTGTCTTGTCATTTAGTATGCCAATATGATAAATCACAGGACCCCAACATGTTGAAAGCAAGTTAAAGTTCAAGTGTTGAAAGCAAGTTTTAGCAAGAGATAATAATCAAGCAAGCGTGAGTTCAAGTGTTGAAATAAAACAAAATAAGCAAGTGAGCCAATACAAGCGAGCATTCCATTCAAGAAAAAATTAAGCGAGCGTGCCATTCAAACAAAAAATCAAGTGAGCGTGTCATTCAAGCAACAAATCAAGTGAGAAAATTCAATCAAACAAGTTCAAATCAAGTGATCAAGTTCAAAGTAAGACATTCAAATCTACGACAAGTGAGCCTAAATTCAAGCGAGCAAATTCACAAGGCGAAACACATTCAGTTGTTCCAAGTTCTTAACAATATGGTTCTATCATTAGCTGATGACATGGTGAAAATAAACAAAGCAACTCTTGCTGATATTCAAGTATATCTTCAACAGGCACATGAAACAATTGAGTTTCTTCAACTGGAGTCGCAACTACAAAGAAATCAGTTGCAATAGAAAAGTTATTCTTCCAAGCCATTTGCCCATATAGATGAAGATAAAAATGATGATTCCAAGCCTCTCATCAAAACAACTTCAAGTGTAGAAGTTTTCCATGATCAAGTTCAACTTTCTTCTTACAAGCCAATCATCAAGTCATGGGAAGAAATCCAAAGTAACGAAAATCAACGAGGATTAGGATATAACAAATATGACAACAAATTTCATATCCCAGTTTATCCAAAGCCAATCAAGTTCATCAGTGCATGAATTTTTGATCAAATGACATCAACTAGCCATGAGAAAGTTGAATACAAACCAAAATGCACACATTGTCAAAGAACAGATCATATGGAATATCATTGTTATGATCTCCATCCTTGTTGCCATTGTGGGGAGAAGAATAATTCATCAGAGAAATTATGCAACCAAAACCAACTAGCCAGATTGAAGATCAATTATGCATGGATTGATCCTTGGGAATGCTTGTCAGCAGTCAAAATATTGTATAAGTTTTACAACTGAATTCAATCACACCTATTGCAGCCAAGAGTCAAATGAATATGGTACTCTCGTGCAGTTTAATGGGGGAGTACGCAAGTAAAACACTTCTACACTTGAAGGAGGGGAGTTTGGAAATCATATATAGATAATTTTCTCTCCTTTCGACTAACAAAGGGGGGAAAATGATATTGAAATTGAAGGTGATTGTCAAGCTGAAAGTCTCGACAACGTCAACAAAAGCAGCCACTGGGCATTTTCAGTAGCCAGTGGGCATCTGCATGAGCTAGTAGGCAGTAAAAAACAAAAGTAGCAGTGAGAAGTTTTTGACATCGTCAACATCAATTCACCAGTGGGCGTTCTCAACATCAAATAAGTAGTTTCGATGTCAGAAAATTCTCCAGTGGGAGTTTTCAATATTTCGTCAGTGGACAAGAAAATTCACCAGTGGGCATCATCAAATTTTGTCAGTGGAAAAAGGATGTTGATTGCAAGAAAAGTAAAGATGGATCCTTTTGCAGCTTGGCACGTGATGGGGTTGTCAAGAAAAATTCAGAGATGAATCAGACTTGCAACTGACTCATGTTCTCTTTAGATTGAATTTTTTTTCGGTATCCAGCTTTGGAGTTTATCAGGCAGTGTTTTTATGAAGATCAATAGTTTTAGCATGAGAACTTGGAAGATGGTTCCTATTTCTTATTTTGGACTTATCATTGAGGGGGGGGGGGAGGGGTGTTAGCCTCACTATCATGCGAGAAAAATAATTCAAAGTCTAAAAATAATTAAATTAATTAAATCATGAAAATTAGGAATTTATTCCTAATTTTCTACATTGAGTTTGTTCCTCTCAATTAGGAGTCAGTTTAGGCCTAGTTGGTTGAGAGATTCTCTCCAACAAGTTAAGATCCTATGTTAGTGTGTTGTTGAGATTTTTCCTCGATAAAAGTGTCCAAGATAGATGCACTATCTTGAGACAAATATCCTCTTTCATTTATATTTGTATTATACACATTATTTTAATAAGGAGAATAAGAGGAATGCAGTGAGGCTCTCAAGCCTTTTCTGCCATGTTTATGTCTATGATAATTTAATGTGTTTATTAATGTTTATTTAATATCCTTCAATCCCTTATTTATGGATCGATGTCTGCTTTGATGCTTTGACATTTCTTGATATTCCTTTTTGATGGTACTTCTACAAGTTTCCTTTCTTTGTATTCTCACCTTAACTTTGAAACCATGTTGAGAAATATAGGGGAGCTAGATTAGGTGTTTTCCCTTACTTTGATAACATCTTGTGATGTATTTTACTTAAATTGATTATCTTCTTCTTTCAGTTGATTATAATTAGTGTTATTATCACCAAACAATAAATAACAATGATACAAGAGGACATAACATACAAGTGATCAGCCAAGGCCAAAACCTCTCCTCTTGAGAGGAAAAACCCACAAAAATTGTTCTCTTCTTATAGAAATTTAGATGACAAATTACAAGACCTATGACCCTTGTTAAACGACCCCTCCAAGGCCAAGTTAAAATTCTTCTTGAAGGAATTACTTCTCACAAAGTCAACCTAAGTCTCTTTGCTTCAAATCTGCCTTTACATCATAAGCTCATATCTGCACCGTAACTATAAATTTTCAGCCTTTTTTTACCTGAAATTTTTAGTCTCTTCTACAAAAAACCTAGGATAGCATGTGTGAGATCAAATGGAGAAATATACCTCCTTTTACCTTCGCTTGGTCTCCTTATTTTTCCTTGTGAACTCAGTCCTCAAAAAAAGTATTATTGGAACCATTGAATAACTTTTGATTGTACTTAAACTCGTCTTCCATGCAATAGATAAAAGGCATAATATATTTTCACGTGTGAGGTGTAGGTGGCCCAAAAAAAATCCTAAAATTTCGATCTTCGTTCTTCTTCTCTTTGATATATAAAAGGCTGCTTGTTCTTCTTCTTTTTCACTTCTTACTTTCTCTTGAATTCTGGATTGATTCCCCTTAGAATGAGGCCGAATGCTCCTATATATAGGCTTCCTTGACTTCCCTAATAGTCCAAGTTGTCCCTCTAGATAGGTCGACTTTCTCCTTTTGAAGGCCGACTTGTTTGTATCACTATTGCAAGGCCTTGGAGGGTATTTGAATCTATTTTGTCTCAAATAAAATTTTATTTTACAATATGTAACATGCCCAAAAGGGTATTTTATACATGAGAATGACTCAATTGACTTGTAGAATCAATGACAAGCCCTAGAAGCACTCAATGAGTGCTTTAACTATACATAAATTTCCCTTTACAATGAAACCGATCCCTCAATAATGAAAACAATGAATTTATTTTTCTCTTTACATAAAATACATAAATCATGATTACATATGTCATTATGAAGACCAAACCTAGTTACACATTTCAACAAGGTCCTCACCCAAAAATTCAAAAAACTCAATATAGAATTCCATAGTGTAGCCATCTAGTCTTTGAATTCTATCTTTCTTAAAGGAGTTAAAACATAAGGAAGTTCCTCCCTTGTAACTGCATTATATGTTCTCTCATTCTCCTATTCTCTAACCAAGCCAGAAAATAAGATGCATCTTGATAATTTCTTCTACGTTTTCTTTCTTTCGTTCTTTAAACACCTCCTCAAAATGTTGCATTCTCAATTTAGTGAAATTTTGAAGGTTTTTGACCTTGATCCCTTCTCTATGAAATATTTCCTTTATTGTATTATCACTTTTTTGTGGTTGGAAAAGTTAAGGAAAAAAATAATATTTTGATCCCCTTGTTTAATCCAAGTAGCCTTACTCGTAAGCTTGCGTGCCCTTTCCCCATACATAAGTAACTTTTCCTTTTTTTAACTCCAAGTCCTATACCTTATCCTCATTACTAATATGGAATCATATATTAGTATAAAAAATCAATTCCAAGTTCTTCTCCACTTCTTTGAGTTAAACATCCCTTTCTTGCTCATCCATCCACATTTTCCTTAAGTCTTTTCAAAACCTTCACAAAATATTCACAACCAATGCCATCCTTTGAAGGATCATGCCTCCACCAATTTACCTTCACCACATAGAGAAACTCATCCTCACTAACCATCTTGGATTAGAATTGAAAGAATATTTTGGTTTTGGATCATATTTATTCAATTCAAAACAATGGAAAGTGATCTAAGCACCTATTGGATCCTACCCATGAATGGTAACTTTCCACCTTCTATAGGAAATATCCATGGATAAAAACCTATCAAGCCTTTTCAAGAAAAAATCTACCCTTGATATATTATTGCTTCAATTTGGATTGAGCTTAATAGGCTCAATGTCCATAACATCTACTTGATTAAACAAGTTACACAATAATCCAACTAATCTATCCACTCTAGCATTGGACTACAATATTTCCCTTCTATTCAAAGTAATATTTGAGTCTTCCCTACCCCCCCTCCCCCAAATAATGAGGACATCAAATTTAAAACACTCAGAATCAAGCATATTTCTTGGTATATTTGCATACCCTCATTAGGTGCATATACTTAGTAAAATCATAGTCAAGCCCAAGATTTAATTGTATAACTCTATGTAGAGCCCTAGATCAACATGTAATAAGGGATAAATTATGATTCTAGCTAGTGATCAAAGCCCTTGAAAATCATTATGAATATAAAGTAAGGAATTTCCATTCCCCTAAAGGATTTTTGAGTTAAAAAATTAACATGTCTTCCTTTCTCGCTGTCTCTTGTATCATGACTATATTTAGTTCATCTAACTGCAACAATCGTTTGAGAGATAGTATCTTGGCATACCCCACTAGGACTATCATATTAACTAGAATTACTTTCATTAGGATACTAAGGACAAGTTTAAACCTAATCTAAGTGCCCTTGTAATCAACCCCTTGTTTACCTTAATTGTAAGCAAGAAAAATTTCATTAGATTATCAAAAGTTTACATAGATTACATGCATTGATAAATATGAGAAAATTGTATTCGATATGAGTGCGTTCTGGATAAAAAAATTTCCTAGCCTAGAAAATTCTTGGGAGGGATTATCTACCCTTATGAGGGAAAAAAACAAACTCCCTGAGGGGCTTTAGACCAATTTTTTACATTATAAAACCATAGCAAAAACAATAGTAGAAACTGGGTAAGAAGTGTCAACAAAATAACACAAGGACAAAATCAAATTAATAGAAGATGAGTGAGCCTTTCTTGGAGATTGTTAGAAAGCTTGGTCATGCTGAGAGAGATGTTGGAAGGGGTCATCATAACCTTCTAGAAATTTTAAGAAACGAACTCACAAAATAAATTTAAGAAAGGATAGATCAATGAATTAGAAATCAGCCTCTTCGAGGAGGCAACCTCCTTTACATTACATAAATGAACAATTCTTTGATGATACAAATGACAAAACCTCCTTTCTATATATAGGATTCCAATGGGTCACAATATAATCATAACTGACATAATAATAAAAATGTAAGGGCACAACAATAACAATAGTGGGCTTCTATGGGGCACAATAATAACAATATGGGGACTATATGGACACAACAAGAACAATAAGGGGGATATACTAACAATAACAATAAGGGAATACACTAGTATTATAGGGACCTAACATGCCCCTCTCCTTCAAAAAAGTGTTGTCCTAGACACTTGATTATTTATGGATGCTTTTGTATAAAATTCTCATCCTCCCATGCCCCTCTCCTTCAAAAAAGTGTTGTCATATACACTTGATTATTTATGGATGCTTTTGTATAAAATTCTCATCCTCTCCTTCAGCGGGTAAGTTCTTCCACTTGTTGAGATACTCTGAAATTGATCGATTTCGTAGTTGTCGAGTTCTTGTTTCTGTGACTGCTTCAAGTTCGAATATGATTTTTCCTTCCTCGTAAGTTCTGGAAATATTGTTTGAACTTGGAGTTTGTCACCTATAACATTCTTTAAGTATGAAACATGGAAAATTGGGTGCACTCAGGAAGATGTTGGCAAATCCAATTTGTATTCCATAATACCAATCTTTTGAAGCACCTTGTAAGGACCATAATACTTTAGCGATATTTTATTATACTTCTTAGCTTTCTTGAGGGACATTTTTTTATATGGTTGTAGTCATAAAAACACCCAATCACCTACATCAAAACTTATTTAGCTGTGATGTTGATCTGCCTGTTGTTTCATTCGATTCTGCACTAAATTTGGGTTATCCTTTAAGAGTTGGAGAACTTTTTGTTGATGCTCGATGTAATATTGCACTGCTTGATCATCCATATTAGTTTTCATTTCATCCTTCAAACCATCTTGAGTCTTCTTTCCAATTCCATAGGTCAAGCCTAATTTGGATTCTTCAAGATAAAGCTATTCCCGATCTCCCACAATGACCTAATTATGGGCTGGTTCAGTAGAGTGAACTTGTACAGTGTGCCACATGTCATTGTTTCAACCTTCGGCTTCGAAATAGATACACAAGAGACTAAAGTTTGTGCGATTTTGACCACTTTTTACAAAATGCAAATCTGATACCTGAAACAAAAGTTATGATGATTTTCCCTCGATCACCTATTTGAGATGAAATTATGGAGCCTGCAAAAACCCTAATTTCCTCAGAACATATCTTTGAAAATATAGCAAACCAAGATTTGAAAATTTTACACGAGGTTTCTCAGTATTGCGGCTCAAATGGGTTTTCTGAACCTTCATATAAAACATTTTATAATGAAAATTCCAAGATGTCTTGTTTGCAGTAGTGAAACCCTAGAATCCAAAGCTCTGATACCAAATGTTATGAAACCAACTCACAAAATAGAAGAAAAAATAGATAAATGACTTAGAAATCAGCCCCTTCAAGGAGGAAACCTCCTTTACATTAAATAAATGAAAAATTCTTGGATGATACAAATGACCAAACCTTCTTTCTATATATATGAGTCCAATGGGTCACAATATAATCCTAGCCGACATAACAATAACAATGTAAGGGCACAACAATAACAATAGTGGGCTTCTATGGGAAACAATAATAACAATATGGGGAATACATGGGTACAACAATAACAATAAGGGGGTTATACTCACAATAAAAATAAGGGAAAACACTAGTACTATAGGGACCTAACAGGAAACCATGGAGGCATTTCCCACTCAAAAAATGTTCCACTTGTGCTACTGTTGGCTTCCTTCCACAAGGTTTCACCGTTCAGGTTGTCTGTAATGATTGTTATGCTAGAATTAGTATGTCCCTTTTCCACATGGACGAAAGAAATTGGATTACCAAGTTTATTTTCCTTGTTTTTCTGAGACCCCATATTTTTAGGACTAGGAGGCTTGTCTCCTTGACGGATTAAGTCTAAATTATTTGGCAAGTTGGAGGAATTCGAAGGAGGGGGTGGAGGAGGGCATTAAATTACAAGTGTCTCTGATAATACCCATAGATCCGACCAATCCTAGAATAGATGGAAATATATGAACAAAATTATGCTCTCCAAGACACTGAAGACCGCTTCTTGATCCTCAGACGATGACCAAGAAAGTTCATGATTTCCCAATTACCATTACCAATGTTCCTAAGCTCCTATGCTTCTGTAGTTGTGACCAAGAATTTAATATGTTGTGGAAAATGTTCGAAATATTGAGAGGGGGGTGAATCAATATTTATTTTCAATTGTTATTTTTATCAATTAATATTTTTCACAATTACAATTAGAAAATAAATAATAGGAATTTTATTGGGAAAAAATGAGGGCACCAATCCTCTTTTTACAATTGCTCGAGTACAATAATGTTTGAGGGCTCCAACCCTTCAATTCACCAAGCTCCAACTTTTTTCCAATCTCCAACTTGGGCTTTATGAGGCTCCAACCCCTAGGTATCCAACCCTTTTAATTTATAATAAATGGAATGAATAAGTGACTTACATCAATTGCTCCACAAGTCTATTCCAGACTTCCAATTTGTCCACTAAATATTCTTCACTATCCAATACTTCATTGTCCAAGCCCCCAAATGCTCCACTGTCAAGGTCTTCAAGTTCTTAACTTGTACAAGCCTCCAAGTTCACTGTTATAGGCTTCCATATTTTTCAATGGAAAAACATTATCATTATTCAAATCTTCAAATTGTTAATACCTCTAATATCAATTTTCAAACATCTAAGCTTTTGATAGTGTTGATTGTTCACTAGTTCAGGCCCTTCATAAAATGTAATTTCTGAACCTTCAATGCTATCACCACTTCAAGCCATA
Source organism: Pinus albicaulis (assembly GCA_034641835.2). NCBI lineage: Eukaryota > Viridiplantae > Streptophyta > Pinopsida > Pinales > Pinaceae > Pinus > Pinus albicaulis. The sequence goes on along the minus strand of CM076582.1, from coordinate 125,769,883 downwards.
TTGATGACTGTTCATGCCTCCAATAGATGTCCATAGAAAACACTGATCACTGAACTGATGATAATCCACAGTCTAAAAGTCTGTGGTTATGGGTCCAAGTTCCTACAGCCCTGGTCCGAGCCTCCAAAATTTTTTTCCACTGAACTGTAAACTCTGCAATCCAAAAAGTTTGAAATTTGAAACAATGGCTAGGTCCAATGCAAGGAAGTGATATTCAAGGTATGGAGGTGTTAAATAGACACCCAAACATATCTGAGTTTTGTGCTTATCCGAGCTGCTTCAGACGATTGTCCACATAGGGCCGAGGTCACTAAGACAGTGATCAAAGGTCCAATGGTTATTGTTGGGGTAGAAAGCTACAGTTCCGAGTTCTGTGGTGTGGCGTGATCGGAAACACATGTCCAAGGGTTGGTTCCATAGGTCCAGGCCTTAATACATCGTTACAACACAGGTCTTAGGGTTAAGTATCCTTTCTGTGTGAGGTGTAGAGATGACTCACACTAAATTAACCCAAAACAATGTCCTCTAGGCCACCCTAGTTCACGAGTTGTGAAATCTTCTTCATGTGGTATCTTTGTAATGATATTCACCAAATAGATGAATAAAACAAAGAGTTCAAACCCTTATTTTTAAATATTTCAACTTTAAATGAAGGGACATGAATTTTGGAGGTGAGGCTGACTAATATAAGTGTGCTTAGGTCAACTAGGGTAACGAATATGATGTCATCTTAAAAAATCATTTTCTCTTAGAATAATGGGATTTAGAGGATGAGTAAGGGCTCATTGGAAAGGGGGAAGAGTACTCAAAAAGCTAGTGAAAGAGGCATTTTAAGATGATGTCTCAAAATTTTAATATATTTTTTTTTCTTGTGACTGTTTTAGAATTATAGTAAAAACCTTGAGGTTTTTAGGATGTTGATTAGTGGTTGTCATTGATGTCAACCCAAGCAGCACCAAGGGCTACCCAAATATTGCATGGGAATTTTGACCTACCAGATTACTAGATTTTGGATCAAGAATGCTTTTGATGGTTTCTTCTTGTCGAGATCATTCTGTTGATATATGACACGCCACGTAATTCTTCACAGTTTGAGAGATATTCATGTTTGAAGTTTGTAACCCTAGTTAGTGGGCTAAAACCAAATGGGGTTGTGGCATGGGTCATTGAAAATCCATAATTAATATTTTTTAAGCTCCTAAAATCCCTCCCACGTTCACTTGTTGAAGCCCCTCTCAACCTAAGCATTTATATAAATTGTGATCCTCATATCCTCCTTATGCAAGGGATTTCGCTATTTGAAACAAGTCATCGTGGAATTTTCGCTCTAACCTTTGTTATAAGAAGTTTCAAAAGCTAAAATTTTTAGGAGGCAAATCTGAAATCCTAAGGAAGCTTCTATAAAAATTTTAGATCAAGGTGCACAATATTTTCAGAGATATGATCTGTGGAAGTCAGTGTTTTTGCAGGATTTTGAAATCCATTTCAAAGAAGTGACCTTGGGAAAATCGTCATAACTCTCTCTCTGAGTATAAAATTGGAATTCCGTAAAATGTAACAGATATTTCACAGACTATAGTTTTTTAACTATCAATTTCAGAGCTGAATGAAGAAACAATGACACTTGGCACGCCGTACAAGTTCGCTCTACTGAAACAGTCCATAATTAGGGAATTGTGAGAGATTGGGAATAACTCTCTCTTGAAGAATCCAAATTGGGTCAGACTGATGGCATTGGAAAGAAGACTCAGAGGAATACTATAAGACCAAAAATCACATATTGGGGATTTGAAATAACATAGATACACCAGATTCAATATTGAGCTCCTAGAAGGAAATAAAAATTTATATCATGTGTTGTCAAGGGCTACAAAGGACCAGACTTTCTAGAGCAGCAAAGCAAAGAAAGGTGCAACAGAGGGTAGCATGAAAAGAGCTTCAACCAAGTTGCAAAATAGTAGCAAGAATTTCATCACATGAAGTCTTCAAGTGGGCAGCATTGCATACAGTCACTGTAAAGGTATCATTGTACTAAGTCATTGTAAATACATTATTGTAAAACATTGTACTAGTGTCTATCTGCCAATAGTTGAAGAGGCAGTGTCGGGAGGTCTAGGATCATCATTAGGTGGTTGTGTCATAGTTGGGGTTATGGTCTAGTGTTTCTTCATCTTCTACATTATTCTATATCATTGTAAAGCAGACCATTTTCCCTGGTATGGGAGTCCATTCTTCTTTTATTCTTCTATAGGGTGGTAGGGTGGTGCTAGGGTGAGTTGTAGCTCATTGGGAGTTGGGGCATCCATTCAGTTGACTACTGAAGAATCTTGGGCATTGGAGTGTCCATCTAGTGGGAGCTAGAGAAGAATTCTTTTCTAGATTCTTGGAAGTTGGAGCTTTATTTCAATTGGAGTTGAATATTAAAGAATTATTAGAAAATCATTAGGTGGTTTTTGTCCCAGAGTGGGTTTCCACCTTAAAAACTGTGTGCATTTGTGTTCCTTTTTTTTACTGCTATCATTGTACAAATACTGATAATAATTGAAGATTAAATAATGCTCTAATTGAAAGGAATACTGATTCACCCCCCTCTCAGTATTTCCAACAATTGGTATCAGAACTTGGTTCCTTCAATAGCAGTTTAACAGATAGAAGGAGGTCATGGAGCATACCAAGAATTGTGTACCTCTGTTCAATGAAAATAATTATGCACTCTAGAAAGGAAGAATGGAGGTCTATCTCTTGGCGCAAGGTTACAAAGTATGGGACACTGTTCAAAATGGATTTACATCAACCGCGGATGAACAAGGTAAGAAGAATTTGGTAAATGATGCAAAAGCAAAGAATATTATTATCAGTGGACTTATTGAATCTGCTTATCATAAGGTGTTGGGTTGTAAAACCACCGAAACTTTATGGGACAAGCTTGATAATATATATGCAGGTGACTCAAATGTCAAAGAAGCAAAGCTTCAAATCTATAGAGAAAAATTTGAGCAACTCAGAATGAAAGAAGATTGCAACATTGTTGCATACTTCCAATACGTTGATGAAATAACCAATACTCTGGAAGGATTGGGAGAGCCAGTTGATGAGAAGACTATTATACGAAATATTCTTAGAACGTTACCAGGGAGATTCAACCCCAAAGGTATTGGTCTTAGAATACAATGAAAATATGGACAAACTCAGCAAAGAGGAATTACATGGAGTTCTCATAGCATATGAAATGAGACTTGATGAAGAAGAGGGTACTTCGCATCTGGAAACTGCGTTCGTTGCATCTAAGAAAACCAATAAGGACAAACAACCTTCAATTGAAAATACATGCACCTGCAAGTGTGACGAAAAGGGAGATAATGAAGAAGGCATTTCAGATGAAGAATATGCTTACTTTACGAGAAAACTAAAAATTGTTAAGGGAAAATTCAGAGGTAAACTTCCATTGATATGTTTCGGCTGTGGTGAGGTTGGGAATTTTGCAGAAAAATGTCTGAACAGAAGTGATGGAAACTCAAAAGGAAAAAAAGGCTTTAAGAAATTCAACAAGCAAGGATCCAAAAGGAAATTTCTCTCTAAAGAAGATAGCTCATCATCCGATGAAGATAATGACAACGAAGAAGAAGCCAATGAGAGAGTATTGTTTATGGCCAAGCACAATAAACCCAAGCACAATAAACAAGAGGCATCAAACAACGAAGAAGAAGGATTGAACATAGAAGAATTTTCCAAGGAAGTAATCAAGGTTATAAAATAGCTCAAGGATGTACAGGTCTACAGGATGGTTGTGTGTCAGGAGGAGTGGAAGTGTGTACAGGTCCGCAAGATGGTTTAGTGACAGGGGGAGTAACCCTTTGCCATTGATGTCAAAGGGGGAGAGAATGTTGTAGGAAGAGGTGTCATGATCGCAAGGGGAGTACTTGTGTTGCCATCAATGCCAAAGGGGGAGATTGTTGATCAACGGTTGTCATTGATGTCAACCCAAGCAACACCATGGGCTACCTCAGTTTTGCATGGGAATTTTTACCTACCAAATTACTATATTCTGGGTCAAGAATTCTTTTTATGGTTTCTTCTTGTCGAGGTGTTTCTGTTGATATATGGCACGCCATGTAATTCTTCATGGTTTGAGAGATATTCATGTTTGAAGTTTGTAACCCTAGTTAGTAGGCTAAAACCCAATGGGGTTGTGGCATGGGTCTTTGAAAAGTCATAATTAATATTTTTTAAGCTCCTTAAATCCCTCCCACGTTCACTTGTTGAAGCCCCTCTCAACCTAATCATTTATATAAATTGTGATCCTCATATCCTCATGCAAGGGATTTCGCTATCTGAAATAGGCCATCGTGGGATTTTCGCTCTAATTTTTGTTCTACGCAGTTTCAGAAGCTGAAATTTTTATGAGGTAAAGCCGAAATCTTGAGGAGCTCCTGTGAAAATTTTAGATCAAGATGCACAACATTTTCAGAAATATGATCTGTGGAAGTCAGTGTTTTTGCAGGCTCCTGAAATTCATTTCAAAGAAGTGACCTTGGGAAAATTGTCATAACTCTCTCTCTGAGTATCGAATTGGAATTCTGTAAAAAGTGCAGATATTGCACAGACTATAGTTTTTTCTTTATTAATTTCAGAGCCGAATGAAGAAAAAGTGACACGTGGCATGTCATACAATTTTTCTCTACTGAAACAACATAATTAGGGCATTGTGAGAGATTGGGCATAACTCTCTCTTGAAGAATCCAAATTGGGTCAGACCTATGGAATTGGAAAAAAGACATAGAGGACTACTACAGGACCGAAAATCACATATTGGGGATTTGAAATAACAGAGATACACCAGATTCAATATCGAGCTCCTAGAAGGTAAGAAAAATCTAGATCATGTGTTGTCAAGGGCTGCAAAGGACTAGAATTTCTAGGGCAGAAAAGCAAATCAAGGTGCAGCAGAGGGTAGCATGACAAGAGCAGCAACCAAGGTGAATAATATCAACAATAAGTTCATCACATGAAGTCTTCAAGTGGGCAGAAATGCATACAGTCACTGTAAAGGTATCATTGTACTAAGTCATTGTAAATACATTATTGTAAAAAATTGTACTAGTGTCTATCTGCCAAGAGTTGAAGAGGCAATGTCGGGAGGTCTAGGATCATCATTAGGTGGTTGTGTCATAGTTGGGGTTATGGCCTAGTTTTCTTATTCTTCTACATCATTCTATATCATTGTAAAGTGGACCATTTTCCCTGGTACGGGAGTCCATTCTTCTTTTATTCTTCTATAGGGTGGTAGGGTGGTGCTAGTGTGAGATGTAGCTCATTGGGTGTTGGGGCATACATTCAGTTGACTGCTAAAGAATCTTGGGCATTGGAGCATCCATCCAGTGGGAGCTGGAGAATAATTTTTTTCTAGATTCTAGGAAGTTGGAGCTTTATTTTCAATTGGAGTTGAATATTAAAATTATTAGAAAAGAAATTAGGTGTTTTTTGTCTCGAAGTGGGTTTCCACCTTAAAAACTATGTGCATTTGTGTTCCTTTTTTTTACTGCTATCATTGTATAAACACTGATAATAATTGAAGATTAACTAATGATCTAATTGAAAGGAATACTGATTCACCCCCCCTCTCAGTATTTCCAACATAGGATTCTTCATGCATAAATTCATTGAGACAAAGATAAGGGTTATGGAATATTTATTAGGGCTCTAAGTTTGACCTTCAACAACCATCCATGTTATCATGACCTTCATCAGTGCTCATATTGACCAACAATATCCCCATTTGTCATTGATGGAAATATTCTATCTTCTTCCAACATTTTATCCCTCTTTGACATCAATGGAAAATGGGGTGTCCAAGTTCTCCCCCTATCAAGTTTCTTCTTTTTATGCTGCTCCCCCTGTCATGGTATTCCTACCCTTGTCAATGTGTTGCCTTAATGTGATGCAAGAGAAATGACTCCCATATTTTTTCAAATATATTCAAATGATTCTCATGGTAGGGGTTTTGTGAAAATATCTGTAATTTTTTCTTTTGTATTGACGTATTCTAATATGATTTTCTATTCTACAACTAGTTCTTGGAGAAAGTGGTATTTGATTGGAATATGTTTTGTCTTTGAGTGCATTACCATATTTTTTTGCGGAAATGAAACCTATGGATAAGTATGCATTCCCTAAGTGTGGTGGTGCACTTAGAACAATAGAAAGAAAGATATATGAACTTTTCCTTAAAATGAATAGATAAATGGAGGATAACCTATTTGTAATCTGTTCACTTTTCCTCGCCTCCCTTCATTGCTTCTGTCTCTCTCAATCCAACTGAACTCACTTGGTTGATAACTGCAATGGAAAACATAAGACAAAAAACAACATAAAGGAAATATGATCTATTCAAGTTAAATAAATTGAATTGATTAAATTCATAAATACACATATAACATCATTGACACATGCATTAGGAAAGGACTAAATGTATTTATTACGAAGTATAAGGAAGAGTACAAACATTTGATTGATTCATTGTCACACATCCAGCTTTAGTCCCATCCTCATCACATCTAGCATAAAAAATCTAGCAGCATCACAGTACATGCACAATAACTCCAAGAGTTGTGATATCACCAGCATAACTCTACTTAACACAAATTCTTGCTCTACTATGATCAATGATCTATTTATAAGTAGATGAAGGTACTTTCACATAAATGAATCATTGAATGTCTTTCCTAAAAATGGATGAAGAGGTTTCCTTGTTCATGAGAATAGGAGGATAAGAGGTTTAATGGCTTCACGGTCTCCATATTCGAAGCTATCAGATGAGGTGAAAGCTGGAACAACTTCTAGAAGCCACTAGAGGTTGGGAATATTCCTGGAATCCAATGAACAATTCACTCGTAGTCGACCAATGCACTCTAAAGTAAGCCTAGATCCTCTGCAACACAGCCTTGCATGGGAGTATATTCTTTACAAATCAGTTACTACTATCTAGGGGTGTGTTAATGGCTTAATGGGGCACTTCAACTGGCATCTAAGCAATGAAACTTTCATGAAGGAAAACCACCAATGGGATGACTTGTTTAGGGCATGTAGCAACTAATTTAGAGTATGATAGATCCTAATGGATATTGATCTGTGTTTTGGGATGATTCCCAAATTGACCTGTAACAGCTGCCCCCTAAAGCATGAAGTAAAAATTGATAATGTTGAGTGATTTTCTTTAGGATGTGATGAGGAGGATTTGAAGCGGACGATGACTTGCATCAATTAAAATACATTACATCATGATATATTTTCATATTGGACATGAATTGTTGAGGGAGGCATATCCCATACTCAACACATTAACTATCATAACATCAAAAAGTTGTCTACAGATATAGACCAATGATAGGATGACCATCTGATTAATGACCATTGTACAGATGATTTGGTACTACTCCTGAAATCGCAACCCGGATGGATGAAACTAGATCTGGGGTCTTCTATCTCATTCACTCAATAGCCTAAAATAAGAGTCTAACCATATGAATATGTGATATGAAGTTGAGCATGGGAAGACATTGTCTGATTACCAGCCAATGATGTGAGCTGTTAACAGACGCGAGAAAAACCACCGTTGATTATAATTGCTCTCAAGGTACTACAGTACATTCTGCATGATGTGAATAGATGGTTTGATGTCAAACACCATACAAAGTATTTCTGTCTAAGGCCTGTGATGTCAACCTATCGCTGAAAGCGAGAAACCTGTCATTGATGTAAGAAAGCTCCAAGGTAATGAAAGGTTGTTTCTAAGTCAACTTCCTGGATGATGAGCTGATGTCAACAAGAGGTGACTCGTCGTAGGAAGGAATTGATGTTTCCCCCATCAACGGCACGAAACGAAAGTAAGGAATTTTAGAGACAGAATGTGACTAATAAAGAAATATCAAGGATGGAAGTCATGAAATGAATATTTATGAGTATTGCAAAGGATGACGAATAATTGAGTGACTTATCTTGAACATATCGTCGAAACTGAATGAATTGGAAACATTTGACCCAAAAACGAAGTGATGGATGGTGTGATAGACCATAGGTATGATAGACCGTTAAGAATATCACCCAACCCAAAAATCACGGAGATGAAGTGAATAAGTGTCATGTTCAAGAGAGACTTTCTACCATAAAGTGTTTTATCCCTTTCAAATTTTCCCCAATCATTGCTAACCAATACCTCTTTATTTTTTAAGAATCTCGAGGAGGATAACATATGCTTGATGTATAATTCCACACTTCATGTGAATCCATCTCTATTTGATGCTTTAACGAGTCTAGCGAAGGTGAAATTCGATCTTGTTATGATGGAAAAGTTTGTCGCTATTTGATGCTTTAAGAAGTCTAACGACAATGAAAACTCGGTCCATTTTCATGTTTAAAGAGTTTGAAAAAGGGACTAAAAGAAAACTCCACAAGTTTTTTCTGTATAATAGTCCCTCAGATCCGAAAAATCATAAAATAATACCTAAGAGAACCTCCTATCCATGTTCGACTAGGGTTTTACTTTTTCATAAACATAATCTATCTCAGTCCAGAAAAGGGTTAAACTTATACTGAGTAGATGTTGTTTCAATTCCTTTTACGAGCTAGAAAGGACAAGTGCTCGACAATATTTTCATATTTTGAGAGTATGAAAAGAGCTGAAAGAGAACTACAAGGGGGTTCCTTTTTAGTGTTTCACAAAGCTCGAAAAAGAGATAAAAGTGTGCTTTGAGTTCCTTTTTCATGTTTAACAAAGCTCGAAAAAGAGATAAAAGTGTGCTTTGTGGTAAGAATTTCATTTCACGATCATGCACGACTAACTCACTGAAATCAGTTGTAAAAATACTCAAAGAACCATCAAATGGATTAACAACACCTGTTTAAATAGTAAAAATGGGTAAAAACAATGGTCATTTCATTAAATATACATAAATTAATCAAAAGACTATTAAAATAAGAAATTACCAAATAATTTTTACCATTTCACATTTACCATTCAAATTTCAGTGCTCTAAGCCAGTTTTACCCTCAAACTTTAGCGGCTGATTACGACAGATTCTGTGGACTATTTCTCATGTCATCTAGGCTAGGTAGAGGATCTTACCTTCCTCTTTCTATTGGTTGTATTCTTGTTCAGTTTCATGCAAATTTTTAGGGTTTTGGGGCTCCTAGGGTAAATATACAATGCACTAGGACCAATGCACCCTTGGATGTCAAAAAGTGCGTTGAAGAGAGGTTGGAAAGAAGTCTAGTTACTCTGCAACGCTCTATCTTCCACTCAGGAGTGCGTTGGGCTCAATTCAGAAACTTGCATCTTGTTTTATGAACAAAATTTCTCCAATTTTTTGCATGGAATGGATCCTAACTAAGCCTATGGTGTGATTTCAGAATTTGATCATATCAAAATGTTGAGTACATGGCAAGAAAGATAACATGAAGAACATGATATGGTTGCCATAAATTATCCTAGCACTGTGAGAGCCCTCATGGACTATGGGTTGTTCAAGTACTTCAGATTATCAGGGATGAGGCAACACATGGAACTATTGCAGTTCTTGATCCATTCATGTGACCCAACACTACAGGCATTTCACATTGGGGACAAATTTCTCCCAATATTGGTTGATGACGTTTACTTTTTGATAGGTTTGTCGAGACGTGGTGCCCCCATTTCCCTTGCGAGATCCGTCTGTGGAGGTGAGATGGTGAAGGACTACATTCGACAGTTTTGTCGACTAGGAACTGAGCCTAGCAAAGATGGAAAGACAAATATCAAAGATATACATGATATGACTTTGCGAATGCTCCTATTCACTATCACAAAGTTAGCTGGCAGCGTGACATTACATGTCGCGAACAGATCATACATGCAATATGCGCTTGAGTGTCTCCATCTAACCATGTTCAACTGGGCTGAAGCATTAATCCTTTAGATGAAAGAATAACTAAACAAAGTAAAAAGTGGAAACAACAAAAATTTCAGCTATGGGTCGATCTTGATCACTTTCGTTTTGGATATAGTTCCATTAATGCAGCCACAACATGTGACATTGGGATTAGTTTTTCCTAGAGATCCACGGATGCAGTGGTGGGTCGAGATGATGCCTAGACATGCTGGTCAGTCATCGATATCATTTTCCAATGCATTCTTCAGTTGGCTCTGAAGAAATAATATCTTCTTAGAGGAGCATCCATATGTAGGGATGGATTTCCGCGGAGATCTAGATTTGATTTTACCAGCCGACGCTCAATGGGGTGATATAGGTAAAACATTGACCATGTTTTTGATTTTTGGGGGTTTTTTACATATTTTTTTTGTTTTTTGATGTTTCCAAGACTAAGCTAAAGATGTTTTATGTATGCAGATGTAGGTACTGTTTGACCAGTGGTTCGTGCACAATAGTCGGGAGAACTAACAGAGAGGACTGTTGGGAGAGCAGTCCTTCAGGATTTGGATTTAGTCGAGACTCTTGCTGAGTTGTAAAAACATGTGGAGTGTTTGATGTTGAGGTATAAAAGGTATTTTTAACTCCTATTTATCTCACATTAATTATCAATCTAGTTATGATTTCTTCTTTCAAGAGTGTACTCAGTCTGAGGCTGCAATTCAATCTAAGAGTAATTCTTTCCAATATGCAGTACAATGTTATAAATACAAGAGTAAACAGATGCTTGGAAATGAAATCTAATTACAATGACATGAAATTAAATACTCTGAAATCCAATCATTCACTCAGCAATCATGAGTCAAGGATGCAGTAGTAATAACTCTTCCCTTTGGAAACTGATGTAAATGAAATCAAATAAGAACAAGACAATCAATATGAGAACGTAGGTAACAATAACCAATTTCCTTTACAATTGATGATATTACACTCCACACTAAAGAAATTAAATGGAAACTGAACTAAATCACTAATGCTGCTACTGAAAGTAAACTAGGCAAGCTCTCAAAAGCAAAACCAAACTCTTTGCAGGTATTAAATAAACTGTAAAATAATTAACTGAAATGAACAATAGATCTATTTTACTAGAATTGAACAACAACAGAAATGAACAACAAAATATATATAATGGAATTGAACAACAAATTATATTGAACAACAAACTCTATCTAATGGATTTGAACAATAACTTCTATTGAATAGCAATCCGAAATGAACAACAATCAGAACGAAACAACAAATGGAATGGAACAACAACTAGAATGGAATAGCAGATGTTGAACAATGACACTCTGTTAAAGCATAACAAGATAAGTTATACAGGGATCAAGATTATTGTTAAATTGGAAAGGAACGACAACGCAATTCAACAATGCAACATACCAAGATTATAAAGCAATAAAACAATAAACTATTAAACCTGAAACTGTAGTGAAAATAGATGAAAATCGTCACACAACTATAATTGAAAGATAATAATACAAAGGAGCAAGTGGATCTACCAGGGCCGGGCCCTTAGCTGCTAGGGAAACACTTCTGAGCTACTCCAGAGTCAAGTGATGGAACAACAACTAAATCATGTATTAATCACGCATAACAACGTTTACAAACAGTTGCTCTATGCTTGAATCACGAGAGTCAATGAAATTATAATTACAAAAGAAGTTTCAATGATAATCATTTTTTTTTTAATTTCTACAGGCACTACCTTTTATAACAACTCGACGGACAATACAAGAAACAAAGATAAACTTTGAACAACGATCCCTTAGGATCGAAAGATCCTGACGGATTCGCTTTATTTTCCTCTTTTAGCTAACACTTCCTCTTCTTGTGCTGTAGCTGTGCTGTTCCTTGCCTTTCTTTAACTATGTGTTCTGATTTCATCCTTCTTGTCTGGATACGGCCCTTTGTTGGAGGAATAGCGGTTACTACTGCTTTAGCTTTGCCTTTCGAATGGTGGTTTCCCACTTCATTTGTTTCCTGTTTAGAATAAAAGACAATCTTTAGCCAATTTCACAATAAACATTAATCTTTGCAATTCTATCATAATCCTTCAATATATCATCTTTCTAGAATAAAAAGAGTTATGTTTAAAGGAAAAAGATAAAGAAATACATGGTGAATTCATACCTTTTCCAATGCTTAACACACCCCCTGCTTACCCTTTTTCATGTCCTCATGAAAAGCATAGTTTACATGTAAATCAGTTAGAGAATAGGCTGAAGAGGGTTTTTAATTAAGAGGTCTAAAACCATGATTTGCAGCTAAAGCTTCAAAGATATGCCCCTTCTGTCCTTCAGGTAATTCATATTTAGCCTTATAGTCTGCTGTAGGATACTAGATAATAGGGCTGCGATATCTACAACCTAGCCAATATGGGCCTTCCCTCAAGATGAGGTTACTATAGATAACCAAGCGGTTGGCAGCTAACTCCAAATTTTTGTAATTGAATGGCTCTCTGTCTTGAATATTCCAATTGGAAATCTTCCATCGGAGTTTAGCTACTACTATGGCCTGGTCTCTGATGGATAGAAAATATTCTACCCCATCCAGGATAATTGCTTTGTGTATGGGTCCCAATGTTTGGATCACACCCTCCTTTGTCATTAAGCTTTTCTGCCTAGCCCACAATTGTAATGGGTGTCTCGGTTCACCCCTAACCCAAAGGTCTAACCCATTTTCTTGGCTCTGAAAAGTGTTATAGGACTTGAGCCATTTTAACTAGTTAACAACAAATGAAATGAATGCTTGAAATTGGATATCGCCCACAAAAGGGCTGGGATTTGTCTCCATTTCCTCAGCTAATATAAAATTGTGCAAATAAAATTCACAGAGTAGACACTAGAATTTTACTCCATAGAGTTTGCAGCAGCTTATAAAATCACCTACAGTTTCTAATTCTATAGGTTTTTCTAGCTTAACAGCCTCAATTTTTAACTGCAAATATATTTATAAAAAAAACAAAGCATAATTTTTGGCAGGGCACCTACATGCTAGGACATCTGTGTATAAAGAACAGAGAGTATCCATCTGATTCCTGACCGTTTTTAATCTATTCCTTACCTTTTCAACTTTCTCTTCTGCCTTTCGACATCTTTCGAAAGCTTCTGCCTCTGATGCATTGATGTCCTTTAATTTCTGCTGTAATTTTTGGTATTTCTTTTTGGGAACAATCTCTTCTTCAAGCTTTTCTCTAGCCCTCTGAGCCTGTGCGAGATCCTCTTGGAGTTTTGCTATACCAGGGTCTTTTATCAAAATTTTTTTGGGTTGAAGATCTACCTAGGTTTCCTTATTACAATGTCGAGTGCCTATAATATGTGTCTCTTTGTTGGCCATACTGCTATAGGATAGTGCCTCGGTCTGAACATCTTTTTCACAGACCTGCACATTTTCAGTTTGGGCAACTGCGTCCATAGCAACTGCCTACTGTTCCTTGTTATCCTGAATGAATATGGGCTCAGTTTGAGTCTCCATGGACCTTGTATTATGGAGTTCCATTTGGATGGCTGCATTACTCGTTTTCAGGGTTCTTTTAGAGACTTTCCCCTTTTTTAGTACTCGAATCCTCTACCTGAGTTGTTTTACTAGTTTTTGGAGCTTTTTTCGTTCCCTCCATAGCTTCTCAAGTTAATTTTTCTTCTTCTTCTTCTTGGAAGGAACAACTATTCCTTTTTCTGTACTTGGTTGCTCAGCTATGGTTTTCTCTCTAGTGGCTGTGCCTTCGCTCAGACTTGCTTATATGTTTTCTGTTTGGGACACTTCCTTAGTGTTCCCATGCTCCTAGCTACATTCCTCAGAGGAAGTAACCCTAGTTGGTTCTGCTGTTCCTTGAGGGTTTTCTTCATCAGGCATTTCCTCACCTGTATCTTTGTTGGTAATAGCTTGTTCCTGCAATTAGTTTGTCTCAATGCTGAGGTTAAGCAGACTGTGAGGTTGTATATATTCACTCATATTGGCCAAAATTTGGGCCAATTGGTCCTCCTGCAATGGACTCTGTGGTGGAATTGCAATGGAGGTTTCAGGAGGTTCTGCTTCCTCTCCTTCATCTTCACTGGTGTGATTAATTTCTTCCTCTTCACCAGTGTGGTGACTTCTTTCTTCTTCACTAGTATGGTGACTTCCTTCTTCTCCACTGGTGTGGTAAATTTCTTCTTCTTCTTTATTTCCTTCTTCTTCACCAGTGTGATGACTTCCTTCTTCGAGTTGCATGGGTTGTTCATCTTCCAAATTGGGCAATTCTAAGGGTTGGCTGCTGCTACCCTGAATACTTCCTATCATTCCCCTACTTTTCCTTAACTTGGAGGACTGTCTGCGCTTTAAAGGTTCTGTTGCTGTGCTAGTAAATCTTTTACGTTTTGGGGCAGGTAGGGCTATTCCTCCGTCAATTGAGAATATCAATTCTTCCCAACTAGTCTGCTGCTAGGCAAGGCTGTAGCTCAATATTAATCAGATTAAAAAATGGTGGCTTACCATTGTCGCTATATGACGGGATTTTCTTATGCTCTGGGTAGCATCATGCAATAAGAAATTTAAATATGCAGGAAAATTTACAACACATTTATGTTTTAAAACTGCTAATAACTTAAGGTGCTGTGGTCTTACCACATCCTTTCTTCCATCACATGTACTGTAGCTTTGTAATACTTTTTCCAGTTCTGTCCATGGTTCTCCCAAAGTTGCCGGCTGGACTCCTTTTCCTTTGACGACCAAGGTCTACCCTTCGTCCCGAAATATTTTCATGGCTTTTTGAAGTTTCACTTTTTTATGGGTTCATATGGGTCCTTTTGCTAGTATACTAGATACCTTGGAGATTATTACATATGTTACTGCTATTTGCCTTCCTCTTACCATGGAATAACCTTCCTGCAAGTTCTGCAAAAATTCAATGGCCACCGTTTCATGAGATTGTTACAGTCATGTGAGGTACGTAATCCATCCTACTCTCTCCAGAAATTCCTGTGCAGCGTTGGAAACTGCTAGCACCTGTGGCTCACTACGTACTGCTCGTCCTCCCATTTTTTCTGCACACTGTTAATTCTTCACAAATTCACAGAAATGGTAATGGAACAAAACCTTGTGTATATCGGCACAATACCATTAAACTCTTGCTTTTTCCGAGAATTTAATGAACATAGGGATTCAAACCACATGTAGGAATAGTTAAAAGGCATCTGCGCCCCCCCTGAAAGTTAATAGGTCACCCTTGACTGAAAAATAGAAGAGCAATGTACTGCACAACAATTGTACATCATGGAAAGGCATACATACTTATGATATGATCAACAAATTATCACATTACTGAAATTGATGCATATTTTAAAATTGTGAGTAGATATGGAAATGTTTATGTAATGATTCGAAAATAAGGGAAAATGACAACTGATGTGAAAAAAGTACTTATGCGGTCATTATCCACATAAACCATTATGATCGATTTATAAATAAATTTCATGCATAAGAGGTTCTGAACAAAGGGTTTAGAAGCATACTCTCATTTGATATTGGATAAAGATATAAGAAAATGGTTTATCATTACTATTGATTTGTGAAAAATATGACTCCAATACCATCAGTAGAGCTCTGTTGCCCACAAGTGTCTATAACCTTGACAAAGTTGCTTTCTCACCCTTGGAACCATTATCCTTTATTTATGCCTAGGGAAGTGCTGTGTGATGTCATGATGGAGGCCACTGTGCTAGCTTGGGAACCAGATGAATCACAATGCCATTCACCAAGAAGGAGTGAAAGGTGGGCAGGCCAACTCGTGATGAGACCTCCTGTTCCAAGGACTTTTTATTTTTCTGAGTTTTCCATTAGATCATATCCCTGGTGCGGTGGCCATAATTGGAATGCCACTTCACTGCTCCCTTATGATCATGGTAGGCTGGCTCTTGATGAGACCCCCTATCCTCCATCTGCCATATCATAGAATTGTTAGTAATCATATAGAGATTTATTTTCTTCTTTTTTTCATGTAGCACTTCCCTATTTATGTATAGAGGATGGCTCAACACTCCTTAAGAGCAGGGATGGTGGAAGAAGTCTGAACATCTCAATAGAGAAAGTATGCCCTTATTCTTATTCAATAAATAAAAATCAAAGAGAGTTATGAAGATTTAGGGAAGAACCAACATGATAGAGATAACCGATCATATTAATTTTAGTGAAAATAAAGACAACAAAGTGATATAGATGGTTGTGTCCTTTCCTTTTCTTATCAGTACAAAACAATTTCTTAAAAATTACAATTTCTCTTGATTTGTTGATTCCGGTAACCTCTAATTTTTGTGTCCTTGCATAAATTGTATGTTTGCCTTTAAAACGGTCATGAAGAATTCAAAAAAATCCTCAAAATGTTGTTCTAAAACAAGAAAAATGCACTCAAAAGGTGCTGTTCCTTAGATGGAACAACTGCTGTTCCTTAAGAGGAACAACAAAAACAATTTGCGAAAATGCTGTTCCTTTTGAAAGGAACAGCAGAAACAATCAGAAAAAAAATGCTGTTGCTTTTGAAAGGAACAATAAAAACAATCCGTGGAAATGCTGTTCTGTTGTGGCCAGCAACAACCCCCCTTCTTATTTAGTATTATCACTACTACTAAATAAGTGGGGGCCCTTAGTCAAAAAATTTTAAAAATTGATGAGTGCTTGTATTTCCTTTTTTAATAAAACTTACTATCATAAAATTAGGAGAATACCCCTTAAACAATCTAAAAAGGCTTAAGTTTTGTGATAAGGTAGGATAAAATCATTCCTTAAGAAATATTGCATCACAAAAAAGGTAATGGATACCTCCTTACAAGCAGAATTTTAAGATTGCGAGATCGCGATGCGAAACTACGCACTAAAAACATTCATCGCATCGCATGCCTCAAATATCACTTACGCTGAAAAACCTCAAACCGCCGATATGCTATGGCACATATCGCAAATCACATTTCACAGAAAACACATTAACGGATGATTGTCATATGCTACGCTCCAACGATTTTGCAATATTGCGATTCTGCGATATTACAATTCCACGAGATTGCGATCTGCGATATTGTGATCTGCGATATTGCGAAGCAAATCGCAGATCGCCTTATCGCAGATCTTTAGGGCTCATTGTACGAATTTTTTTTCCCTAAACCGAGTCCTGGTTATGCGCTTTAATTTTAATTGATGAGTTAGTTGGCAATCATTAATGAAATATGGTTTTGTTCTGATTGAAGAGCCATTTCACTTAAGGTGGTATATTTTATATGTCTTCGGCATTTAAAGCTTTCCCGTCACCTTTTTCTTATCATTATTCTCACCTCATCTGTAAATTGCAGGAAAAAAGAATAGAAAACTATACAAAGCAGTATTCAGGATATTATGGGAAAGAAAGGCAAGGCTACGAGTTCTGAAGACAAAGAAATGACGCCCTTGTATACAGACACTGCTTGTAATAAAGATGTTGGTATTACTACTTGGGAAGGCATGTACAGTCTACTTGAGGAAGAGAATCCCAAAATGATGGGGATTACATCTACTGCGGGTTCACATGGGTCTTCTGAGGCGTCTATTACAGAGCTAGCTTGCTCGTTCTTGCACCGAATAGCGGCGAGGCCCAAAATTCTTCCATACACGGACATGGTTAAATGGGTACTGGAAAACGCTAACATCATAAACAGACAATTTAAGACTTAGGGTCAAGGACTCATTGGCTCATTCACTCCACAAGATTTGAGACTCATGTATCATTTACCAGAGCCACAGGTGACTTATAACAAACAGTTCATGGAGAAGTTTGCTAAAGAAAATGAAGACCTAGCAAAATACACCAAGGACTAGTCAAGGAGGGATGAACCACTAAAAAAGGATAAACATGGTATGTATAATACTGGTTCTCTCACCTCCCCGTATTGCTTTGCTGCTGCTATGCTTTGTAGACTTTTTGGGAAGCCAGACATTAATAAATTTTCATCTGAATGGCTACCATTATTGGATGCCGCCATTAATGCTACTGTTGTAGATTGGGCTAAGATATTATTTGACAACTTAGCCATAACCATTTTAAATTACTGGTCTAAAAGAACTATTTCTCAGAGAATTTATCCCCCTTTCTACTTATCTTCATATGTGATGGATGCAATTTGTTATATTTCCATGTTTCCTTTAATGGGTTGGAAATGGACGACTCAAGACCCCTTACCCATTCATATTTATCAAAAATAATTGTGGGATTCCAAGTTCACTCCGTATTTTTACAAGATTTGTCATGGAATCATGTTGCCCCTGTACAAAATGTTATATGATAAAGATGCTCCAAGATTTTCTCTCGAAGCGGAGGTAGATATACTCCCTGTCGCGAGATGGTTCGGAGAAGAACTATTTACATATGTCAGGGTATTCGAAAGTCTCGCTTCCCCTCATGTCTTACCTTTATATGTTCCTGATAAACTCATGGCACGAGAAATTGCTTATCAAACCTGCGAAGAAGGAGGTTTGACTAAAGATTTGAAGGACAAAAAGAAGGCTATTTGGCCACAATTTCCTGTGGCCTGTGGGGCCTTTTCACTATTTGATGTAGGCCATGAATTCAAAGAAGTAAACAACATAACATGTCTACGATTGTTCAAATTTCCAAGAATACCATTCGACCCTTATGATATCGCTAAAAAATTCACTATTGCAGTCAAAATAAAGGTGTTTTCTAAAGAAGATGATTTTTTTGATGACATATTCCAACAGAAAGGTACACTTAAATAGGTTCTACATTCAGCCCAAATGCAATTTCCTCCAGCAGAATTTCAAGAGTTCAATATATACAGGGAAAGGAGGTTAGCTAATATCCTTTTGGATAAATTACACTTGGAACCCATAAGGGAACCAACTCCTAGTATTATTCTCAGTGGAAGTTTAGGAACAGATAGATCTAAATCTAAGTCCGGGAGAGAAACGTTAGAACACTCTAAGAGGTCTGAAAGTGACCATGATAAAAGTGAAGGGTTAGTAAGGGATACTACCCAGTCAAAGGAGCTCCCACAGCAACAGGTTTTGACCTCTCCATAGCTAGATCCTCCCCCTCTCATCGTCCAGCCACCATCAGTCAGAATCGAGCTAGATAAAGAATGGAAGACATTCAATGATTTAATAAATATTGAAGGACAGAGCACAAAGACACCTGTGAGTAATGTATGGGCAACAAAAGATATAGTCACAAGAACAATTAGCAATAATGTCTCAGAAATGGAACATATTCCCATTACCCCATCCTCTGAACTTATGCTCAAAATAGAGGAAATTCCTCCTCTTGATGTATTTTATAGTCCAAAACACAAGGCAGTAGTGAGAAGACACATAAAGAAAAGGAAATTGGAAAACGTGCTCTCTCATGATGCAGAGCAATTAGACATCCTATGGCAAGATCCTACCACCGATCCCACTGAACATATCACCAAATGATCTCAGATCGCAGGAGCATATGCATCTGCGACCATTGATAAAGCATCTGAGGTACAGAAACTACTGAAAGAGAAAGAAGATCAAAAATAGGTTTTGCACCAACAGCTGCAACAAGCCAATGCCAACAAAGAAGCACAAAAACATCTTGAAAGATTACAGCAGGACTTCCAACAAATGCAGATAGGGTACCAGAACAGTTTGGCTGAAAGAGAAAACCAGTTACAGGTTATACAAGAGATTCACAAGGATGATCCTAAGCTTACAGAATTCATCATAGAATCCATTTTCTTAAATGATCAACTACTGTAGCAATAGGAAGCATTGTGCCAAAGAATATCACAGTGGAACTCTTATTGCGAAATAAGTGATAAAATCACTAATCAAGTCGTATACTTACGACATGATTACGATTTAATTGATAAAAGAGTTACCGAATATTTGGCTTGGAAAGAAACAGAGGAGGGGAAAAGAGTAGGCACACCAATAATCAATGACAATCACAAAGAAATTCTCTTTAACAAGTGGGATGCACAAATTAAGAAAGCAGAGCAAGCGGCAGAAGAAGCAGCCACAACAACAAACAGTGTTATTGACTGCATAAATGAAAATTTGCATAGGGAAAATCTGATCTCAGAAACCACTCCAGTGTATCTACCGAAAGCACAGCAATTGCAGATAGGCTGGAGACAGAAGGCTCAATAAAAGGCAGGAATCAATCGAAAGATTAACTAAGTTGAATTGGGATTCTTACTAGGCGTATTTGGTAAAACCACACAGCCAGTGCATGAATCTCAAATGTATCATCAATTCTACTGAGAAGATGGCGCCAACTCATGCCGATTCCATTTTCATAGGACAGTTAAAGTCGAAAAGCGGCCAACCGACTCTTCTCAAACAAATGCTGAACGCTTGCGATTTCAAGGAACATATACACAAATAGTTAGTTGTTAGTTTTAATTTTAGATTCAGTGTTAGTATTAATTTTTCTTTATTTTTGCATGAAATGAGGACAGTCATTTAAACCATATCCTAAATTTTTGTAATAAATTATTTTGAGATTTAGTTAGTAGTATTTAAAACCTTCTCATGCATTTAGAGAAGGGTCCTGAAATTTGTCAAAAACTTGTCCTTAGAACATGCACTTTTGCACCCTCCGAGGAGGTTTTGATGAATGAATGGAACAAGATTTATTGATATCTGCATTTAATATCTACTACTGATGTTGCACTTTTTAACTCTTAGTGAATGTTGGATTAAGAAGAGATAAATCATTATTTCTTGAAGCTCATGAGTAGAACTAGTTATAAATGGTACTTTTATCTCTTAACTATTTCTGCCTTTGTGTTAAAGTGATATTCATGTTCAATTTTTTATATATTGATGCATGAATTCTTGAGTTATAATTTGGCACTTCTGTACGGTGATAGCTATTTATTTATGCTTAATATATGAGTAGCTTATTATGCGATATGTTTTTCACAACTGTTTCGTCTAACTTTTTATACGAAGTGGTTTATCTCTATTGAATTCTTTTCTCATAACAATTGAATGATCTTTATTACCAACTGTTATTTGAAATCATTTTAGATCGCATAACGGAAAGATTACATCCCGGGTTAGTGTAGAATTAGATATTTCTGTTTATTACAATACAATTGCATGTTATTAGATTAGAGTTAGAATAAAAGCATTTCACTTAGGAACTTTTAGAAAGGAAATATCAATTCTCAACACACACACACACATATTGGGAAACTGGTCCCATATCCCCAGTTGGACCCACTATACCAAACGGAAAAGGAGCTGCCAACCAAGGTCCGGACCGGGTGGGTATCCCCCTTGTTGTAGACCCGATTTTCGGGGCTTCAACATATTTGGCGCTAGAAGGAGGGCCCCGAACTGTGAATGGAAAGTAAGTCAAAATCTAAATACCATTCTGAGAGTAAATCTCCCTCACCATCTCCCCCGAATTCCCCATCGCACTTAGAATCTTTAAATCTAGAGCCAAAAGTCGAAAGAACAATAGCCGCTGTCACAAACTCTGACATTTCAGATGAATCTGCTATTGAGACTCCTGAAGTTGAATATTTGATCCATAAACTTCAGTGATTTTCAATATCACCTCAAATATCTGATAAATCTCAAGGTAGTGTGACTTCGCAATATAACCCTTCTCATCCTCTCACCAGATTAAAGAGCGAAAAGTTTGGTGTTCAGCCAACCGAGTTACCTCTACCTACAAGGAAGAGAGCAAGGAAATCACCTAAAGGGTCTGATAGCGAGACTCTTTCACCATCATCATCCATCTCAACCTCTTCACCGCGAAGTCAACCATCCACCCCTCCACTTCAGTTTATTGTCCACCAGTCCACTGGAACTTCCACATCTCCTTCTCAAACATCTGGAATCATAATATCCTAATCTTCCCAACCGCAGGGATCATCTTTTGTGCTTTCCTCTATTGGTAGTTAAGAAATGGCCCAATCTCCATGGAATAACCTAGGGACAGTCTTAATTCCTGCACCCTTGAGTCAAATACTGGCCCATCTTGAAAAATGGCTGCCTAAGTTTAATCCTGAAGCAGGCATGCTAGCGGAAGAACATATAAATAACTTTATGTTGTCCATAAATCTCAATGGAGTTACCAATGAAGACACTGTCGTCCGAATTTTTCCCTATACTCTACAAGGAGCAGCCGGATCATGGTATTTCTCATTACCGTCTGGATCTATCACTAGTTGGGATATCTTCCAAGAACAATTTTTGATTAAGTTCGGTGATGACAGGTCTACGACGACACTGATCAATGACCTATCTAACCTTAGGTCCGAGTCAAAAGAACCTATCAAAGATTTTAATTCACATTTCAATAAATTGTTAAATAAAATTCCTACTGCTTCCAAGCCTAGCGAAGAAGTGCGAAGTGAATGGTACATCTCTGCTTTACCATCAAACATAGCAATATTCGTTGATAGGGCTAACAAAACAACTTTAGCTGACAATATGAAGGAAGCAATAGCGGTAGAGAAACATATCATAGTCCTAGAAAAGAAAAACACGATAGAGGAACGAAAATCCAAGAAGGTTACTTTTAAGGAAGACCCCAAGAAAAAAAAATCGAAAGATCCGTTCGATTTATAAGGATTGCAAAAAGTTCTGAAAACCATGTCCAACGAAATGGTTGACATTAAGAAACAAGTGGCAGAAACATCTTCTAGAAAGGTGTACAAGCCTTATAGAAGAAACCCTTCGACCGATTCAAAGCCTCCAAATGCTATCACAAGTGCTGAATCAGAAGAAGAAGAAGAGGAGATTGCTACTGAAGAAACTACCAATGAAGAAGAAGTTGTAGAAGTACAAGGTATGTGGGATTTCATCCTCCCAGATGAAGAAGATCAAGAGGCATTCCCGATTAACACTCGAAGTAGAAATCAACTTGATCCTCCTCAACCTACTCCTAAGCCAAAGAGCGCAAGCTCAATGACTAAGGATAAAGTCGCAGCCAAGAAAACGACATATAAAGCGACTCAAACCAGCCCAGTCCAAATAGATTCATCAACTCCATCAAAAACGCTGATTGTTTCGGATGAAATAGAGTATAATATAATAGAAGACATGAAGAAGACTAGGGATAACATCACTTTTTATGAATTGAGCAAGTTAAAACACTAGCAAAAGGTACTTTTGAAAGAATTACATGCTATACCAGTTGCACCTTTTCCCGCCGCTGTAATCTCTCAAGCTTCCCATGAAATGGGAAGACCTCCAACTAATGTGATTAATAAAGTTGATCCAAACGACATCGCTTTAATTGGAGGAAGGTCGAGATCTCATACTCCCCCATTTCTTCTTACTTATAAATTTCTCAATAAAAATTTGCATAATTGCTTAGTGGATTCTGGAGCTTCATCTAATATTTTACCAAAATCAATATGTGCATAGTTGAATGTTCAACTGCAAAAATCTGCTGTGCGCATAGTTCAGCTAGATCGATCACAAGTTGAAGTGATCGGCGAATTAAATCAGGTTACCATAAGGTTGTCATCTAATCCAAAGGTATGTCAAGTTATCAACATTTTTGTTGCAAATATTCAAGAATTTTATGGCTTAATTCTTAGTAGAGATTGGTCAGAAAAACTTCATGGATACTTGCAACTAATTGGTCGCACATGTGGCTCCCTTAAAATGGTAAACCAAATCAGATAAAGGTTGAGTGAGAAAAACATCAGAAATACATAGTAACATAATTGGAAGGAGAAAATGAACCCGTAGCATACAACAATAATATCATTGGCAACTACTCAGTTGATTCTTTCTTAGGAAATTTTAATGCTAATACTTCACCTTACTTAGAACATTCTGTTTTATCTCAAGTAGAAATTTTTTCTCAAACAGATAGTTCTAAATGTATTAATTTTATAGATGCTCTGGTAAATAAATCTTTATTTTGGAAGTTATTTTTTGACGGTTCCAAATCTAACGAAGGAGCAGGAGCAGGATGCGTGTTAATTAGTTCAGAGGGAAACAAAGCTATGCTAACTTTTAGACTTGAGTTCGATTGCACCAATAATACCGCAAAATACATGGCTTTAGTCCAAGGATTATACAAAGCAATCGGATTAGACATCAAATATCTACAAGTTTTCGGAGATTCTGAAATTGTAATCAGACAGGTACGCAATACTATACATTGTTTATCAGGTCATTTAAAGCATTACCAATCTTTAGTTCAAGATCTGACTGAAAACTTTATATCATTTAATATTTCATCAATCCCCAGACTCCAGAATGCTAGTGCAGACCTCCTAGATAACGTAGATTCCAAGCTCATTCCTTCAGAAGACTATATCCCTGATCGATTTTCAATCGAATTAATCTTTAGATCCTCGATTCCTGATAACATTACCAATTGGAGGATTTTCACCGATGATCCTGATATTGTAAGCTTCCTCACATCTGAAGGATCTTACACCAATCAGATAATTGATGAGGACCAACATGACAGACAATTGCAACAAGATAGCACTAATAATGCTATGCCAAAGTCAGTAGTCAAATTAGAAGACCTTTATGATTTGAAAGATTGATTCAAAATATATACCAATTCAAAACTACAAAGTTCAACTTTGAACTATGAATTAGTAAATCTAGGAACTGATACCAAACCACAGAATATCAACCTAGGCCTTGGCCTAGCTCCTGAAGAAAAATTAGCGTATGTTCGTCTCTTGAAACAATACAAAAGTGTCTTTTCTTGGAACTATGATGAACTAAAAACTTATGACACTTCTATCATCCAACATACTATCCCAATGATAAACGATGAAAAACCTGTCCAGAAAAAGCTGAGAAAGATCCATCCCAATCTAGAAAACCAGATCAAATCTAAACTCAATAAGTCATTGAAAGCCAAAATAATTTTTCTCGTTAGAAATTCTAAATGGGTTTCAAATATGGTTCCCGTTAGAAAGAAGAACAAAGACATTAGAATTTCCATTGACTTTCGAAATCTTAACAAAGCCTGCCAAAAAGATAATTTTAATTTTCCTCCCATGGAGCAAATACTGCAGGCAGTCGTAGGATCAGAATTAGTGTCCTTCTTGGATGGTTTCTCTAGCTACAACCAAGTGTTGGTCCATCCTGATGATCAATTGAAAACCACATTCAGAACCAAATGGGGCACTTAAGCATATCAAAAGATGCCCTTTGGTCTGATCAACGCTGGTGCCACATTTCAGAGAGCCATGGACATCACATTCAAGGTATTAGTTAACAAATCAGTGGTAATTTACTTGGATGATATAATTGTATATTCCAAGAAACGAGGCAATCATCTTAGAGATTTAAAATAGATCTTCCAACGTTGTCAAAGGTATGGAATTTCACTTAACCCGAAAAAATCATTTTTTGCATTAAGTGAAGGAAAACTTCTTGGATTGATAGTGTCAAAATCTAGAATTCATATTGATCCTGACATAATCAAGGAGATTTCCGAAATACCCCTACCTCACAACAAGAAAGCTATGCAATCTTTCCTTGGTCAGATTAATTTTGTAAAGAGATTTGTGCCAGATTTTTCAAGAATTGTATCTCCTTTACAAGCAATGATTAAAAATAACTCAAACTTCAAATGGAGCCAAGACGAATATGAGGTATTCAATCTGATCAAACAAGCAATTGTTAACGCTCCATCTTTAGCAACTCCAAATTTTTCTGATCCTTTTATTTTATTTACATTTGCCTCTGATAGATCATATGCTACAGTACTCACTCAAGCAAATCAAGACAAGGCAGAAGCCCCAATTGCTTTTTTCATTTCAAATTTATAGGGGGCTGAGTTAAATTATTCAGATGTAGAGAAACAAGCTTATGTTGTTTTCAAAGAAATTAAATATTTCAGACCCTTTATACTTAAAACCCATACAAAAATCATAGTACCATTTCCAGCGGTAAGAAATCTCTTAGTACAGAAAGATGTGGGTGAGAAAATAGCTAATTGGGTTACTGCCTTACAAGAATATGACGTAGAAATCAAACCAGCAAGTATTGTAAAAGGTCAAGGCTTTTGAAAAATGATAGCTGGAGCATCGCTTATTTCTGAAATACCATTTGCAGAGATACAAATTTACGAGGTAAGCCTAAATGATGTTGAATCATTATACGCTGATATCATATTTTATCTAAAGAATGGATATGCTCCTCCAAATCTCGATTACACCAAGAAAATAGCTCTAAGGTTGAAGGCTAAACAATATCAGCTCGTGAATGATGTTATTTTTAGAATGAATTATGATTCTGTTCTCTTTAGATGTCTTGAGAAATTTGAAGCTGAAAAAGTCTTGCAGGAACTCCACGATGGGCCAGCAAGCAGACATTATGCTGGAGACGCTACTGCACATAAAATCCTCCGCGTAGGCTATTACTGGCCCACACTATTCAAAGACTCACATAGCTACGTAGGGAAATTTCAAGTTTGTCAAACCGCTGCTGGGAGACAAAAGAAACCATCATTACCGCTGCAACCAGTCAACATTGACCAGCCTTTTGATCAATGGGGATTGGACATAATAGGTGAGATCGTTCCTCACTCTTCTAAACAACATAGGTATATCCTTACAGCAACAGATTATTTTACTAAATGGGTAGAAGCAGTTCCTCTCAAGACGGCTAATGCTGAGCACATCATCGAGTTCATAGATCAGTTCATAATCACCAAGTTTGGTTTACCTTCTGCTTTAATGTTTGATAATGCATCGTATTTTTCTGGTAATGCTATGACTGAATTTGCACTCAAAAGGGGTTTCAAACTTAAATACTCTACCAATTATTACCCACAGGGGAATGTGCTAGCTGAATCTACAAATAAAAACTTAATCAGAATCATTAAGCGAACCATTGATCAAAATCACAAAAAATGGCATAAGTCTTTAGTATATTCTTTATGGGCAGATCGAATAACGCAGAAAGCCTCCATTGGCACTTGTCCCTTTAATTTAGTTTATGGGAAAGAAGTGGTTCTTCCAACTCATCTAGCAATTCCCTCTTTGGCCTTAGTTCAATATATTGATGAAGCACCAACTTCTTCCTTACAACTAAGGCAGCTGGAAATAATTAAGCTAGAAGAGAAACGAGAACGGGCCAAAATAACTCATGCTCATCACCAAGCATTAGTAAAAGCTTCTTTTGATTCAAACATGATATCCAGAAATGACTTTCAGATGGGAGATCTAGTTTTAAAATGGGACAAGGCTCATGAGGAAAAAGGGAAACATACAAAATTTCAACGAATGTGGTTTGGCCTTTTCCAAATCGCAGAATTCATAGGTCCATCTACTTTTATGTTACAGGATTTAACAGGAAAAAGAGAGTCTTTACCTGTTAACGGACAGATCCTCAAAAAATATTTTCCATAGGAGATCATTCTTCTATTTTGTAGATTAGTTTTCTTTATTTTCATAATAAAACCAGTTGTAAATGGTTACATTTGGAATTCACGAAAAAGACACAAATTCTCTTTTAGATTTTGTTTTTTTTTCACTTGTATAAATAGAATTCTTCTAGAAAATTGATCATTATTATTGAAAGATACAGTTAAAGGCTCTAGGCCTAGAAATGATACTAGTTTCAACCTTGTAAATTTTGATAAAAAGCGACCTTTAATGGGAAATTGTTTTATATCAGTCCAATAAAAGGTATCAATAACAAAACGAAGATTCTCTGTAGAAAATCTCTTTCCAAAAACTCTACCATTGTCATCCAGAGCTATCTTAAGGAAACAATGACTTCCTCCCCACCTAGGAAATTACAACGTTCGGGGAATAATCCAATGATACATTTTAACTTAAAGAGTAAGAGGTCTCATCACGAGCCGACTTATCATGATCATAGATATTATAGCTTGCTGACTTTGCCAATACTGCATACCACAATAGGGCAATGACTCAAGATTGTTGCAATCAAAAGACAAGGGGTCTCATCACGAGCCATCTTGTTCAGGAAAGTTATAAATCAAGTGAATGGCATTGTCATAAATTGGCTACCAAACCAAGACATTATTCTTTAAGGGTAAAAAGAAAATGAAAGCGGTAAGTGTGGATATGGATTTCTCGTTGAAAATTGTATATTTCTCTAAGTAGGATACAGGATCATTGCTGGGTAACAGGTAACCCTATCGAGGCTATAAACGCCTGCTGGCAGTAGAGGCTCTACCTACGACAAATGAGCATATTTAAAACTGATTTACAGAGAAACCTTTATTTTTATCTTTATAAACGAAGTAGTGACTGATGTAGATACAAGGACCAGCTTGAGGAAGTAAACAATCAAAGTTAAATATAGAAGAAATGAAATATCATTGATAGATAAAAGCATGATGTACTTTGTCTTTCTATAATAAAGTTTGATTTTCTGGAAAATTTTCTATTTTGGAAGTTTAGAAAATTCAAAAGAAAAGCAGAGATAACTGGTTCTTCCAAGTGAATCGCCAATTGTTGTGGCTAGCAACAACCCCCCTTATTATTTAGTATTATCACTACTACTAAATAAGTGGGCGCCCTTAGTCAAAAAATTTAAAAAATCGATTAGTGCTTGTATTTCATTTTTTAAAAAACTTACTATCATAAACTTAGGAGAGTACCCCTTGAACAATCTAAAAAGGCTTAAGTTTTATGATAAGGTAGGATAAAATCATTCCTTAAGAAATATCGCATTGCAAAAAAGGTAATGGATAGCTCCTTACAAGCGGAATTCTAAGATTGCGAGATCGCGATGCGAAACTACACACTAAAAACATTCATCGCATCGCATGCCTCAAATATCACTTACGCTGAAAAACCTCAAACTGCCGATATGCGATGGCACATATCGCAAATCTCATTTTGCAGAAAACACATTAACGGATGATTGTCATATGCTACGCTCCAGCGATTTTGCGATATTGCGATATTGCGGTATTACAGTAGTAAATCAAATGTACATTACTCTTTCCTAAATAACTACACTCTCCTCGGCAACAGTGCCAACATGTTGAGGTATAAAAGGTGTCTTTTTAACTCGTATTTATCTCACATTAATTATAAATCCAGGTACAATTTTTTCTTTCAAGAGTGTACTCAGTTTGAGGTTGCAATTCAATCTAAGAGTAATGCTTTCCAATATGCAGTACAATGTTAAATACAAGAGTAAACTGATGCTTGGAAATGAAATCTAACTACAATTACATGAAATTAAATACTCTGAAATCCAATCATTCACTCAGCAATCATCAGTCAAGGATGCAGTAGTAATAACTCTTCCCTTTGGCAACTGATGTAAATGAAATAAAATAGGAACAAGACAATCAATCTGAGAACTTAGGTAGCAATAACCAATGTCCTTTACAGTTGATGATCTTACACTCCACACTAAATCAATTAAATGGAAACTGAACTAAATCACTAATGCTGCTAATGAAAGTAAACTAGGCAAGCTCGCAAAAGCAAAAGCAAACTCTTTGCAGGTATGAAATAAACTGTAAACTAATTAACTGAAATGAACAACAGATCTATTTTACTGTAATTGAACAACAATAGAAATGAACAACAAACTCTATCTAATGGAATTGAACAAAAAATTCTATTGAACAACAAACTCTATATAATGGATTTGAATAATAACTTCTATTGAATAGCAATCCGAAATGAACAACAATCAGAACGAAACAACAAATGGAATGGAACAACAACTGGAATGGAATAGCAGATGCTAAACAACGACGCTCTGTTAAAGCATAACAAGATAAGTTATACAGGGATCAAGATTCTTGTTAAATTGGAAAGGAACAGAAACACAATTCAACAATGCAACATACCAAGATTATAAAGCAATAAAACAGTAAACTATTAAACCTGAAACTGTAGTGAAAATAGATGCAAATCGTCACACAACTATAATCGAAAGATAATAATACAAAGGAGAAAGTGGATCTACTAGGGCCAGGCCCTTAGCTGCTAGGGAAACAATTCTGAGCTACTCCAGAGTCAAGTGATGGAACGACAACTAAATCATGTATTAATCATGCATAACAACGTTTACAAACAGTCGCTCTCTGCTTGAATCACGAGAGTCAATGAAATTATAATTACAAAAGAAGTCTCAATGATAATCATTTTTTTTTCGATTTCTACAGGCGCTACCTTTTATAACAACTCGGCGGACAATACAAGAAACAAAGATAAAATTTGAACAACGATCCCTCAGGATCAAATGATCCTGAGGGATTCGCTCTATTTTCCTCTTTTAGCTAACACTCCTCTTCTTGTGCTGTAGCCGTGCTGTTCCTTGCCTTTCTTTAACTATGCATTCTGATTTCATCCTTCTTTTCTGGATACGGCCCTTTGTTGGAGGAATAGTGGTTACTACTACTGTAGGTTTGCCTTTCGAATGGTGGTTTCCCACTTCATTTGTTTCTTGTTTAGAATAAAAGACAATTTTTAGCCAATTTCACAATAAACATTAATCTTTGCAATTCTATCATAATCCTTCAATATATCATCTTTCTAGAAAAAAGAGAGTTATGTTTAAAGGAAAAAGATAAAGAAATACATGGTGAATTCATACCTTTTCCAATGCTCAACAATTGATTCTTGGGATACCGGATGCCCGTATCGAGGAGTTACCTATGAGGCTACAACACCATACCATTGATGTGCCTAGTCGTTGGATGAGGCTATTGTGCATGATAGCCCAAGAAGTGACCTGCTATCATGAGCATCACTAGGCTTACTTATATTATGCTATGTGTGTATACATTTTGAGGTCAAAAGAGCAACGTGTCTTGGACACAATTTTTGTAAAAAACTCGATATAAATCTATTTTACGTTCAATGTTTTTCTATGCTTATGTGCAATCCTATTCAATTATATGATGTGAATTGAAAATATATCTTTACATATGTTGTAAATGCCTATTTAACACATAATTCATTAAAATTTTCTGGAAATATGTTGATATTGGATGTAATCAAAATGTCTTTCCAAAAGACTAACTCTAAGGAACATGCGATGAATTTCTGAATTTCGGATAGTATAGACTCTAGTAAGATGTAGTATGACAAGTTATGAGTACAGTCTGATGATGATGCAGAGAATTCCAAGTGAAATGACATCATATATTAGTTCTATCAACCCGCTATACTCAACGATATTCTTGGTTGATCGACCAATACAAATCCCTTGGAAACTCACTAAATCGCCACTTGGAGCAAAGATGGCCCATGCTGCAGAGAATAAATTCTGAGTACTACGACTACCACCATCGACATATCCAACAAATGGTTATGAAGATTCTAACATCTACAAAAAATGCAAAGCGGATTACTAACAATATGAAAAACTCTAAAAGACACACTGCTACACACACACAATCAAACTATATAATACATCATTTACTACAAAAAAGCAGGCATAGTAATGTTTAAGATACAACCCATTTCAAGGCTACGACATTGGAATCCCATCATAATATACCAACTCGTAGGCACCCTTAGCAAGAATGTTCTTGAAAATGTAGGGGCCGTGCCATAATGGTTCAAATTTCCCTGTTACTATCTTATCAGCTTCTTGATCATAAAGCAAGACCAGGTCTCCTTCTGCGAAGGTGTGAGGCTTGACATTGCGGTCATATTGCGCCTTGATTCGTCTCTTATGTGCTTCATTGGCCAATGCTTCATGACGCATTTCATCTAGATGGATGAAATCTAAGAGATGTGCCTCTTCTTCAGAAGTGTCAGGTAGCAGGTCAATCACGAGTTTCAATGATGGTATTTTGCATTGTATGGGTAAGATAGCTTCCATACCATAAACCAGCTGAAAGGGAGTAAATCTGGTAGCATTTCTCACTGAGGTTTGATATGCCCACAAATCCGAAAATAGGATCAAATGCTAGTTTCGTTTATGAACCCCAATCATGCGTTGAAGCATACTATTAAGAATCTTATTGATACTTCAAATTTTCCATTAGCTTGCGAATAATAAGGGGTAGAACTATCATGTGACAGTCCTAACTTGGTAGGAAACTCATCCATCAAGTGATTGCAATTTTTTTTTCCATGATCTGTGACTATGACTTGTGGTACACCAAACTGTGTAACCACATGGTTAAAAAGGAATAATGCAGCTGTCTATCCCATGTTGTTGAATGTAGGCATCGCCTCGGGCCACTTGGTAAAATAATCAATGACGAAAATAATATACCCATTCCCCCCGACCAAGCGGGGGTTACATGTCATGAATTCAATGCCCCATTTTGAAAATTTTCTAACAACGACGATAAGATGCATTGGTGTTGGCAACAAGTGGGTTTTATGATCAAATATCTGGCAAGCATGACAACTTCTAACTGTGATAATGCAATCGCGAAATATGGTAGGCCAGAAGTAACCAGCGCAGAGAATATTCTGCGTGGTAGCATAACCAAAAAATGTCCACCACATGCACCATAATGGAAATCATTTAAAAAATTTTCCGCCTCCTCATGCGTGAGGCACCTACGTAAAATTGTATCGACACCATGACAATAAAGTGTATTGCCGATGGTCAGATAATCTTTGGCTTGGTATCGAATACGTTGCTGTTGTGAGTGAGAGGTATTAGGCCAAAATTTTTGGGTCTGGAGATAGATGATAAAATCTCCATACCACAAGTCAGATGACTCAATCAGAAACAAAGAATTGTCAAGAATTTATGGTTCCATAGTAGGATCAGTGCTACTCGAAGGAAGGTGTATGATAAGATTAGAAAACACCAAAGACTTCTTTGACTTGGATTTGATGAATTCCAAATCAAATTCCTGCAAAATGACGATCCGTTTTGAATATTTCCCCCCGAGAAATTGACGTGATAGAATGTATGTCATAGGGTTGCAATCTGAAATGATAATGGTCTTTCAGAGCAGGATATAATGGCAAAATATTTGTATAGCTTGAATGGCTGCCAAAGCGAGCTTCTCAACGTATGTGTATTTAAATTCTGTATCATTGAGATTATGACTCAAATAAAATATTAGATGTTCAATTCCATCTTCTTCTTGGACTAAAACCATAGCGATGGTTGTATCTGCAGCGGTGAGATATAGGAAATAATCACTCTGATAATTTGGTGGATAGATTAATGATGCTCATATCAGGGTATCTTTAAGAACACCAAAGGAAGCTTGCGCAACCTCATCCCAATGGAAGGGAATCCCATTTTTCAAGGGTCGAGTAAATCCTTTAGCCATTTTTGCATAGTTAGGAATGAACCTCCTTAGAATGTTAGCCTTCCCTTGGAGTCTCTGTAACTGAAGCAGATTGGAAGGAATAGGCAATTCAAGAATGGCCCGAACCTTCAATGGATCAAGCCAAATTCTGTCTTTTGACACGATGAATCTAAGAAAATGAATAGAACCAACCCCAAAAACACATTTGTGTGGATTGAGGCATATTTTATAGTGACGACATCGTAAAAATATCGCTCTCAAATGTAGTGTGTGGTCAGCCAATTTCTGTGAATGTGCAGGTAAATCATCCAGATATGGTTGAAATATGAACTTGATGTTATGAAAATCATAATTCATTCCCCCTGGAATGTTGCCCCATTGTTATTTAAACCAAAAGGTAGCTTGCAATAAGCGAATGTGCCCCAGGGACATATAAAAGAGGTTTTATATTGGTCCTCTAGGTGAATATTAATCTAATTGTAACCAGAGAATCCATCCATGAAAGAAAATATTTCACATCCGACACATTCATCAATAATTTGGTAAAGGGAGTGGGATAGTTGTCTTTCGGACATGCATTATTAACATCCTGATAATCGACACACACTCTAATTGCCTCCTGTTTCTTCATGAGAGGAACAATGTTAGAAACCCAATCGGTAAGCAAAACAAGGTAAATGAATCCAACATGCAAAAGTTTTTCAACCTCTGCTTTAATGGCAACATATTTATTAGGGTGAACAGGACGAAGGTGTTGTCACACCGACTTAACATCAGGATACATTTTAATCTCTTGTTCAACAATGCTGGAGTAAATACCTGGAATCTCCTCATATGACCAAGCAAATACATCTCATAATTCATGAAAAATACCGCGGTAAGTGTCAATTTTAGATGGAGAACAAGACACACCAACATGAATGTTTTCTACAATACCTAGTTTGGTCGAAATGTCGATATTTGATGTGTTTCGCTCAGAATCGATGACGTGGATAGGAAAAGAATTCATCAAGAAATCAATGAAGGTAGGGTGATATAGTTCAAATGGATTATCTTCACTGTAATATGGAATATGGGATCATTGATGTGATGTTTCCCTTGGTTCTTCTTCTAGCATCATGGATTCCATAATGCTCTCATTAGTCAAGAACACATGTGAAAAAGGATCAGAAGAAGTATCAAATCCAAAGAATGATCAACCTAAACAGTCGATGACAAAGGATTTGGATTGGCTACATAAGCCAAGAAAATTGATTACTATCCTAGCTCAATTGGACTTAGCAACATGATGTCGCCCAACCTAACTACTTCAGAAACATTGGGAATCTTCCTTAAGTCAGATTAAGTGGAAGATATGATATTGTAGGTCTCTATATTTGCGATTTTCGTCGATGTCATAGGCGATGGTTATAAAAAGTGCCCATTAGGGAAGGATCCTTAAAGAGTCCTACACCAATATTTCTAAGAGAATATGGGAGTCTGTGAACAAACAGAATGCTTCCAGTTTCCTAGGAATCAGAGGCGAAGAAAGAGAGTTTATCAATGGCTGTGATACTTCATTTATGGGGGAAGTTGATCATATGAAAGTAAGTAGATACTACGACACGTAAACCCACGATTTTCCACGTAATATATTGTAGTCAAGGGGTTCGTCAATGACCTCAAATTTAATTGTAACTAATTTCCCCACTAGTTCAACTTGCAATTTACTAAGAATTCCACAAGGCTTATATGTACGATCGTCAAAAGCTTTCAACGTCGTAGGTGATTGTAACAAAGTCAGCTAGCCAAGTGAATTCCAACAACTCATGGACATGATACAAGTCGATGCGCCTTCATCAATGATAGTGAAATTTACTTGAATCAATAATGCTAATTGTGGCACATAGCCCGCGGGATTAAAGACTACAAGATTTGAATCCATCAGATCGATTCCACTAATTGCGGACAAAAAAGCCTACTTCTGGGAGGGATAATTCTGAAGAACCTTCAGCATTGATATAGTAGAAGATGACTGAGCCATGCCTTCTACTACATTATAATTTTGAGCTGCACGAGCCCGAGGGTTGAATGTCAATTTATGAACTACTCCCTTTGACGAATTTATTGTTAACTCTGGAAGGATAGGTGGTAGAGCCAAGTCGGATGAGGTCAAATTCGAAGTGGTAGGTTGATATGTAGCCTGACCATTTGATGACAAAAATGGATTACTGTAATCTTTACTTTGAGTCGACATCAAAACATCAGTTTTGGGCTTAGTGGCGGATAGCATAAGCACTTGTGAACTAGAAGCAGGATCTGTAGCAACCACATGTGTTTCCGAGTTTGGAAAAGGATTTGTCAACACTACAGATGCGAAAAATGTCTTATGAAGCTTTGGGAATTCTAAGCGGTGAGGAAAAGCTCGCATAAAATTCTCCTCATTACATATCAAGCAAGGGTAACGAGGTTTTCGAAAATAACTGGATGAATAAGATGATTTTTCCTATGGGGGTGAATTTTATTCTTCTTATCTTTCCCCTTCTTCCTATTTCCATGTTTCTTATCACTTTTTCCTTTGTCAGATGACACGACATGGGTTTCATAAAAATACATAGGATCAGATGCGATATGGTTTTGATTTGAAACAACTAGTGTAGAATCATATAGTCGACTTGCTGCCAGAGTGCTAGCAGAACCAATCACACCATCGCTGACATGAATTTCTTGACCAAATGGAGCAGGAGGAACAATAAAATTTGGCCGTGACACATTTGGAATATTTTCATAGAGCGTGCTAGACTGAGTGTAAAGATCTAGATACTGGGCACGAGAAATTACTTTCTCTTCAGTGACAACATTGCCTTTGGCCACATCTTCGGTGATAGATGGAAACAAGGACTTGATAAACCACTTAGCTAAAAGATGACCAGGAACACATGTTTTAACCATTCGACGATGATGTCACTACTCATGTATATGATCCGATATATGAGTAGCAATGATTTGTTTATAGATAGTCAAAATTTCCATTCTAGTTTCATATTTGATGGGTAACTGGAAGTGGGTTAAAAAAGTAGTGGCTAGAGCTGTAAATTTATCAAACGAAGCTCGTGGTAATTCAATGTACCACTTCATAGCCGTAACAGTAATAGTTTTCTGGAAAGACACAATCTAACAAAATCATCATTTAAGGAATTTGATGACCACCATAAATGATAAGTCATGACATGTGTAGATGGGTATTATCCAAAATTTCCATTGAATTTTGGAATGTACGAGGGTAATTTATGAGGAATCACTGACCACTAAGGTAAATAATGAATGGGATCATTGGTGAGCCGATTTAAATTAGGTAACTCTAATGTTGCAATAAATGGAAACTATCGATTAAGGTCAGCTTGAGCATAACTAGGATAAGATGGAATCGCCTGGGCAATAAGTTGTTGCATACCAACAAATGGATTATGTTGTTGGTAACCCAGACAGGGGTAGGTTTTTTAACCATGACCTAGATAATCTTGATACCTTGGGAATGGTTGTTGTGGCTACCATAGTATCTAATAAAATGGTTGCCCGCCATGATAATTCGGACCCGGTTGTTAATATACAGGGCTAGTAGAAGCCTGTGACAAAGGTAAACTAGCCCGTGGTTGTGAAATTCCTGATACAGATGGTTGTGTAATACTAGCCTGGGAAGATGGAGTGTATAGACCCGAAACTTGAGGGTTAGGGGTTGAAGGATCCGCTTGAGCAGATTGACCAACAACCATACAAGAAATAAAATGCAGAGTAGGCACAAATGCAACAGGTTGATATTGATAAACAACCGTTTGCGGCTAAACAAGAAAAGTAGTCTGCCATTGAAAAATAGGCATGGAAACATATGATTGACCTAAAAACGATGGAGTACTTCCATATGGACCGAACATTTGTGGTCCCCCAACATGTGGAGTATAAGGATATTATACATACTAACTTTCATATGATGGGTATCCAACAGATACTGGATAAGATGGATGGTAATTGGATGGACCAGCTTGATATTGAGCTGATGATGTTAATAAAGGATCAGGCTGTTCAGTACTCATAAGAGATGAACTAGATAGAATTCCAATTGATGACATGGGAAAATTCCATGGAATAGAGGAGACACCAGAGTAGGTTCAATTTAAAGCATGGTAACCTAGTGGGATGGGCGGGCCACCATAAATATGAGACTCAGGTGTCGTCGAAAACATCGAAGATGAAGAAAAAATAGATGCTGTCATAGCTGTAATAGATGGTACAATCTGGGATGCTGTCTCTGCCATGGTTAAATATCCCAGCAAATACTCTAACGAATCTACATGAACTTGAGAGTGAAAAGGATAAAAAAGAGCAGAGTAGGTCAAACGAGGAAAAGAATGATATAGATGAATCCCCGACCCAAAATGAGCGGGAGTTGAAGGGGTTGTATCTTCCTGAAGTTATTCCTCTGTTGAAATCAAACCAGGTGAAATCACTTCACTGCCAGGCCCAATATAGATTTCAGGCGGTAAAATATGCGGTAAAGAGGAAGACTCGATGGTTACAGATGGTTGAGGATCAGACGGTTGCACCGGAGCAACTTCTTCTTGTTCAAATTCGGGATCAAGATATTCTGGTAAAATAAAAATGGGTTTCGGATCGAATTACAGTTTAACAATCTCAGGTTCTAGATTTACCGTATCATTGGATTTAATTTAATTGCCCTCAGGTAACTATGAGGGTTCCATCTTGACAGTAGCAGATAAATCGAGATTGGTCAAAATGACTCGAGACTCAGTACTC
Organism: Pinus albicaulis; assembly: GCA_034641835.2. Classification (NCBI taxonomy): domain Eukaryota; kingdom Viridiplantae; phylum Streptophyta; class Pinopsida; order Pinales; family Pinaceae; genus Pinus; species Pinus albicaulis. The sequence continues at coordinate 125,731,960 of CM076582.1, read as the reverse complement.
AAAGGATTAGATGTCTCCGGTATATCGTATGATGTAGCACCAAGAGTTCCAGAGGTATCAGAATCGGTGGGACAAGTGCGCCTTCATCTACTAGGTGTAGCTTCTGGAAGTAACATTGGTTTATTCGCTGACCTATGCGAACGACGAGGAAAGGGTTGATATTCTTCTATGATTGCTGATTTATTTTACACAAAAAAATAAACAAAAAGAGGGTAATACTAGGAAAAAGGTTTACCAAGCAACTGTGAACTACAATACACTGCCCCAGTAAAATAAGGACTTAGGTACATGTAAGAAATCTCCTCGAATTTTGTGTTTAGTGTATCATAGGTAAAAGGTAGTTGACTCGGTTACCTATAGATGGTAAGCAACCTAAAGTTTTCCTCCCAAATATACACGATGGTACGTGGATGCCCAATCTATACTAGCGATGTCTAATGCAAAAATGCACAATGAGAGCATCCCCTTATACTTTTCGTACTAGAACACCACCCAATATACCCAAAAGTACATGGACGAGCTCTGATATACTTACGTATGTGGAATGAGGTATCACACTCGGAATGTATCACAGACAATTAACAACAGCTGCTATGTTTAATGATGCTGTAACACGTGTTCTAGCCTAGACTTCTAAATGTTATCATTAATGTTTCAATTCTTCCTGAGATAAATTCAGATAAATTTAATGTTGATCTTGCTTATCAGTTTGTCTTTTAGGCTCACTGCTAGATGTATTGAGCATTCCTAGAATGCAATTAGAATGATTAGCATTCGTTTCCAATTTATTTTTGACAATGAAAAACTAGCTACAAGGGATAAAGCAATCAGATTGTATGCAATCAACAATGAGAAAATATAAATGAAATTTCCCTAAACTATTCCTATGCAACACTCACAATTCCTATATTCAAATGCATGTTTTTATTTTCAATTTATTTTAAGTTTAGATGAGCGAAAAAAAAACTAATGCACAAAAAATCACTCAAAACTTTCAAGAGAAACAAAGACTGAAACGAAAATTCCTCTTTTCAAAAATAATGAATTGATCAAATGTAAAATTTAACTTTGGAACTATTAGACAATGAAAAAGAAAAAAAAACTAAACATTGATAAAACAAATCCAAATTGAGGCAAGAAGAGTAGAGGCAATCTGGTTTCTAGAAGGAATTAATCACTCAAAACTTCAACAAGAAAGACACTGAACTAAATTTGCAAAAGAAAAAATATGATAGATTTTGGTTGGTCACAGGGGAAGCACACCCCTAAGTGGGAGACAGTGCATTGCATAGCATTTTCCCTAAGTCAGCAGTGCTATGCAGAGCACTGTGTCAAGACCAACAGTGCGTTCATGCCAAAGGACTCTCTCAAAAACCAATCAAACACACTAATTTTGCTAAACGCATTCAAATGATTGAAAAGAAGCAGATAAATTCTACTAGATGTTGATGGACAAGGAAAAACCACCAAGGACTATCCATCAATCCCCAGTATGGTTGCCAATTTGTTTTACGAAAATCAAACCTATGGATAAGTATGCTTTCCCTAAGTGTGGTGGTGCACTTAGAACAACAGAAATAAATAAAAATGACCTTTTCCTTAAAATGAATAGATAAATGGAGGACACCTACTTGTAATCTGTTCGCTTTTCCTCGCCTTCCTTCGTCGCTTTCGTCGCTCTCAATCCAACTAAACTCACTTGATTGATACCTGCAATGGCAAAAAAAAGACAAAAAACAACATAAATGCAATATGATCTATTCAAGTGTAGCAAATTGAATCAATTAAATTCATAAATACACATATAACATCATTGACACATGCATTACGAAAGGAAAAAATGTCTTTATTATGAAGTAAAAAGAAAGAATACAACTAGTTGATAGATTCATTGTCACTCATCCAACTTTAGTCCCATCCTCATCACATCCAGCATCAAAAATCCAACAACATCATAGTACATGCACAATACCTCCAAGAGTTGTGATCTCACCAACATAACTCGACTTAACAAAAATTCTTGCTCTCCTGTGCACTATGATTAGTGCTCTATTTATAAGTAGATGAAGGTAGTTTGACATAAATGAATCATTGAATGGATTTCCTAAAAATGAATGAAGATGTTTCCTTGTTCATGGTAATAGAAGGATAAGAGGTTTGATGGCTTCATGGTGTCCATATTCAAAGATATCATAGGAGGTGAAAGATGGAACAGCTTCTAGAAGCCACTAGAGGTTGGGAAGATTCTCGGAATCCAATGAACAATTCACTCCGATTTGACCAACGCACTCTAAAGTGGGCCTAGATCCTCTGCAACACATCCTTTCATGGGAGTAGATGCTCTGCAAAGTAGTTACTGTTGTCTAGGGGTGCGTTGATGGCTCAATGGGGCGCTTCAACTGGCATCTAACCAATGAAACTTTCATGAAGGAAAACCACCAATGGGATTACTTGTTTAGGGCTTGTAGAAACTAATTTAGAGTATGATAGACCCTAATGGATATTGATCTATGTTTTTGGATGATGCCCAAATTGACCTGTAACACAAATTCTTTGAAAGAATGATGGCATTCGTGTTGTCACAATAGATAATGATTGGTTGATTAGTCTCTATGTTGAAATATTTCAATGCTTCCTTCATCCACAATATTTGTGTACAAAAATATGCAACAACTATATATTTGGCTTCATCTGTGGAGAGAGATATAGAAGATTTTTTTTTGCTGAGCCAAGATACAAGACAGTCTCCCATGAAGAATGCATTTCCGCTAGTAATTTTTCGATCCTCTATGCTTCCAGCCCAATCAACATTGATGTAAGTTGTCACGGTAAGAGTTGTGCTTTGGGGATACCATAAGCCAAAATTAGGAGTACCTTTCAGATATCTGAGAGTTATTTTCACAGCCAACAAATATGATTCTTTAGGAGTCAATTGAAAATTTTCCACCATTCCTACTGCTTTCATAATAACGGGTCGTGAAGCGGTTAAGTATACAATAAATCCAATTATTGACCTGTAAATATTGTATCTACCGAAGGGGATTCATCATCTTTGCTTAATTTTCAATCTGTAGTTATCGGTGTGCTCATAGGAGCACATTCTTCCATCCCATATCTCTTAAGCACAACCTTAAGATATTTTGCTTGGGATATGAACATACCTGCTTTTGAGTTACTTGTAGTCCAAGGAAGTAATATAGTTCACTAATAATAGAAATTTAAAACTCCTTAGATATATTTTTAGCAAATTCACAACTGATCTCATCATTGTTGTTGGCAAAAATCAGATCATCAACATATACAATAATGACTAGCAATTTATCCTTGTCCATCTTAATGTAGAGATTACTTCCTAACACCCCCTTTTTGAAACCTTGTTGTTGTAGATAATGATCCAACCTTGTGTACCAAGCTCTAGGAGCTTGTTTCAATCCATATAACACTTTTTTTTTAAACTTAAACACAAAGTCTTTTCCTTCTTCTAGATCAAACCCTTCCGGTTGCTCCATGTAAACTTCTTCCTTTAGATCACCATTTAGAAATGCTTATTTCACGTTCATTTGAAAAAAACTGAACCCTTTTGAACAATAAGATTCCAAAAATATTCTTATAGATTCCAAATGACCTACTAGGGCAAAGGTTTATTCAAAGTCAATTCCTTCAATTTGTGAGTATCCTTTACAAACAAACCTTGCCTTATTTCTGATGATTTGTCCATCTTCATTAATTTTTTTTTTGAAAACTCACTTGGCTCCAATTATATTTTTTATCTTTTGGACGAGGTAAAAGTTCCCATGTTTCATTATTTTCAATTTAAAACATTTCTTCTTTCATAGCTTCCACCCAATGAGGGTCCTTACTGGATTGAGAAAAGTTTTCTGGATCTACCATGGATAATAAGGAAACATCATATTTTCTTGGTGTACTTGTAATCCTTCTTCAGGTTTGTATTCCATTGTTTACATTACCAATAATCTATTCCTCTAGATGGCATTTTTGGAGGAATGTTAATTTTGATGGAGTTTGAGATGGTTCCTTTTGACTTTCTTCATCCTTTTCTTCCTTTGTTGACTCTTCTTCAAATTATTCAAAAATAGAATATTCTCATGGACTTCAATTCCATTTTTTGGAAGTGCTTCGTCAATATTTATATAAATGCTTTATACTACCTTTCATATTATATTATTGTAGCGTTTATACGTTTTTCTCCTTGTAGAATATCCAAGAAATATTCCTTCATCAACACGAGAATAAAACTTGTCTGGTGAGTCATCATTGATCTTCATAAAGCATTTGCTTCCAAAAATTCTAAAATATTTCATTGAAGTAGGTCTTTCTTTCCATAATTTATATGAAGTCTTGTCATTATTTGGTCTTAGTTGAGCTCTAGTAAAGGTATATACCACTGTCTCGACTACTTCTCTCCAAAACTTGGTCTGCAAATCAGCTACTAGTAACATCGTTCTTGCGAATTCTTGTATTGGTTTGTTTCTTCTTTCTACAACTCCTTTTTGTTTAGGAATTCTAGCTAAAAGAAGTTCTCTTTTGATTCCATATATTTTACAGAAATCACTGAATTAATTTGAAGTGAATTCTCCTCCTCTATCTGTTCTAAGACACTTGATTTTTTATTCTTTTTCATTTTCTACAAGAGCTTTGAAATTCTTAAATCATTGAAAAGCTTCATATATGATTTTTATAAAGAATACCCACACAATTCTAGTATATTCATCCACAAATAGAGCAAAGTACCTTCCACCTTGTAGGGTTGGAGTAATGTTTGGTCCACATAAATCTACTTGTATGATCTCAAAAGGTTTTTATGTTGAGAATTCCTTAGTCTTGAAGAAAGTTCCAGTTTTCTTTTCATGTTGACATGGACCACACACAACCTGTTCTGGCTTTAGAATTTTTGGAATGTCCCTCACTGCACCTGTTTTTCTAATTCTTACCAATTTGTCAAAATTTAGATGTCCCAATCACTCGTACCATAACCAAATTTCATCTATTTGACTCATATAACATTTTTCTTCTTGAATTTTACTCAAAATGTATATGCTATCTGGTGTTCTTACTCCTTTTCCGACAAATTCTCATGAAGAGGATTTTCTTATCTCAAAATTTTTAGTATTAAAGATAACATTATGTCCTTGGTCACAAATCTGGCTAACACTTAGAATATTTTGTTTGAGCCCTTCCACAAGCAATGCATTTTGTTCTTTTCCCTTTCCATTAACAAGAGAAACTATCCCATTTTTGACAATTTTAGCAGATCCACTTCCAAAGGATTTAATTCCATCCTTTTTGTTTAATGAGATAAAAATATTTTGGTCACCTGTCATGTGTCTTGAACATCCACTATCCACAAACCATTGATTTTCATCGCCTTGTGCACATAAATCTAGGCCACATTTATCTGTAGTGGGTTCCTCCATCTTCAACTCTTCCCTTTTTGATATAAATGGAAAATTTTGTGCATCATGGAAAAAATCATTACATTTTGAACATGCAAGGTCATACTTAGACAAAGGATTAAATGAATTATAGGTCTTGATTTGAACATTTTATTTTGAGCTAATCAGATTGATTTGATAATTGACCCTATATCTCCTTGAGCTATTATCCTTATAAGCCTTGCAATGCTTAGCTTGATGACCAAATTTTTTACAATAGAAACAACAACCAAGAAAGATAGTTTGGTACATGTTAGAATAACCTTGAATTGATGTAACATTCATTCCTAGAGATAGCTTTCCTTCATTCCTTGGGTTTTTGTAAGTGAATCTTTGTTCTTGGTGGAACGACTTCTCCTCTTTTGAATGATTGCAAAGGATGTCAGCATAACTTCTATGGATTTATTCATTAGATTTCATCTTTGAACTTGATGATTCTCCTTTGAAACCAATTCCATTCTTATCATGTTGAGGTATTTGAGTATTGAGGATGTTATCAAGAGTTTGAGAGATTTTCCAGCTCTTATTAACATGATTCAACTCTTATTTTAGAGAGACAATTTCAACTTCACATTTTTTGCATATTTATTCTCTTTCTTTTAGTTTGTTGTTAAAAAATTATTCCTTCCTTTTTTCTTCTTCCTTTTCTATTTTGAGACAAATTACCTTCTTCCTTGATTTCTCATTTTATTCAATAACACTCATTATTAATTCATCCACATTTCCTTCATCTTCTTTTTCAGAATCATCATCATTTGTAAATTCCATGAACAATATTTCATTGCTTCCAACATAGTCATCTTCTTCATCAAACTCATCATTATCCCTTTTGAGTAGAAAGGTATTTTTAGTTGATTTTTTCTTTGTAATCAAGAATTTTTCTTCATCAGAGTCATCTTGTTTGACCCTTTCTTATTGAACATCCTCTTTTTATATGCGTCTTCATCATCACTATCATGTTTATGAGGAAATTTTACAACATAATGTCCTATTCTTCCACACTTAAAACAAATGAGAGGATAATTATCTTTGAGCTTGGACACTTTCCTTAGTTTCCTCAAGAATTGTGATAGTTTTGTTTCAATATCTGAATACTCACTGTTATAATTACATTTTTCCCCTTTCTTAGATGATTTTGAAGCCTTGAATGTAGCTTTATTGGAGTCTTGGATTCCTTTTCTAATTTCATATGCAATGAGAATCCCATTAAGTTTGTCCATATTTAGAGTACCCAAGTCCTTTATTTCTTCTATTGCACTTACTTTGGAATCAAACCGTTCTGGAAGTGATCTCAAAATTTTTTGGACAACTGTGCTTTCTTCAATGTTTCACCTAGACTCTTGAGTGAGTTGAAAACTTCATCCACTCGGAGGAAAAAAGGCTGCAATATCTTTTTCGTCATCCATATTAAGACTCTCAAATTATCTTTTATGAGTTTGGATATTTTCCTTCTTGACCTTGGAGTCTCCATTATAGATATAAATAAGCTCGTCGCACATTTCCTTGGTAGAATCACAATTCATAACTTTTGTAAATTCTGAAACAGAAATTCAACTTTTTATGGAATTCGGTGCTTTGGCATTTTCTATATAAACATTCCTTCCGTCCTTATCTGTTGGTGGAGTAGGTGGAACTTTATACCCATCCAGAACTAATTTCATACTTCAGGTCCAAGAGACATTGAATATAATTTCATCCTACGCCTCCAAAAGCCAAAATTTGTTCCATAAAATTGGGGGATTTTCCCCGAATGCTGATTTTTCATTGTGACTCAAGAATCATTCTTCCAGCTGTTAGGATGTTTATGAAGAAGCCGAATCCGATACCAATTTTTGGAAATACTGAGAGGGGGTTGAATCAATATTTCTTTTCAATTTTTATTTTTACCAGTTAAGATTTTTCACAATTATAAGCAATAATTAAAAGGAATTTTACTAGGAAAAAATGAGGACAACAATCCTCTTTTTACAATAGCTTGAGTACAATAACGTTTAAGGGTTCCAAATCTTGAATTCACTAGGCTCCAACTTGGGATTTATGAGGCTCCAACATCTATGGCTCCAACCTTATCTTTCTAAAGGCTCCAACCTTGTTTAATAGGCTCCAACCCTTCAACTTTTTAATAAATAAAATGAATAAGTGACTTACATCAGTTGATCCACAAGTCTGTTCCAGACGTCCAATGTTTTGACTGAATATACTTCACTATCCAAACCCCCAAATGCTCCACTGTCCAAGGTCTTTAAGTTCTTAACTTATACAAGCCTACAAGTTCACTGTTCTAGGCTTCTAGATTCTTCACTGCACAAACCTTATCAATGTTCATATATTCAAATTGTTAATAACTCCAATATCACTGTTCAAACATCTGAGATTTTGATAGTTGTGATTGTTCACTAGTTTCGAGCTCTTCATCAAATGTAGTTTCTGAACCTTCAATGCTATCACCACTTCAAGCCTTAATGTTGACTGTTCATGCCTCCACTATTTTTCCACAAAAAACACTGATCACTGAACTGATTATAATCCACAGTTCAAAAGTCTATGGTTACGAGTCTAAGCCTCCAAATTATTTTTCTACTAAACTGTAAACTCTGCAATCCAACAAGTCCAAAATTTGAAACAGTGGTTAGGTATGAGGCAAGGAAGTTATATCCAACAAGTCTGAGGTATGGAGGTGTTTACTGGGCACCTAAATAGATCCAAGTTCTGTGATTGTATGAGTTGCTTTAGAGGACTGTCCACACAGGGCCGAGGTCACTAAGACAATGATCACATGCCCAAGAGTTATTGCTGGGGTAGAAAGCTCCAGGTTCAAGTTCTACGGTGTGATGCAATCTAAAACACAGGTCTAAGGGTTGGTTCTATAGGCTCGAGCCTTAATACAGTGCCACAAAACACAGGTTTGAGGATTAAGTATCCTTTTTTTCTGAGCTGTAGATATGATTCACACTAAATTAACCCAAAACAATGTCCTCTCGGCCACCGTAGTTCACGAGTTGTGAACTCTTCTTCCTATGGTATCTCTGTAATTATCTTCACCAAATAGATGAACAAAAAAAAGAGTTCAAACCCTTATTTATACGTATTTCAACTTTAAATGAAGGGAAATTACTTTGGGAGGTGAGGCTGACTAGTATAATTGGGCTTAGGTCGGTTAGGGTAAAGAATATGATATATCATCTTAAAAAATCATTTTCTCTTAGACTAATGGAAGTTAGAGGATGAGTAAGGGCTCATTGGAAATGGGTAAGAGTCATCTACAAGCTAGTGAAAGATGCATTTTAAGATGATGTCTCAAAATGTTAATAAGACTATTTTTCTTGTAGTTGTTCTAGAATTATAGTACAGACCTTGGATTTCTATTCATGCATAAAGTCATTGGGACAAGGATAAGGGTTAGGGCATATTCATTAGGGATCCAAGTGCGACCTTCAAATATCATCCATGTCATCATGACCTTCATCAGTGCTCATATTGACATCAATGACAATTATTGACCAATAGAAAAGCTTCATCGAATTGTTCCACCACTTGGCCATGCAATGGAGGTGGGTGGGGGGGGGGGGGGGCTAAAAGCCTCTTCCTCACCCTCCTCTCCTGGCATATCCTCGTTCACAAAACATAAATTTCAGATAAGAAAAGGCTCTATCCTCAGTGTATATATTGTCAACCTTTGTTGCTCTATAAATGCAACAGAGGCAAACCACTTGTAGAGTGGTTTGAGTGCGGGAATGCATGTCCCTCTTAGGTATAATATTTAATGCAATATCCCACCAATGTATGAATGTTCATTTATAGTCCAACTGCCACCCTCTCCTTTGCATTGAATGTGATTTGTGAGGTTGACAAAGGAACATAACCACCCTGCCCCATCCATTAATGCTCTAGGATGCGTTGGCATGGGAGGCATCATTAGAATCATGTTTTGAGGGGGCACCAAGATCTAGGGTTCCACTTCTTTAATTATTATCTCCCAAGCTAGTCTCAAGTTTGAATTCCTCCCTAAAATCAAAAGTCATGGGTATTTTGGGGAATCCAAATCCATACCATAAAAATTTGGTTAAAATGGTGGTTTCAACCCCCTATTTGGTTGTAAAAGGTGATTTCCTCTCCCCTTCACACATATGTTAAAGGTGACCCAACTATAGCCTTCATCAATAGAATTCTCCATATAAACAAAATAAATATACTCACATGATTGGACACAAGGGGAATCCCTACTCACAATCCTTCTAAAAAAATTGAAATCACTTGATAAAGATACAATCATACCATATAACCTTCTACTTTGATTCCATGGAAAATTGTCAATTTATTTCATATTTTAAAAAGTAAAGGACTCCTTAGAAGAATTAAAAGGTAGTGTATTATACTTACCTGAAAGCTCGAGAACCTACCTTCTTAGATATTGCCTACAATATTTCTTCTTTACTAAGGATAAAGCATACTAATCCAATCTAAGCTCATGATGCAATGCATCATCTTTCTCTGACATTAATCATGAGCCCATAATCAAGGGTATAAAGAGGTCCACAACTTGTAGGCCGACCTTCACCTTATCCACCTTCTCCTAAAAATATCATTTTAGGATATCAACTAAGTAGTCAAGTTTTAAACCATGTTCCTTAACATATTCCCTTTGAACCGAATCCATAGTTTACCCTCCCTACCATAGTATTTGGTTGATATCTCCTTCTTCCACCCAACCTTTTTGAAGAAAACCTTGTCATAGTCTTTATGCATGCGACCATAAGCATGACACCTTGTGCATATTGTTGGCCGAATAAATCGATCTTGCGGACAAGATCAATCTCCCTAGTGTCAGAAGACAATCTAGCAACAAACGAACAACTAAGTTTGTCTTTCTCTAAATATGTTCGTTTTACAAATAAATGCTATGAAGGTGTCGATCCTACCTTAGATCCAAATGTTTATTTGAAGTCGTAAAACTTCTATCACATCATTAGTTCTTCCATTGCAATAATAGTCCTTTCGTCGCAACAATAATCCTTCCGTCGTAACAAGAGTTCTTTCGTCGCAAGAAAGTGTCATCTTTCGTCGCAACAAAGTGTCGTCTTTTGTCGACCCGCAATCACAAAAAATAAAATATTAAATAGCACCTGTATAACAAATAATTATAAAACATACCTATCACAGTGATCAAGGAATCTATGAAATAAACGATCAAATGACAGCTTATTGAAATAAACAATCGAACGAAAATTTATTGAGAAAAACAAAACTTGATTGTATTAATCTTAAAATAATAGAATAACCTTACAACCTTAGCCTTGATTTTGAACAAGCCTTCCCGGGGTCTGAAGCAGGAGTCTCCTCTACTTTGATAAGTCTTGCACTCTTCCTCTAGGAGCACATAGAGGTATGTGATATTTCCTCTCAAAAGCTCAGCAGAAAGAAGTCTAAATCTCAACAGCACTTCAACTCAATCACACATAAAGCTTGAAATCCATTTGAGGCTACCCAATGCCTCTTTTATAGAGTAGATGAGGAGGTTAGGGTTCCACCTTTGAAGGGATAGAATCCTCCTTCAAAGGGATAGGCTCCTCACATCAAGGGATTATTTCCTTAAGGTGAGGGATGCCTAAACCTTATTAAAGCGTACTCATCCCCAAAAAATCTCATCTAGAACCTTCTAGAATTGACCAAAATTCAACTTTTTCACTTTAGTTTCTCGCTTTTTTGACTTTGGAGGGGGTACACAGGCATTACAAGGGAAAAATGTGTTCTGGAACACAGGTAAGCAGTGTATTACCTGCGTACCCAAGCCAAGAATGCAGGCAGGCTTCATGTTACCTGCGTACCCTGAGTTTCAAAGAATTAAGTGGGTTTTCTCTTGATTTTAGGGCTTGGAATGAGGAAAAAAGGTTGTAAGACTTGCAGAGGAGGCATGTATGAGTGTTAATGAGCTCATACAATTAGCAGAATGTCAGGGTGACAGTTTTTAGTGCAACACATCTAAATGGGATGCTCTGATAATTTATAATCTAGTAATATTTTTGAAAACCAATTATAAAATCCATTAACTCATAAATACCTATATTAACATATATTTTTATTAGTAATATTTCCATAGACCTAACATTATTAGTCAAAAAGTTGTCATCAATTAGAAGTGTCTTACCAAGGAAATGCCAAATAACTATACGTTCTTATAATCTCCAAAGCTCCATGGGTAGGGTGGGAAGCTTCACCCAATAATATATATTGGATCATTATATTATTTTACATCCATATTTATGCTTTCAAAGTGGAAGAAGTGGATGAATCAACTCACAAGACCATTTTTACCAACAAGTTTCAATTTGGAAAATTAGGATTTGAAACCTTTCGAAAGAAGTTTGAGGCATTAAATGATTTTTTTTTTGGGGTAAAATTTTGTTGCTCAAGTGTGGAAACCCCTAGTAAGTTCCATTCTATAGACAAACACCTTTCCAGTGGTGCAAGAATTGCCTCAATCAAAGTCTGTATGCAAAAGTTTTACCACTCAAAATAGGTGAATGTATAACCCTTAGATCCTATCATGCACCTTATAAAAATATAACATAATCATGATTGCTATAATATGGGAGATATTGATAATGTGCAGTTCCTCTTGTGCTAATACCATCGCTTGATGTATCTGATTTCCGTGTAGTAACCTAAATTTCTTAGGTCAAATAACTTCTAAAAGGAGAATCTTTAGTCTAGCTGCAATGACCTTGGAAATAATGTTGTAAATAAAATTACATGGAGATATATCCATAAATAAATCAAAATCACATGGAAATCCACCTGTCAAATGATAACAATAAAAGAGGAATTTAAATATATTGGTATTCTCCTACAATTTCTCACTTCTTCAACAACTATGAGTAGGTCCTCAAGCAAAAACTTTAAAAACTTAATATAGAATTCCATAGTGTAGCCATCTAGGCTTGGACTTCTATCTTTATTAAAGGATTTAATAACATAAAGAAGTTCCTCCCTTGTGATTGCATTATACATCCTCTCATTCTCCTCTTCTCTAACCAAGCCAAGGAAATAAGATGCATCTTGAGAATTTCTTCTAGGTTTGCTTTCTTTGGCTCTTTGAACACCTCGTCGAAATGTTGCACTCTTAATTTAGTGAAATTTTGAATGTTGTTGACCTTCATCCCTTCTCTACAAAATAGTTCCAAAATTTTATTAACACTCTTTTCGTGGTTGGATTTTTTTTTTTTAAAATTAATATTTTGATCCCCTAGTTTAATCCAAGTAGCCTAAACCTATATTCCCTTCCCCGTATAGAAGTAAATTTACCTTTATTTACTCCAATTCCTTTGAAATGAAATTATCCTCATTACTTAGATGAATCATAGATTAGTATAAAAAAGTAATTCCAAGTTATTCTCCACTTCTTTGAGTTAAACATCCATTTCTTGCTTAGTTAACCACATTTTCCTTAACTCTTTTCAAATCCTTCACAAAATATTCATAACCAATTCCATCCTTTGAGGGATCATGCATAAACCATTTTACTTTCACTAGATATTGAAACTACTACTCACTAACCATCTTGGATTCTACTTGAAAGGAGCTTTTGGCTTTGGATAATTTTTATCCAATTCAAAATAATGGAAAGTGATCTAAGCACCTATTGGATCCTACCCATGAATGGTAAATTTCCATGTTCTATAGGAAATATCCATGGATCTATCAAGCCTCTTGGAGACACAATATACCCTTGATATATTATTTCTCCAATTTGTCTTGAGCTTAATAGGCTTAATGTATGTAGCATCTACTTAATTAAAAAAGGTATACAAGAATCTAACTAATCTATCCACTCTGGCATTGGGCCCCCATATCTCCTTTCTCTTCAAATTAAGATTTAAGATTGCCCCACCCCCATCCAAATAATCAGGATATCTAATTTAAACAACTCAAATGAAAATATTTTTCTTATTATATTTGCAACCCTCAGAAGGTGCATACACTTCAGTAAAATCATCGTCAAGCCCAAGCTTTAATTGTGTACCTCTATGTAGAGCCCTAAATTAACATAGAAAGTAAAAATAAGAGATACATTAGGATTATAGCTAGTGATCAAACCCCTTGAAAACCATTATGAATCTAAAGTAAGAAAGTCCCATTCCCCTAAAGGATTTTTGAGTTAAAAAAATGAACATGTATTCCTTTCTCGTTATCTCTTATATCATAAATATATTTAGTTTATCTAATTGCAACAATTGTTTGAGGGACATTCTGTTAGCGTACCCCAGTGGGAGTCTCATATTAACTGAAATTAATTTCATTAGGATATTAAGGATGGGTTTAAACCTGCTCTAGGTGCCCTCGCAATCAACCCCTTGTTTACCTTGATTCACTTCTTTAATTGTTTTTTTTTGGTAAGCAAGATAAAAATCATTTTATTATTCAAAGTTTACATATATTACATGCATGGGTAAACATGAGAAGAATATGTCCAAGATGAGTGCGTTCCGGACATAAAAATATTCCTAGCCTAAAGCATGCTTGGGAGGGACCATCTGCCCTTAAGTGGGAAACCAGGTGAAATCTCTAAGAGGTTGTTGGGAGTAGAATTGACATATTTTTGTACTTCTTTTCCATACATTTTCTTACCATTTTGACTCTAAAATCCATGCCTTGTCAATCTTACAACCATTATTTACTAAAGTGTATTTCCTTTTTGTCATCCTTATTATATATTTTTTCTTGTAATTTGGCATAAAATATAAATACTTTAGGTTATTTTATTAATGAATTGGAGAAGGGTTGTTTCAGGTTATGTGGCTATTTGAGATGTTGTCACAGGACAATATTTCCCCAAATTTTTCTTGGCAAGGATTAAAAAAAGACTCTACTGACACTGTTGATACACATCGAGCTTATTTTGGATTCTTAATTCTCTTATGATTAGTAATGAAGATTGATTTGGACAAATATCTAGTCAGAGCCATCTTGACCGTTTAAAGGAGATATTCAAGGACAACACATCTAACTCAGTTGAAATCATTAGGATTCCCAATTGATAAATCATTGTAATTTAGAAAAAAAAATTACAACTCTATTTCAATTGAGATATTTTTTATGAGACAACTATTGTATACTCTCAATTTGGATCACATGAGAATTAAGAGATTCTCATGATGATCCTTATTTTCAAATATAGGAACATATTATGATATTATATAAGAGTGCACTATTTTCCTGCAACACATGCATAGATAGATAAATATCAAAAGAGGGGGTACCAAAATTGTAATAATGTACTCCAACTTTTTATTAATGCAAATATAACATTCGTGGCTCCATACATTTTCCAAATTAGTTTTCCTATTGTCTAAATCACCAACCCCTACTAAGGAAGAAGGACCCTCCTTCTTTGTAGGGATCACTCGTTAGAGAGGTATTGTAGTAGTGCATTTATTTTCCCTCAATTGCGATTCATGTGTGATATGGTGTTACTGTTACAATTTTTTTTCATGCATTAAGTAGTTGCAGAATTATAACCTCTATCATTGTGTAACAACATAGGTCTTGGACTGGTCGCTGCATTTGTGTGATAGTTATTGGATTACTATTATAGTTCTTTGATTCGCTTATTTCTTTGAATGTGTTTTTCAACAATTTTTGAGTGTTGAATGGTTTCCAGGAACATTGTTTCTTTTCAATAAGAGTGATTGTGTGACAAAATGTGTTTTTTTTTGCAATGCGTGTTTCTTCTTTTTGAAAGCATGATCAAGGTTTGGAGTGTGACAACAAGTGTGTTTTGAGTGTTAAGAATGAAATTACAACAATTGGTTTCGATTTTTTACTAACACTAGTTACCATTTGTTCCTACATATATTCTGCATGATAGCCTTGAAACAAAAAGACTACCTGGATTGAAAATTTATGTGTGAGTTGGAATGGTTGTTGTAAATTAAAGGGGAAATTTATTCACCCAAAATTACGTCATCGTTGTTGGGGAAGCTATTAGAGGTGCATATGTGTCACTAGCTTGTTTGCATGCATTGATTGAAAGTGTGGTAGATGTGTTCATGGATCTGAGGTTTCCAGGTGTTAAGATGAGAGGTAAGAACCTACACATTGCTTCAACATAATGAAGTGGGATTGTACTTGTGAGGAGTCAAGGCACATAGGATTGCATTCATGAATAATGAAAAGAAAGATACGGTGCCCCCAAAGAAACTAACCATGCAGGCAGAAGAGGACAAGGGAGAAAGATGAAGAATCAAGCTTTGGGAAGATTAACAAATATACCAGAGATCATCTTAAATGCTGATGAAAAATCATCAACTCAGGGAGTAGCACCTAACAAGAAGGGATTTGGTAAAGTTTCTCAACAGAGGA
Organism: Pinus albicaulis; assembly: GCA_034641835.2. Taxonomy (NCBI): domain Eukaryota; kingdom Viridiplantae; phylum Streptophyta; class Pinopsida; order Pinales; family Pinaceae; genus Pinus; species Pinus albicaulis. The sequence goes on along the minus strand of CM076582.1, from coordinate 125,716,148 downwards.
AAACCTCCCTCGCATCATCTGTGTTGGGTGCACATATTAGGGGGGTGGAATTTTATGAACCTGCGATCTCAGAGACAAGCCCTATAGTTTCTAGCCCATCTGTATTAGCAAGGAAAGGATATTGAGTCTTGATAGAAGGAAAAGGGGATAAATATTAACATGATTTAGAATCAATTCCAAAATAATGACCACTTCATGAGTACATCCTAGATTTAGGAAATGTTGTGAAACAATTTTTTGAGCATATTGTTACAAAAGGTGTTGTGAAATCATTAGGACCACCTGGAAAATTGGAACAGTTTGAGCAACCTGGACATCTTGAACATATTGAGCAACCCGTATCACCAAAAAGAGATTAGTCTCATCCATTAAGAGATCCAATTGTAATAAATGTCCAAAACCGTCAAGATTTTAGGTAGAACCAAATGGTAGGGAGCTTAGTTACCACCTTTGAGTTCCCTATTGGAAATCTCTAGGGACATGCCCCAATGAAGAACATCCATTTTTCTGCACTTCCTACTTTTCAGGGTACAATTATCAAATATCCAAATACATTTGTCTTTGAATTTTATGTCCTCTATAGGAGTTATAATTACACCACCAATGAAAAAATACTAAATATTCCTAGCTACATTAAAGGGAGCTGGAAAAATATGGTTTATGGGACTCAATGGCGCATCCATTACTTCCTGGGATGGGATGAAGAATATATTCTTAGAAAAGCATCAAGAATATTGTCATTCCAGAGATTAGAGGGAAGATATATACATAATCACTTAGACACCACATGAAAACATGGAAGAGTATGTTCAACACCTTCAGTGTAATATGTAGAGATCTCAACATAGAAATATGGACAAGGAAACAGTTAAAACAATTATGATCATAGGAATGTAGGATGATTTCCTTGACATGCTAAATATTTTAGGGAAAGGAGATATATCCAAGGATTCTCATGACAAAATTGTTCAACTTTGTCAAATGAATTCTAGAGGATCAACAAGAAACATGACCATGACATATGATGCTTCTATCAGGATTATAAATTCAACAAATTATGGAGCAACATGAGCATAAATTGGAAACCTACTAGAGTATTTTAAAACTGACATTATGAGATTGTTGTCCTCTCATATCAATGTGTTGCAAGAAAATCAAGAAACAAATTGAAGTAGAGAATGATTTGGCTATATTCTACTCTCGGTGTCGGAAGAAACATATGCTAAGGGAATTCCCACTTAATAGTAGCAATATGTGTAAGAGGTATCATTCTATAGAATAGTTCCCCTCATTAATTAGACTAAAAATAATTTTTAAGGAGACATGGGAGGATACTATAGCGACGTATTTATTTGGAACTAAGAAGCCCTGGAAGTCTATGCCATCAAATATAGTGCAAGAACCCTTCTCTTATTTTAATTCTTGTTATGGTATCTACAATGCTCAATGAATTCCCCAAAAAATGCAATATCTAGTAGCTCTACGGAAACATCATAATCCCTCTTTGGTCCAATACCCTATTCCATAGCCTTAGTGACCTTATCCTTCATGGCCTTAGCCATGGTGAGGGACTACTTTCCCTAACTAATTTCCTGTTCAGATCCCAATGCAAAAATAACAGTTACAACTTCCCTCCAATGTACCTATGAGTGGTCCTCCATTACATCCCCAATTACTTATACAACTTAACCCTAACCCCAATAATAAGGAAGTGCATCAAGTTGAAACACCAATTCTCCCTACTTATTGTATCTCACATGTGGATGAATTGAAATAAAATTACAATCACGAAGGATAGTAAACCCCAATGTTTCTCCTATTATCATAGAAAATGAAGAACACAATTTTTTGTATAACCAGCTCCAAAAATAGAAGAAAAGAGATATCAACGCCTTAGAAATAAGCCACTTCGAGGGGACAACCTCCAATAAATTACATAAATGAAAAATTCTTAAATGATACAATTTACAAAACCTCCTTTCTATATATAGGAGTCCATGGGGCCATAATGTAATCTTAGTGGGGCCACAATGTAATCCTAGCTGACCTAACAATAATAATTTAAGGGCACAATAATAACAATATGGGGGTTACAAGGGTACAATAATAACAATAAGGGGTTACACTAACAACAATAAGGGACTATACTAGTAATATAGGGACCTAACATACCCCTCTCTGTCAAAAAAGTGTTGTCCTCAACGCTTGAGTAGCTTTGGGTGCTTCTGTACAAAATTCTCATCCTCCCATGTAGAATCTTCAGTGGGTAAGTTCTTCCACTTGATGAGATACTCTGAAATTGATCGATTCCATAGCTATCGAGTTCTTGTTTCCGTGACTGCTTCAGGTTCCAATATGATTTTTCCTTCCTCATCAAGTTCTGGCAATATTGTTTGAACTGGAAGATTTTCACCTATAACCTTCTTTAAGTATGAAACATGGAAAACTGGATGTACTCGCGAAGAAGAAGGAAGCTCCAATTTGTATGCCATAATACCAATCTTTTGCAACACCTTGTAAGGACCATAGTACTTTGGCGATAATTTATTATCCTTCTTAGCTTGCTTGAGGGAAATTTGTTTGTATGGTTGTAGCCGTAAAAATACCCAATCCCCTACATCAAAACTTCTCTCGCTACGATGTTGATCTGCCTGTTGTTTCATTCGGTTTTGTGACAAATTCAAGTTATCCTTTAAGAGTTGGAGAAATTCTTGCTGATGCTCAATGTGATCTTCCACTACTTGAACCTTCGAATTTCCCTTAAATATGATGTGATGGATGGTGGATGATATCCATAAAGTGCCATAAATAGGGTCATTTTTTCTGCAGTATGGAAGGAAGTGTTATACCACCATTCAGCGAGAGGTAACCACTTGACCCATTGTGTTTGTTTATCAGATACAAAATAACGAAGATATCCTTCCAAACATCAATTTACTATCTCAATTTGACAATCAGATTAAGGATGATAAGATGAACTATGAGCTAATTGAGTACCCAAACAAGAAAATAACTCTGTCCAAAAATTTCCATTAAAAATGGGATCTCTGTCGCTCACAATAACCCTTGGGCTTCCATGTAGCTTTTGAATTCTGTCCATAAATGTAGTAGCAACTGTACTTGCTTTAAATGGATGAGATAATGCACAAAAGTGTGCATACTTGGTAAGTCTATCAACTACCACCATGATGACACTCTTTCCTTTGGACTTAGGTAAACCTATGATAAAATCCATGAAAATCTCCTCCCAACGTTGACTTGGCATGGATAAAGGTTGTAGAAGTCCCGGGGTCTTAATTGTCTCAACTTTATTCTGTTGGCAAACCAAACATTCCTCCACAAAATTTTGAATATCAGATTTAAGGCCATCCCAAAAAAATTCTTTCTTCACCCTGTGGTAAGTTTTTAAAAACCCTGAGTGCCCTCCTAAAGGAGAAGTGTGCAGTTCCAAAAGAATCTTTTGTTTTAGTTGGGAGTTCCTACAAAGATATAAGTGATCTTTGTACCATAAGGAATCATTTTTCCAACTAAATGTATCAGATGTACTAGGATCTTGCTGCAACTTTTGAATGAGTGTCCATACATCTTTGTCCTTCTTCCATTCATCTCTTGCTTCGGTTATCCAATACGGTTGGATAATAGAAATGGCACAAAGCAATGCTTCCACCTCTTCATTCTTTCTTGAGAGTGCATCTGCAACAACATTAAGCTTTCCTTCTTTGTAGATTATTTCAAAGTCATAACCCAACATATTTGTGACCCATTTTGGCTGCTCTTCTGAAGATAGTCTTTGTTCCAAAATGTGTTTAAGACTATCATGATCAGTTTTTACCTTGAAGTGTCTTCCCATTAGGTAAGTTCGCCATTTCTTTAGTGCATGCAGTATTGCTAACATTTCCTTCTCATAAATAGGTTTCCGTAAATACTTTCCTTTGATTGGACGACTTTCAAAAGCAATGGGTCTTCCTTCCTGCATTAAAACTGCACCAATTCCATTTCCTGAGGCATCACATTCCACAATAAAGGTTTTTGTGAAGTCTGGCGTAGCTAAGACCGGTGCTAGGCACATTGCATCTTTAAGATGTTCAAAGGCCTTAGTTGCTTCAGGAGTCCATGAAAATGCATCTTTCTTCAATAATGTTGTTAGAGGTGCTGCTATTCTCCCATAATTCTTAACAAACTTGCGATAATACCCTGTTAACCCGAGAAATCCTCGTAACTGCTTTATGGTCGTGGGGACTTTCCATTCCTTAATGACTTTAATTTTGTTAGGGTCTACTTTAACACCCTCGTGAGATACAATATGACCCAGATATTCCACCTCTTGTACTCCAAAGAAACATTTGGATGTTTTTGCATATAATTGTTTCCCTTTCAATAGTTTGAGCACCCTGTCAACATGTTCAACATGATCTTTCCAAGACCTGCTGTAGATTAGTATATCATCAAAAAATACTAGCACAAATTTTCTAAGGAAGGGTTTGAAAATGGAATTCATCAACCCTTGAAATGTAGAAGGTGCATTGGTAAGGCCCAAAGGCATGACCAAAAATTCATAATGACCCTCATGAGTTCAAAATGCTATTTTTGGAATATCTTCAGTCTTCATTCTAATTTGATGATATCCTGAACGAAGATCCAACTTGGTAAAATAAATTTCTCTATGTAATTCATCCAATAATTCATCAATAACAAGAATGGGAAATTTATCTTTAATGGTGAGCTTATTGAGCTCCCTATAATCCGGACACATTCGCCATGATCCATCCTTCTTGTGTACCAATACTACAAGAGCAGAGAAAGAACTTTGACTAGGTTGAATTATACCTACCTCTAACATTTCTGCAATCATATGTTCAATTTCGCTCTTTTGGACATAAGGATATCTATAAGGCCTGATGTTTGGAGGAACACTTCCTGGAATCAAATGAATAGCATGATCATGATCACGAATAGGTGGGAGTCCTTTGGGAGTTTCAAACACCTTGGAATGATTGTCCAAGACTTGTTGGAGATCTGCAGAAATAGATATTTTTGATGTTGGAACTTCTAGTGAGAATAATTGTGCAATTACGCCTCGTTGTTCTTTCTTTAGAAGATTTTTCATGACATTATAGCTTATTATCTTTCCCGGCTTCCCCGAAATACCCCGTAATTTGACTTCCTTTCCTTCTGAAAAAATTTTCAAGAAAAATTATTGAAAATTAAAAGCTAATGTCCCCAAAGATTTTAACCATTGTAATCCTAGTACAACATCAACACCTCCCATAGGAATGGAAAGCATTGGACTAGTCAATACATATTCCCCCATGGTTAGCTTGATATTATGGCATTTTCCAGAGAAATTTATAGTTCCTACATTTGCAACCATCACTTGACATTCTGGTGCTGGGTATAGGAAACAATTTAATTCCTTGGCTACCTTACAATGAATAAAATTATGGGTGCTACCTGAATCAATCAACACTATTACCTTTCTCTTCTTGATTTGTCCTTTTATCTTGAGAGTTTGAGGAGTGGTAATTCCTGCCATTGCATTACACGATATGGTTGGATTCATTTCTTCCTCTTCTGGGGCTGGTTCCTGGTGTATATCCTCTTCTTGTTCATTTTCTTCTTCCTCTTCACAATCTATGTAAAAAAATTTCTTCTCAGCACACTTATGACCTTTAGTGTATTTGCTATCACAACTGTAGCAAAGCCCTTTTGCTCTTTTTTCTTCCAATTTTTGTGGTGTCAACCTTGTAGGTTGTGGAAATCTAGGCGTAGCAACACTTACTTCTTTATAGAAGTGAGTGGTAGTCTTCCTTGTCGCCATAATTTTACATTCAATTTTTCTTGCCAACCTGAATGCCTTCTCCAATGAATTAGGTTCCAAAATGCGAACTTCATGTTGGATGTTATCCTTTAAAGTGCTTATGAAGAGATCAATCCTGTGTTCCTCTGGAATATCAGTTACCCTTATATTCAATTTTTGGAAGTCCTCAATGTGCTGCCCCACTAAACCCTTTTGTTTGAGATTTACCAATTGGCTAAAGAAGGTGTTGCTCTTTGTATCCTCATAATGTGCTATCATTTCCTTCGTAAAAATTGACCAAGTGACAATTTTTTTACGGGAGCAAAGCCATCGATACCATACAAATGTATTTTGTTCTAAATGTAAAGTTGTAATGTGTACCTTTTGTGTGTTTTTCACATTATGGAGATCAAAATATTGCTCCATTTGTAGTATCCATGTTACAGGATCCTTTCCATCAAACTCCCTCATCTCCATTTTTGGAATATGGTGGTTCTTCCCACCAAAATTAGTGTTTGTGAAATCATGATTAACATTTATTTTGTTCTCATCATGAGTTTATTCTACTATCTTTTCACCATTATGAAACATTTCTTGTCTCAACTTTGTCAAACATTCCATGTCTGCTTTTAGATCATTCTTCATGTTTTCCATCTTAGCTTCCATGCCACCTTCCATGCCATCCATCTTAGCTTCCACACCTTTCGTCAAAAATTCCATTTCATTTTTTGTTGCTCTTTGCGAGAGCGAAATTTGGTGCACTTGCTCTTGTAATTTAGATAGATCATGTTGCAATTCTTCATAATCATGAGTCATAGTAGAGCCTTCTGAAAGCTTAATGGGTGTTGAATTATTTTTACGGGGCATCTTTTAGAACCCAATACTGATATCTATTCTACAATATGCCCTTGGAATCAATTCAAATTGATTCTTCAAACAAGACTTATGCAATTCAGAAAAAAATACACACCTTTTTCTTGCTTTTGAGGAGCTCGATATTGAAATTGGATTATGTCTATGATTACAGCACTTAAATATTTGAATTTTGGTACCAACATAGCCCTCTAAATCCTCTTTTGAATTCCACAGGTCTGACCTAATTTGGATTCTCCAAGACAAAGTTGTGTCCAATCTCCCACAATGACCTAATTATGGATTGGTTCAGTAGAGCGAACTTGTACGACTTTCCACGTGTCACGGTTTCATCCTTCGCCTCGGAAATTGATATCCAAGAAACTAAATTCCGTGTACTTGTGACCACCTTTTGCGGCATTCCAATCCGATGCTCAGAGAGAGAGTTATGAATATTTTCCCACGATCACCTCTTTCAGATGAAATTTGGGAGCCTGAAAAAGAACTACCTTCCACAGATCATATCTCCGAAAATATTGTGAACCAAGATCTGAAATTTTTTGACGAGTTTCCTCAAGATTTTGGCTTCGCACCCTAAAGATTTCAGATTTTGAACCTTCGTATAAAAAATGTTATAGCCAAAATTCCACGATGACCTGTTTAGAGCAGCAAAACCCTAGAATCCAAACCTCTGATACCAAATGTTGTGTAACTAGCTCCAAAAATAGAAGAAAAGAGATATCAATGCCTTATAAATAAGCCATTTCGAGGGGGCAACCTCCAATACATTACATAAATGAACAATTCTTGAATGATACAATTTACAAAACCTCCTTTCTATACATAGGAGTCCATGGGGCCACAATGTAATCCTAGTGGGGCCACAATGTAATCCTAGCCGACCTAACAATAATAATTTAAGGGCACAATAATAACAATATGGGGGTTACAAGGGTACAATAATAACAGTAAGGGGGTTACACTAGCAACAATAAGGGACTATACTAGTAATATAGGGACCTAACACAATTCATGAGGAGAAGAAAACTTAATTCAAGGATCTTTAGAAAAACAACAAGTTGTAATAATTGATGTTATCATTAGTACCAAGACAATTGATAATACCCATGAAGCTGTAATAGTTGGTGCTATTTTTAACACCAATGTAACAATGGTAATACCCATGTTGTTGTAATAGTTGATGCCACCGCTAATGCCATTGTAACAACTGGTATTACCTACGATGTCATTGTAACAACTGATGTTACCATGACTATGAGACGTGTAACAACTACAAGTAATGGGATTTATTTGCACCCCCTTTATCCCGAAAGATTAATTGAAGTCAAGAATACTCCATAGTCTGAATTTTATTTATTAGAGTTAAAAAATTTGAATGTCTTGATTCCTCTACTTCAAAAAAATTGATATGTTCTAATTTACACTAAAATAGTTAAAGAATTGTGTGTTAAAAATCAAGGTAAGAAACCTCGAGATCCCCTACTGTACATTTAATTGAAAACTTATAAGAACTAATGATAGGGGATAATACACTAGCTAAATATGAATATCCTAGGAACCCAACAATAATTCTTATTTGAGGAACAACTCTTCCAAATACTGTGATTGAATTAAGAGCAACAATTCACAAAATAATCATGGAAACTGTTGAACTACTTAGGCCTACCAACTTTCAACCAAATCCCACTTTTTTAGAATTATAAAATAGGTCTAAGATATGACCTAAAGGAATATTGGAAAATGTTACTATTTCAATATGTTCTTGGAAGTACCTAGTAGATTTTGTAGTGTTACAATGTAAGACACACCTAGGAGGACATCCTTCGATTTTAGGTAGGTCATGGCTAGCCACTGCAAATGCTTTTATTGGATGTATATTTGAGTGCATGACCATCTCTAATGGTAACACAATGAAGAATATTGTTCTTTCTAGCTAAACCAAGGTCACAATATGTGAATCCTTTATGGTCTAAGTTTGAATTAGAAGAAGATGATACATGTCCAATGCTCATTGTAGGAAAAGATTTTCATTTTAAAAATGAGATCGAGGATGATACTATTAACATGTTTATTAATGACCCTTTTGTTTCCAACAACATAAAAATCTTAGTTTTTAATTTTTGTGATAGAAAAATCCAGCGAGGAAGAGTTTTTTGATGACCTTGTTATAGAAGAAATACCTATGACCCCTAGTCTTAAAGTTGTTTCGATGGAAACATATCCTATTAATTATTAACTCTAATTTATCCCCTATAAAAAAGAGAGATTAGTGTAGTTACCAAGAATAATTTGCGTGGCATTATAAGGAAATCAAGGGTATCCATCCTACTTTTTGCACTCATTATATCTACTTAAAGGAAGGATCTCAACTTTCCCGACAACCTCAACATAGAATAAACCCAACATTAAAAAGTGTTGTCAAGGAGAAACTTAAAAATCTCTTAAATGAAAATTTCATCTATCTGATGTCTGACAATCAATGGGTATCTCCACTTCTTATTGTCCCTGAGAAAAATGGAAATTGGAGAGCCTGTGTTGACTATAGGGAGTTGAGGAAAGGCACTCAAAAGGACCATTTCCCACTACCCTTTATTGGTCAGGTCCTAGATACCCTGTCTGGTAATTTTCTTTTCTCTTTTATGGATGGATTTAATGGCTATAGCTAGATCTAGATTAATCCTAAATATGAGGATAAAACAACCTTCACTTTCCCTAAAGGTACATTTTCCTATAGGGTTCGACCTTTTGGACTTTGTAATGCATCTGCAACCTTTTGATGTGTAGTGTTAGTAATATTTGTTGATTTTGTCAATTCCCATCTGGAAATATTTATGGATGACTTCACACCCCATGGGTATGATTTTGATGAAGCCTTGGATAACCTTGAAAAGGTACCTGGGCGTTGTATACAAACCCACCTTTGTATTATTAATGAGAAGTGTCATATTGTAATAACTTAAGGTGTTGTTTTAGGTCACTATCTCTTTGTTGTAGGTATAGAGGTTGATCAAACAAAAGTTGAGGTAATTCTGAGAATTCCCACTCCTAAGATGCAGAAGGAGGTACATATATTTTTTGGGTAGGAATGTTATTATAAATGATATATAAAAAAAAATTCCAAGATTGTGTTCCCATTGTTTTCCCTATTAACAAAGGATAAATATTTTTTATGGACTGACAAGTGGAACAATGATTTTGCATAGTTAGAAAAGTGTGTAATAAAAATTTTTTATGAGGACCTAACTCGATTCTGTCATTTAAAATCTCCACTGATGCTTTTGATACAAACATTGGAGTCGTGCTAAGAAAAATGAGAATAAACCTTATGCAATCTACTATATCAACAAGAACTTGACCCATTTTTTTCTGGATAAATCCCTCTTGCAGACAAGAGCGATCTCCTTAGTATCCTAATAGATAACTAGAAACAAATAACCATCTAAATATCTCTTTCCCTAAACTATTAGCATTAAGATTATCAAAACTTAGAAAATAGAGGATAATTCTCCTACCTTTCAACAAAATGTTTGATGTAGACCTTGAGTTTTGTCCTGAAGAATTCCTTCAATGCTGAGAAGAACCTGCAATCACAAAAATGCAAAGAATCAAAAGCACATGCAGTATATAAAAATCCAAATACCAGCTTAACTTAATGATCAAGGATATTAAGAGGTTTCATTGTTTTAATGAATCTAAAAACAACACAATGAGAAAAAGTATCCATATGTATTATCAAGAATATAAAGAGAAATCTTACAACCTGAGCCTTGATGTCGTACATATTTCTCCTGTATGCCTTTACAATATTCCTCCTTGGTTTGACATGCTTTCCACTCTAGAATGACCAATATAAGTTTATCTTATGTGAACCCTTATGAACCCCTATGTACCCCTAACCCTGAAGTTTAAGCTCAATTTACAGGAGAAGTTGAGGAGGTTTAAGATTCACCAATAGAGGGATGAGATCCTCTAATGAAGGGATTTGGGTTCTTTGATCCAACGAGATAATTTCCATGATTGGAGGGATATAGCTCGAACTGGCGCAACTCAAGAGGCTTTTAGTTGGAAGAATATGCGCCCAAATATGCTTCTAGAAATTACTTTTCACTTTTAAATTATTTAAAATGGAGTGCGCATGTTTTATCAGAAAATAAAGCGTAGATGTCCCCATGTAAGGTTAGGAATATCCGCGCATGCGCTGGAAGTGACCGCAAAAAGTGCATAGACAATATTTAAGAGTATTTAAGAGATTTTTTTCCAGTTCCCAAGAATTGGTTAAGGAATATAAGTGTTTTGACTTCTAAGGAAGCATGATTATGGATGTTGATAAATCCATATTGATGGTCAAATGTCATGGTGACAAAATGACGTGTAATTCAAGAGAGTGAAGTGCTTTATCATCCCATGGATTGGATTGGAGACATAGGTTTACAACCTTTAAGAAACATTCAATGCAAATATATAATCATCACTGAGGTAGGAATTCCCATACTCAGAGAAAAACTGACTATATTTTCTTGTACAGAAGTGACCTAGAATTACATCAATAATAGACATAGTATGTACACAACCATATGCTATGAATTAGTCACATGAATACATAACTTCTCGCAGCCTTGATGGTTGAAACTAGATCTAGGGTCTTGATTTCCGCTTCTCAAACTAGTACGAATATATCCATGCGATTGATTGTTTCAAAGTCGAACATGGTAGAAACCACTTGATTATCTGTCAATGATGAAAAACGTTGAAAATGTGAGAGAAACCACCATTAATGACAATGGATCTCAAAGTAACTCAGTATAATCTATTAATTTTGAATGAATAATTTGCAGTCAAACACTCATAGAGTCATTAGATCGAAGGCCAATGATGAAAAATTGTCGTCGAAGGCGAGAAAATTTCCATTAAGGCATGCAGATTTCAAGGTATTGATAGGATTTCTAGATCAACTTCCTAGATAATGAGTTGAAGTCAATAGGAAGTGATCCATCGTAGGAGGGCCTACGACAAGAAACCATTATGTGAAGTTTTGAAGAAATATTTTGCAAGGATTAACTCAGGGATGGTCAACGCGAATGGATATAAATATCTTAAATGAATAATGAATTGAAGTTGAACTTTCTATTGAACCCATAATGACACTGTAAATGGCTTGGAAATTTTTTACTTAAAGATAATACCCAAAACCAACTGAATACTTTCAATGATGTTTGATTAACTGTAAGACAAAAGGATTACCCAAACCAGACATGAGTGCGACAAAGTGTCATGTTCAAGAGTGACATGTTGCTTTTAAAACAAGTATACAAGATGTATTATTTTTCTCAATCCCCCCCCACCCCCCCCTGCATTGTTTAATTTTAACGAGTTAAGCATAGGATTAACTTGGTGTTTTTCAGTTTTAGGGAGTTAGAAGAAAAATATAAGTAAACTCCATTGTATTATTTTTCGTAAGATTTAGTCTCTCAAACCCAAAAAAGGATAAAATTATGTAGGATAGAACTCTATTGACCATGCTTAGTCAACTTATACCTTTTTCGTAATTAGTCTAGTTCAGTCCAGAAAAGGGGTAAACTTATATTGAGTAGACGACTGTTCATTTATTTTAATGATTTCGAATAGTCAAGTGCTCGTGCTCGAAAATATTTTCATGTTTAGAGAGTTTGAAAAGGGCTTAAAAGAGGACTTCATGGTTTCACTTTTTCGTATTTTTTGAGAGTCTGAAAAAGTGATAAAAGTTTACTCTATTGTCAAAATGATTCGTTTTTAAACACAACCTATTCTCAGCACAGAAAAATAAAAAATTATAATAATATGTTCTCAATCATGGTAAAAATATTTAATATTTGAACTTATAAAGGTTAAAATAAATAAAATAATATTATTTTATTCATTAAAGACTATAAAAAGTGGAAAAACAAGGCATTTTTACCATTTGATTTCTAGAGCAATAAAAAGGAGTTTTTACTATAGATCTTCCGAAGCTAATATCGGGAGGATCGACAAACCATTTCACAAAAAAATTAGTTCCAGATATTTAATGCCTTCATTATCTTGCATTATATCCATTTTATTTTTCATTTTATGCTTCCAGATTATTTTTTTTGGGAGAAAATTTGTTTTTAGAAATCGCCCTCAGGGGTGCGCAGGTTTTCCTGATCAAACCTGTGCACCTCGATAAATTTTAACACAAAAATTTACCATGCCGCCATGGTTTTATATGTAGATCATGCGCAAAAACACACTGTCTAAAAAGGAAAACCGCACAGGCGCCACGGGGTTTTCAAAAAATGGTTTCTTTCCATCAAAATTTATCTAAGTTCTCCCAAAGGCTTCCTAATGTTTTTAAATGATTGTTTGCAGGAAATTTGAAACAACCATGGTTGAGTAGAGAGAATACAAGCATTAATCACATGATAATGAGGCCATTGATAGCCCGACAATGCTTCAGGTGTTAAAGAATTTTTGTTTATATAAATTTTGGTCTATATAAGGAATGAAGGCCTAATTAGAGCTAATGACCTGGTTTGTAAATGCCTAGGATTTATAGAATTTTTTTTTATCATCAGGGATCATAGGCTCATGATTGATGTAGGGGATATTTATTTCCTCACCGGTTTTCCCTCAAGGGGAAGAGACATTTCCTTTTTTGGCACATGACCATGAGGATTACCCACTTCTTCTTATATGGTGCAATATTTCAAGCAAGATTCGCAATTGAAATATGGTCGAATTGATATAAAGACTATCGAAAAAATTGATCTCAAAATTATTGCTTTCACAGTCACTATATTATGTGGCAGTGCGGCTCCTCATGTAGCCACCAAATCACATATGCAAATGGTTGCTGAGGTTCCTAGGGAACAATATTCAACTGGTGCGAAGGAGTACTAGTCAATATGAAAGGAAAACTCAAGCGAGCAAAGAATAATAAGTTGAATAATTTTGGATATGGTGCCATTATTATATCTTTTTCCTTAGAGATAATCCCACTCCTTGTACCACAACAAAAATTAGTGGATCCTATGGGACTGAGAGATCCTCGCATGTTGCGATGGGTTTCGTTGATGGCTCGCCATGGCGGTGATGGCAGTCCTGTTGTCTGGTATACACCTTAGTTTTTCATATGGCTGAGAAGCCATATATTCATGATTAATGAATTTACCTATGCAGGGTGGATTTCAGGGGTGATCCAGACACAACATTCCCACCTAGAGCACAGTGGGATGCATCAGGTAAAAAGTCTCATTTTGAGTTTTTATGTTTTATAATTTTTATTTGATTTTTTATCGTGTAATATTGATAATCAAAAATATTTTAACGCAGATGTTGGCCCAACGAAAAAAAATTCTTCCTTGTTTTGATAGATGAGGAGCACAACCTATAATAGCATCTCTGCCATAGATCGATGTAGCCGAGGCCCTGATAGAGTTGGAACACAATCTAGAGAGGTTGACCATAGATATCCCAGAGACCGGGACATATAATTTTCCTCTTCGATACCAAAGGCATGTGACTAGGGTTCCTGGTCCATTTAGGCGATACCTGCGTAGAGTGGCGGGTGCTATACTCTTCTATCATGATCATCATCATGGATAGTTGATGATCATTTTAGATGGAATTTTATTTTTTTGTATAAGTACGTTTATTTCATAAGGTGTTTGAGACCTATGATCACAGATGATGTATTTTTTTTGACACAATATGATAAACAAATATTTTGACCTAATGATGATCACTACTTTTGGTCTCTAAGTATCTTGTTCAATATGGATTGAATATTGTTTTGATTTAAGTTCAACATTGCAAATGTATATTTAAAACTTGATTAGCCAATGCATTGGCTAACATGTTTAAATTTCTTGAAATGTGTTGATATTAAATGTAATCAAACTGTATTTCCAAGAGATAGAACCTTAAAAACATTCTTAACAATAATGGATTTCTGATTGGATAAACGCCGTTCAAATGTAATACAATGAGTTGTGAATCTATCCTAACAATCAAACGCCAAATGAAAAATGCAATGGCATCAAATAATAGCTTAATTACTGCACTATATTCTGCAATATTGTTCATTGTTTGACCGAGGCAAACCCCATGAATAGAAACTAACTCATCAGTGGGTGAATAGATAACCCTAGCAGTGGAAGATAGGTTCTGTGTACTACGATAGGTGTCATCAACAAAGACAATGTAAGTCTGAGTGAATGTCGACATCTTCAATATCAAGTGTAATCAAGATAAGCAAAAAAAGTAGTAGAAACTCGCCAAGAAAAATAACTAATCTAAGGAACACTTTTCCTAAAAATTAACTAATGTAAAATGAAGATCTCCAAAAGATAAATCATGCATAATATATCTTCAGATAAAGACCATTTCTGGGCTTATCTAAAGAGACACCATCATAATCAACTAATTCATAGGCACCTTTTGCAAGAACACGCTTAACAATGTAAGGGCCATGACACATTGGTTCAAATTTACCAATGCCTAGCTTATCATGAGCTTGATCATATACTAAGACTAGGGCACCTTCTGAATAGACACTAGGGCTAATGATTTGATCATATTATGCCTTAGCACATTTTTTATGAGCTTCAACAACAAAAGTAGTGGTGCGGCGAGTCTCATCTAACTATGCTAAGTGTAAGAATCGCTTTTCCTCTTCAGAGGTAGCTAGTAATAATTCAATGGCTAGTTTTAGCAACAAAATTTCACATTCAATGGGTAGAACAACTTCCAAACCGTAAACGAGTTGAAAAGGAGTAAACCCTATAGATGTTTTTGTGGAGGTATGATATGCCCACAATGCGAAAAAATTCATGGTGTGCCAATTCAATTTATGACTTCCTACAATCCGTTTAATCATATTGGTTAAAAATTTGTTTACAACCTCAACTTGGCCATTAGATTGTGGGTAATATGGTGTGAAATTATCATGGTGTAGTCCTAGCTGAGAGGAAATTTCAGTCATTATAATGTTTTGAAAGTGGCTATCGTGATCCAAAATGATTCCTTGAGGGACACCGAACCTAGCAATCACATGATTTACTACGAAAATAGTTGCAGTTTCACTGTCAACCTTAAATGTAGGCATCGCCTCGGCCCATTTGATAAAATAGTCTACAACGAGAATAATATGCCCATTCCCCTCGGCTGAGTGAGGGTTACATGTAACAAAATCGACGCCCAATTTTTCAAATGTAATGACAACTATGATTACGTGAAGAGGAGCGGGAGGTGCATGCATATTTCGATAAAAATCTGACAATTGTTACTTTCTAACTGCAAGGATACAATCTTTTAAGAGTGACGACCATAAATAGCCTACGCACAATATATTTTGAGCTGTGTAAATCCCAGACATATTACCAAAACATGCTCCATAACGGCATTCATTTAAAACTCTTTCGACTTCTTCATGAGTTAAACAAGGTTGAAAGACAAAATCAACACCACAACGATAAAGAGTGTCGCCGAAAATATTGTATTATTGAGACAGGTATTGAATCCTACGTCGATCAGAGCGTGAAATTTCAGGCTGAAAGGTTTGTGTTTGGAGATATATACTGATATATCCATACCAAGGATCCAATGTGATGATTAGAAACAAATATTCATCAGGAAGATGGTCTTTTACCACGGTTTCAGATTCAGTGTAGGGAAGTCACACATAAGTTCAATAAATACTAGTGATTTATTGGATTTGGATTTTTCAAATTCCAAATTGAACTCTTGTAGGATAACTATCCACTTAGAGTATTTTCCCATGAGCAATTGTTTCATTAAAATTTACATCACAGGGTTGCAGTCAGATATCACAATTGTTTTTCATAACAGTATGTAGTGACAAAATCTTTGGACATCTTGAAAGGTTGCCAAGGCCAATTTCTCCACATGTTTATACTTGATTTCTGTCGGTGTAAGTTTACAAATTACGTAATAAATCACATATTCATCGTTGAACTCATCCTCTTGAAATAAGACCATTCTAATGGTGGAATCAGATGCAACTAAATACAAAAATTAATCTCAGTGATAATCAGGTGGATGCAACAACAGTGCACGAGTCAATGCGTGTTTAAGTGGATCGAAAACTTTATCGGCAAGCTCATCCCAAATAAAAGGAACATCTTGTTTTAATAATTGAGTGAAACCTTTAGTTAACTTTGCATAGTTAGGGATAAAATGACGTAGAAATTTTTCTTTTCCTTGAAAACTCTGGAGTTGGCGAAGAGTAGGAGGAGGTAAATTGAAAATGGCCTCAACCTTCAAAGGGTCGACATGAATCCCTTCTTTAGAAACAATGAAACTAAGCAATTGTCCTGATTGTACACAAAATAGACATTTGTGTGGATTCAAACGAATATTGTAATGCCTACATCACATAAAAATGGCATGTAAATGCGTAGGATGATTTTGCATGCGCAAATAATGAGTAGGTAAGTCATCCAAGTAGGGTTGCACAATGTTTTTGATGTCGTGAAATGCGTAAGACATAGCTCATTGAAAATTTGTGCCAGAGTTTTTCAATCCAAAAGGTAATTTACAATATGAAAATGTCCCCCATGGGCAGATAAATGTTGTTTTGGGTTGATCGATTGCGAGTATGTTTATTTGATTGTAACCAGAAAATCTATCCACAAATGAATTTTTTTTTTTTCGGCACAATCATCAACAATTTGGTCTATGTAAGGGGCAGGATAATTGTATTTGAGACAATATTTATTAATATCCCTATAATCGACACATAATCTGATAGTTCCTTGTTTCTTGGTTACTAGAACTATGTTAGATACCCAATCCATTAATGGAATAGGATAAATGAATCTTACACGAAGTAGTTTTTCAACTTCAGCTTTAATAGCACCAACTTTTTGCGGATGTATTGGACATAATCTTTTCCAAATAGGTTAGCATCTTGGTTTGTCTTAATTTCATGAATTACAATATTAGGATCAATTCCTGGCATTTCTTCGTAAGACTAGGTAAATATTTCTCAGAATTCCTGAAATAGGGATTTTTACATGTTAATTTCGTCAATTGAGCATGAAGCACCAATATTAATGTTTTCAGTTATTCATGTTTTGATTGTTATGTCAATTGGAATTGTTGCGGAAATGTTTCCTAAATTCATCTCAGAATCCGAATGAAGGATTGACATAGGATTTTTAGGTTCCTTAACATAGTCAATCAGAAAGATCATTGAAAATTCATTTTCAACTCTATCAAGGTTTGGTAGAAAATAGGATCGATGGTGAAGATCGTCCCAAGGTAATTCCTCCAATGAAAAAATTTCCCAATATTCTCATCACTCGAAAATATGTGTTGAAAAGGATCAGAAAAAATGTTGTGGTTAAACCTAGTACAGAAGAAGGCTCATCATTGACCACATTCACTTGATCAGTATTAGTTGATGAAATGTTAGAAAGTGATTGCACCACTACATATGCCAATTCATATGGACTCAAAGGAATTTCATTGCCATAGTAGTCCAATTTATATTCTGAAGGAAAAATCCATGGGTAATCAAATGGCATTGTTCTTGATGTAATCATTATGATATTGGAAATAGTTCAAGGCACGTTAGGAGGAGGTATAACGAAAGTTCCCATAAGAGTGGAATCCTTAACTAGTCCTACCCTAACATCTTCATAAGGGATAATATTCTTTCTAACATGTTCGATACTATCCATAGAGGTAGGATAAGAAGTTTAGTAAGACAACTGATCAATTTTAACAATATTTCCTTTATGAGGATACATTATTAATCAAAATACTGATGAAATGAAAATGGTTATAGAATAAGACCAACTTCGACCTAACAGAAGGTTATAGTCAAGAGGGGCATCAACGACTTCCACCTCAAGCGTAACGAGTTTTCTTCTACCTCTATGGGTAAATCTTGGAGTATTCCAAATGGACAAAAACCTCTTCCATTGATTGGTGGAGAACCAAGAGTTTTCCAACAACCTAAAGACATAATGCACGTAGATGCTCCCTCGTCAATCACTGTGTGAAAAACTTTCCTAGATTTGACTAAAACATGTATTTTAAAAGACATTTGGTGCGGGAGTCTAGGTACAAATTTCTTGAGATCAAAGACGATAAGATTAGAATCTTGAGGGCCAATCAATACAACAACTGATAATAGTAACTTCCTCTGAGTTGGACAAGGCTGCATCACTTTGAGGATCGACATTGTTGAAGGTGTCATGGTCAGATCTTCAACAATATCGTAGTTCTCAGCGATTCTTGAATGTGGATTGAAAGCCAGTTTTCGAAGTACACCTTTGGCAGGAAGTTTAATTACTAAATCAAGACTATGTTTCTCGATGTGTAATGGTTTGGAAATAGGAGAAGTTGATACCGCAGGTTGAATAGATGATCCAGTTTCATTTCCAGTTATAGGACTCTTAGATCCATAATCTTGAGATCGCGTTACAAGTCCTGGGGCATCATTAGGATATCCTCCGATGAATTGGAAGAAGATCCAATCATTTTGCTGTCTTGTGATGGAAAATGATCTTTAAGAACAACATGTGTGGGCGGACCTTTGAAAAATTTAGATACCTCAACTTGATGCAAGCACTATTGTGTGTAGTGATCCTTGTCACAAATAAGACAAGGATAACGAGGTTTCCTTTTTTCGTCAGATGGTTTAGTTTCTTCTGCTTTCTCTTTTGGAGAATTATTTTATTTGTTTTTACCCTTCCATTTATTTTTATTTCCGAACAGTTTGGTTTCGGTAGTAGATGAATCTACAACATGGATTCCAACAGAAGTTTCTAGAGAACAATATCCTTTGGGAAAATAAGGTAAAACTATGATTAGAGTAGTAGATTTGGATTGTTTCTTTTTAATATTTGATGTATTAATTGTACCGATTAAACCGTCTGCAACATGGGAACCAGGAGGAGTTGTAGTAAGTTGACCTGGGCGAGGTAAATCAAGAATTTTTTCAAACAAAGTACTAGACTGTGTGTAAACAAGGTCTAGATATTGGGATTGAGCAATAATCCGTTCCTCTGTTACAATGCCTCCTTTAGCTACATATTTAGTAATATGAGGGTGGATGTGATCTGAAATATATGTAGATGTAATTTGTTTAAGTGAAGTCAAAATTTCTGTGCCATTATTGTAACATATTGGTAACTGAAAATGTGTAAGGAAAGCATTTTCTAAGGCATTGAAATTGTTGAAAGATCCTCGTGGTAACTCAATGTATCACTTCGCGACTGAGCCGATCAAATTTATCTGAAAAAGTATTAAATGAATGGAATAATTGATCAAAGAGTTGGATGCACACCATATATGATAATTCATAACATGCTTTGAGGGGTTCTCTCCTGGTTTTCCTTCAAACTTCGGAATGTCACTAGGAAATTTAGTAGGCATGGCGACCAAAACGGAAGATAATAAATCAGATCATTTGTTAGCTAAGACAAGTCTGGTAAATATAAATTTTCTATGAAATGTAACCACCTGTTAGGGTCTTGCTGAGCGAATTGATAACCCTGAGGGACAAGTCTAGTACCTAAAGGAGGGTATCCATGAAAACCTAGGATAGCTTGAGTAGTTGGAATTGGCACACCTCTAGGGTATCTAGGGATAGCCATACCGAATTGGGGTTGAGATGGTATCTGAAATGTATAAAAAAGGTATGGTTGGCTCTGGAAAGATATATTTTATCCCAATTTTCCATATTGCAATTGACCTTGAAATGGTTGGCCTTGAACAAATTGACCTTGAAGAGGTTTAACTACCAAGGGTTTTCCCTGAAGAGTTCGACCTGTAAAAGGTCACCCCTAAATAGGTTGACCTACAAAGGGTTTCCCTTGAATAGGTTGAACTACAAAAGGTTTACTTATTTACATAGATGTTGTACTAGGTTGTCCCAAAGATGTTTGAGGAATCGAATATACTATAGGTCTGGTTTGATGGGCAGTAGTCTAGGGGATAACCTGTGTAACAATTGGCGTTGAAATTTGAAGGGTTGTAGAAATAGAGACTTGGGGAACTCCTGGGATGGGTGTAACTGGTTTTTGAAAAAATGTTTGCACGACAGATTGGATAGGTGTACTAGGAGCACTCAGACCAACTTGCTGACTACTTGGCACATATTCCCTTGGTGTAATTTGAAGTGCACCTTGAACAAGTTTTTAGACTTGGGTGTAACCAAATTGTCCAAGTGGATGAGAAGGTTGATTATAAGGCATTTGCAGGGTACGTTGCAAAGACTGTTGAGTAAATAAGGGGTTCCACATAGTGTTTATCCCTAGATAAGGAGTTCTCGTTGAGGGTTTTGATGCATAGGGTTGAACATAACCAGTTTGAAGCATTGGACCGTAAGGTTGATAATTACCAGGAATATGCTACCCTACAACCATTGGATAGGTCCCAGTGAAAGGTTGTCCTTCCTGAAAATGATGTTTCCCTTGAAGAGGTTGCTGCCCTTGAAGAGGCTACCCTTGAGGAGGCCGCCCTTGAATAGACTGTTGTCCTTGAAGAGGTTGCTGCCCTCGAGACGCTATATAGCCACCTTGTGAGCTAGCTTGAGGGGTATTCTCAGAAAACATAGAAATATGTTCCGTAGTCAAAGGTTGGGTGGTAGACTCGAATAGGCTAGTTGACATAGTAGAAGTTTTAGAGAAAGGAGATCCTCCTAAAATTTTCCCAGAAAGTGACTGGTACCCAGTAGGAATAGAAGGACCACCATACAAAAGTATTTCTGGTGAAGATGACTCTCATATAGCTTGAAACCATTCTTCTCTTTAAGCATTGAAAAAGCATGAATCTCATGACATTTTGGTAAATCATAATCAAAATAATATCCTTCAGGGGGATACCAGATAATGGGACACCTGTAACGGAATCCTATCCAGGTAGGGCCCATGCATAATATGATATTGTTGTACAAATTTAGACGAGCAGCAACAACCTTGAAATTTCTGTAACCAAACGGCTCCAGGTTTTTAACATTGTTAGTAGAAGCTTTCCACCTTTGTTTCATTGCCAATAGGGTCTTTTCCTTAATATCCTAGAAATATTATCTTCCAACCTATACAACATATTTATGGAGAGGTACCAATGTGGCCACAACTCCATTTTGTTCCATAAACCTTTTTTTCTAAATGAAAATGTGTAAAGGTTTAGTGGGTTCTCCTCTAACCCATAAATCCAGACCATGCTCCCTTTTTTGAAACGTATTACAGGCCTTGGCCCATTCTGCAAGCTGGTTAGAAGCAAAAGAAAGGAAGGATTGGAATTGAAAATCCCCAATAAAGGGGCTAGGATTAGCATCCATTTCATCTTCCAAGAAACAATTATGCATTATAACTCACAAAGAAGGCGTTTTACCTTCTCATCCCGTTCCTTGCAACATTGAATAAATTCTAAAGTAGTCTTGAATTCAGTTGGCTTACTAGCCCTGACAAATTTAATATTCAATATTAAGTATCTATCGAGTAAAAATAATGCATATTGGTGGCTGGTGATTGAGTGGACAAAACATCAGAATAAATAGAACAAATGTTTTCAGTTTTCTCCATGGCTTTTTGAAGCTGGTTCCGCACTTTCTTCATTTTCTCGTGCTTTTTTTCGAGACTAGCAAAAGTATCGTCCTCAATTTCAGTAAGTGTATCAAGTTTATTTAATAATTCCTGGTGCGTTTGTAAAGGTACCACTTATTTTTGGTGTTGATCCAACACATGCTGGGTCCTTTTTAATTCATTTTGCAATTTCAGGATAACGACTTCCCTTACCAAAGGGACATAATGAGGTGTTTCTTCTGTCTGAGCTACATTGTCATTGTTGGGGCCCTTGTTTTTGTTTAAGTTTTGAACTTTTGGCCAAGACATTTTGAACTTTGACTCTTTTGGAGTTGCGGAATAAATACACATAGCAACCGCGACCGCGCCGCAACGACCAGGAGTTGCGGAGCTACCAAGGTGGCGCGGAAGCACTTGATAGTTGGAGATCGAACAGAGATAAGTTCAGATGAAAGAAACACAGCAGAAAATAGAAAGTGGAACACGCAGACATCATAAGAGAAGCTGGGAAAAGCCAGAGTGAAGACACAGAGAAGCTGCCAGTCACGAGGAGCGGGTGAATAAAAGGCAATCACCCGGCTGAAAAAGGAGGTGGTTGTTGAAGGTTGAATGGATACAAGAGAAGTCGCGAGGATCAAGACCTGAAAAAGGACGTGCAGAGCAACGGCAGAAGAATCATGCTTGTTCTTCCTATGGTTTCTTACTTTCTATGTTCTTCCTTTCTGTTCTAAGACCCATCTGTATCAGACTTGTGAGTTATCAGAGAAGAAAGCTATGTAATCATGTGTTCGGCCAGAAGAATAATATAAGGGAGGATTGCTGTCTTAATAAGTTGTTCATGTGCTGTAATGTGTTTACACTGATTTAAAATTTTAAGTTGCGACTGTCTGAATACTTAGTTAGTGATCTTGCATGTGTAATTTGGTATATGTAATGGATGCACTTTCTTTCTTTGGTTGCGGGTTTATTCCTTATCAGTGATCTCATCCCCTTATGCATGTGGTCGCGGCACGCCTCGGGTGAGACGCACTGCTCTCCAAGAGCAGGGTGAAAATGCCGGCGTGTTCCTAGACTACTCCGGACCCCTTGTTGGCCACAACCCTTTGAACCTGGGTCTTGCCCGCGAGACCTGACTTTTTGCCAACAAATGGTTCCGTTGCCGGGACCTGCATGTTCTGAGGGGATCTAGATCATGGTCTCGAGGATTTTTTAAGGAGCAATACGGCGATGGTGGGATGATCATCTTGACCAGTTCATTGCTCAACAAGCAAAGCTGACCAAGAAAAAGGAGGCGGCGATTAGGGAGCTTGTTCTTTTCTCTGACTCAGCTAGTGATACGTACAAAATTTTCTGGGGAAGGTTCCCTACGGACCTTTACAACTGGTTGCGGAGGTTACGAGCGATGGTGCCCCAGGAAGGCTTGCGGAAGATAAACCGCAGGTGGGCGCACGAAGACCTGGTAGCACTGCATCGGGTAGATACCGAACTAACCCGCGCAGTGGATTTTTGGGTGAGGACCACGTTGGAAGGATACGCTGTGGAGTTTGCCGCTGAGTGTTACCAATCCTTCTCGAAGGCCGAGGCTTTTTTTCACTCAGGGCTGAGGGGGAAGCTGTTGAAGGAGATTCCGCAGTGGATCAAAGCCCTGATGGTGGACGAAGGGTTGATTGAATTCCACAAAACGAATATGGAAGCGTAAAACACCCGTACTGGGGGAAGGATTGAGGGGACCGATGCTGTGTAGACTGTGAGAGTGGGGAGCGGGGGATGGACGTTGAAGCCGCATGCAAGTTGCGGGAGTCACGTGCACATCGGCGGGCACAGATCGCCGATAGGTGGCGAAGAAGGGTAATGAGAGATTTGAAGAGAAGGGAAATCGAGAGGAGAAATCAGAAGGAGGCACCTCAGAAGACAAGAACCATGGGTTTGGATACCCGAACAGGAGACGGGACGGCAGCAGACGTACAGTGGGTGCATGGGAGCCCAGCGACGCGAGAAAGAGAAGTAACGACTAGCGAAGATAATGGGAAGATGCAGCCCGAAGAAAGCTCCGATGACGAATGGAACAGCGTGATGCAGCAGATGTTCCAGGATCAGACGACACCCACCCCTCCAGGCAGCCCTACGTCCCGCTTTCCGCATGGCCAAGATCCCGACCTTCCCCTGGTACTTTATCAACCTTTAAGAAATATTTTTATTCAGTTACAAGCATTAAGTCAGTCATATAGTAGTTCAGCAGCGTCGGTAACGCCTAGTAGCAGCAGCGTTACTAGTAGTAGTATTTTCCCTAGTGGGACCGTTACGCAACCAGGACCTGAAGGTTTTATCCTGGTTAATTCTCCGCAAGTACACATGGCTAGATCTTTCACCCGGTACCCAGAGTTCTCTGGCCGGGGAAATGACGACGTAGAACAACACTGGTATCTGTGCGAAGCCATCTGGAGGGCTCGACAGACGCCGGATGCAGGGAAGTTAATAGAATTCCAAACCACGCTCAGAGAAAGAGCTCTGCGTTGGTTCATCAAGTGGTCCGAGGCGCACCCTAACCCTGTAATTGCGGACGTGAAGCGGGATTTTGTCCGCGAATTCAAGCTTCCCCAGACAGACCAGCAGGGCCTGTTAGAGCTGTGGGAAATTAAGCAGAAGGAAGGAGAGACCGCGTGGGAGTTGATGCGGCGATTCAAGGATGCGATCGGGAAACTCAGCTACCCGATCGATCCAAACCACCAGAGGGACTGGTTCATCAAGGCTCTGCTCCCCTTGACACGAACCCCTCTCACACAGCAGAAGATTGATAATCTGCAGGACGCTTTGGAGTAGGCCATGAAGATTGAAGCCATGGCGGGATACCCCCAGGAATACAGGGGGGGCTGGCCCCGCAAGACCCCTCTCTGATAGGGTTGCAACACCAGATCGCCAGCTTGACCGAAAAGCTCAAGGAAATTCAGCCAGCGAGACCAGCGCGACCGAATGTTTGGTGTACTCATTGCCTGGTCGAGGGACACGTCGCCACCGAGTGTCCTCGGTTGCGCGGCGCAGGAGTTGGACCCTCAGTTGCAGCAATTCAGGGGGGTCCACCACCAGGGGGGGCGCGGCGATGAACCCGCAGGGAGTCTACCAGCCGCAACAGACCTTTGCGGGGTTCCCACCGCAACCGGGGTCCTCCACCACAGAGTACTGTGAGATTTGCCGGACGATGGGGCATCCTCCTCGGATGTGCCCGATATTACAGAAGTACTCCACGGTGCCGAATAATGTATACTGTGAATTCTGTGTGTCTACGACTCACAACACTGAGCAGTGCAGGGCGCTTGACGCTCTTGCGGATCGATTGGATCGTCCCTCGTACAGAGTGAACGAGGCCCCAAGGGGAAGAGGTGGCGGCATGCGGGGAGGCCGAACAGGAGGACGCGGTCCGGTAAAGTGCTACAACTGTGACCAGGAGGGTCATGTGGCTCAAGAATGTCCCCTTCCGCGACGACCCTAGTGTTCCCAGTGCCGGGTCAACGCCCATGCTACAGAAGACTGTCCGGAGCTCATCAAGAAGTGGGAAGAACGGGTGAGGCAGAGGGGAGCGAATCTGATAAACTTAGAACCGCGCAGCACCGCAACCCCTGACATGCAGAACGATGCGATAGTAACACGGGGTGGAAAGAAGACTGGAGACGATGCCCATGAGTAGGAGCCAGCACGAGTGGTTCGGCCGACATCCCTAAAGAAGTTGATCAGGCTCGAAGTCCAGAAGAAGTACTTTCAGGAGGCGGTTGAGGCATTCACCCAGTTGCGGAATGAGGGAGGGCTGGAGGAGCCCTGGCGGCCGGAATCCGGTGCGCAGAATGCCGCAGATGCTGTGGTCGAGGATTGGCTCCGGCTGTTCCTCAGGATTGTTGATAACGCTGGGCTGCGGCAACAACTCAAGCATGTTTTAGACGAAGCGCTGCAGGGGCGCGCAGAACCCCGTGATCCGGTGGACGCTAGGCCTCAATACGTGCAACGTGTCAAGCGGAAAAAGCAACGAACATGCAAAGAATTACGGCTTAACACGCAGGTCGCAGGATTCCAAATCAGCGACACCATGTTGGACTTGGGGTCTGATGTCAATATATTGCCACGAAAGACATGGGAGGCTCTTGGAAAGCCACGGCTCGCCTATTCCCCAATCCAAATTAGGATGGCGAACCAGTACTGTATTTTGCCAATCGGCCGACTCGAGGGTGTCGAGGTCGACGTGGCGGGGGTGAAGACGTACACTGACTTTGAGGTTATTGATATCATGGGCGATAAGGACCCCTATCCTGCTTTACTTGGCATTGATTGGGCTTCTGAGAATTACGCGATCATCGACCTCAAGAAGGAGCTGATGATTTTTGAGGATGGGGAGGTACGGGTTACTCAGCCTCTCGACCCATATCAGGGTCCGCAATATACAGAACCGGTGGACAGTCGGGAGGATGCTCAGATGATGGACCATCTGTATCAGATGACTGCAGGGAAGTGGGACGATTATATTAACCCGACCGCAACTGGCTCTATCAGTTGGCGGAGTGTGCAGAGCTCGGAGCTCGGATCAGAGCTCGGAGCTCGGATCAGAGCTCGCGTGGGAAGACTGGCAGCAAGGGGGGTATGAGACCACCACGCGGAGATGTGCCTCCATCGCTCAGGTCCGGTGGGTAGGGACTGAGGTCCGCGGATACCCCACATTATCAAACATGCAAGTAGTGAATACTTTTATTGCCAAGGTGGAAGACCGGGTCCCAGAGGAAAGCCGGATACCAATTTTGGATGTGGCCTTGAAGTCAACGTCGGGACGATGGTGGAACAATCACCGCAACACTCTGTTGCGATGGGAGTGTGTGGCGGATGCTCTACAGGCACGCTTCAAAGAGGATGAAGGGCCCTGCATTACACTCAAACATCATGGAGCTTCCAACCCGCGACAGCATTTGCGAGCGTGTGAGGAACAGTGGCGTAGCGCCAGGTACCCTGAGGAGTTGTGGGTCCATAGGTTTGTCCACTCCCTGGGTACAATTCCCCAGGCCTGGTACCTGGAGGAAGAGCGGAAACGGGGAACCCACTCCTGGCAAGCAGTCGCGGAAAAGTTCGTCCAGAGCTTCTCGTTCGAAGGGGAGACGGCGCAGGAATCTCAGGCCCTACAAGCCGTCAAGGAGGTTCTGTTTTTCCGCCATCCCGAGCCCGATGAGGGCCCGGTGGCGTCACGCTCCGGGGTCAAGCGCGAATTGGTTTGCCAACGAATTGACGGCGATCCGGAGGATGATAGTTTGGAGGACCTTAGGCATCTCTATTTTGACGAAAAGGAAGGCGAGCGCAGCATCCGCGACGAGCCGACGACGGAAGGAGTCCATTTGTAGCCCCTCAAGACAAAGAAGCTGAACATTGGAACGAAGGAGAAACCTAAGCTGGCAACAGTGGGAGATTACTGGGACGAGGAGACGACAAGAGAAATTTTCAGCCTCCTCCGGGAGTATGAAGATTTATTTCCGTCATCAGGTGCGGACCTGAAGGAGATCAAGGGGGATCTGGGCGAGATGCGTATCACACTGAAACCGGGAGCCAGGCCGGTGAAGCACCGACCCTACCGGTTGAATCCACGTATCAAAGAGAAGGTCAAGGTGGAGATCGACAAGATGCTGGCTGCGGGTCTCATCTTTCCAGTAGAAGAAGCCGAGTGGGTAAGTCCCATTGTCATCCAGAACAAGAAGGACAAAGCGGAAATCCATGTCTGCGTAGACTATCGGAGTTTGAATAATGCTTGTATTCACGATCCGTTTCCCACTCCCTTCAGCGACGAAGTTCTAGATCATGTCACGGGAAACGAAGCTTATTCCTTCACTGATGGGTTTTCGGGCTACCATCAGGTGCGCATCGCCGAGGAAGACAAAGCAAAGACGACATTCACAACTGAGTGGGGATCATTCGCATACCACGTTATGCCGTTTGGTCTGAAGAACGCACCGGCTGTGTTTTTCCGGATTGTCATTGCTGCTTTCCGGGAGTACATTCACAAGTTCCTGGAAGTCTATATGGACGATTGGACTGTTTACAGCCTGCTGAAGAAACACGCCTCCCTGTTGCGTGTTATGTTCGACCGGTGTCGCCAGCTGCAGATTTCCTTGAACTTGAAGAAATGTATTTTTGCGGTACCATTCGGCACACTCTTGGGTCACGTGGTGTGTAAGCAAGGGGTCTGCGTTGATCCTGCCAAGGTCGCGGTCATCGTCCACATGGAGGCCCCCGAGAACGTGAAGAAGTTGCGGGCACTGCTTGGGCACACTGGATACTACAGGCGGTTTATCCGCAATTACGCCAAAATCACTGCCCCTTTGGAGAAACTGTTGCGGAAGTCAGAAGCATTTGAGTGGACGGCGGAGTGCAGGAAGGCACTCGACACATTGAAGGAGAAGTTGGCGACGACACCCATACTGGTCCATCCCAACTGGGATAAGCAGTTCCATGTGCACATTGATGCGTCCGGAGTTGCACTTGGCGCTGTATTGGCGCAACCCGGGGAAACGACAGTTGACCACCCCGTATACTTTGCCAGCCGACGGTTATCGAATGGGGAGAAGAATTACAGCACGACCGAGCGGGAGGCATTGGCGATGGTGTACTCTCTCCAGAAGTTCCGCCACTACCTTCTGGGCAGCAAATTTACATTTTTCACGGACCATTCGGCATTAAAATATCTGGTCAATAAGCCTGTGTTGGAAGGAAGAATCTGTCGATGGCTTCTACTTTTTCAGGAGTTCACGTTTGAGGTGATTGTCAAGCCTGGCAGGTTGAATGTTGGTCCCAATCACTTATCCAGGTTGGAGACGGGAGAGAATGAAGTTCCGTTGGACGATCAGCTCCCGGATGCTGACCTATTCCGAGTTGAAGCAGTACCAGACTACCTGGCTGATATTGCCACGTATTTGACCACGGGACAGTGCCCTGAGGATTACACCCCTCTTCAGAAACGCCACTTGGTTGTCCGGGTGGCCGATTATCAATTGATCGCAGGGCAGCTGTACAAACTGGGCCTGGATGAGGTGTTGCGCAGGTGTGTTCTTGACCACGAGCGGGAAGCAGTGATGTGGGAATGTCACATCGGTGTTGTGGGAGGACACGTGGGGGCTAAACCCACCGTAAGGAAGGTGCTTCAAGCTGGCCTATGGTGGCCGATGGTACATGCCGACTGTAAGGCCTATGTGAAACTTTGCGATGTTTGTCAGAGGACGGGAAGGCCTTCGCACAGGGACGAGCTTCCGCTACACCCAGTGCATGTGTTTCGGCCATTTGAGAAGTGGGCTATTGATTTCGTAGGCCCCATCGCACCAATCGCTCGCCATTCCAAAGCCCGGTACATCATTACCGCGACGGATTACCTCACACGGTGGGCTGAGGCAGCAGCGGTACGCGACTGCTCGGCAGAGACCGCTGCTCGGTTCATCTTTGAACACATCATCAGCCGCTTTGGCTGCCCACGGAGCTTAACCAGCGATCAGGGTACGCATTTCATTAATGCCACGGTCAAGTCGCTACTGGACACATTTATGATTCAGCATCATAAAAGCAGCCCATACCACCCGCAGGCCAATGGTACGGTGGAAGCCTTCAATAAGATTCTTGAAAAGGGCTTGACTAAAATTTGCAACGCTCAGCGGGACGATTGGGATGAGCGGCTACCAGCGACATTATGGGCTTACCGGACCACGGTAAAACGTTTGACCAACCAGACGCCTTTCCAGTTGGTGTATGGCCGGGAAGCGGTGATTCCTGCCGAGTTCACCGTGCCCAGCCTTTTGATACCAGGAGTAGGTACTTCTCACTTTTCATTAATAACTCTCGCAACCGAGAGAACCCGTAGAGTAGCGTAGTTGAATAACTCTCCTGCAACTGGGATGAATGTAGGTAGTCTTTTCCAATTGTCGGTACTCAGTCAAATAACCAGCCAGTTGCGGGAACATTACCGCAACCGACTGTGGTCGGGGCGGGCCAGTCCAGCGTGTCGCAGCACCAGTCCAGCGTGTCGCAGCGCCAGTCCGGCGTGTCGCAGCGCCAGTCCGGCGTGTCGCAGCGCCAGTCCAGCATGTCGCCGTTCCAGTCCAGCGTGTCGTGCACGAAGGATCCGTCCTTGTGCCAGTGTCAGTCCAGGTCATTTTCGTCAGTCCTTTTGTCAGTCCGTAGGATCACTCAGATTTGGTCATAAATTCCCTTAATGGACAGTAATCATACCGTAATCATTTGCCATCACCCGCAGTTCCCTCAGCCATCGAGTCCTCCCATCTCCCCATGACGCCGTCAGCAACTGTCAGATTACACATAGGCCTGCGATTGATCGCACGATTATCGCAGGCAAGAAAGATAGCAAGAATTAATTGCCGTTATGGAGTCTCATCAACTCCGCGCGTGCCAGCAGATGGCCCAATTTGCATGAAGGCTATCAGCACAAGGATGACGGACCAGTTCAATTTGGAAGTTGCAGTGACTCCGGAGCATTCGCAGTATCAGAGCACACAGCACCTCGCAGGAAGTTACAGAAGAATCGTCCAAGTATATTAGCGGCACGCCAAGATGCCGAGAGCTCTCCTCTCAGTCCCTGAACCAGCGTTAGATAGCAGAATTCACCGAGTAGAGTCGCTGGTCGGCAAGTATGACAATGCACCATGTATGGACGCCAACTTGTCCGACCCGGCTGAGTTTCCTCACCTCCATTGGCACACGTTCATGGAACACCATTACA
This sequence comes from Pinus albicaulis, assembly GCA_034641835.2. Lineage (NCBI taxonomy): Eukaryota > Viridiplantae > Streptophyta > Pinopsida > Pinales > Pinaceae > Pinus > Pinus albicaulis. Next base: position 125,685,178 of record CM076582.1, on the reverse strand, counting down.
CGCCCGGGAGCAGCTCCAACAGTCAGATGCGTTCAGAATTCCGGGGCCTACAGCAGTCGACTTTGATGAATTTGCGGAGTCTTCCCGTCTTTGGAACCACCGGACCAACTCTGCAATGTACCCAGTTCCTCCTCAGTCGGGTGCAGAACGGATCCCTGTGGCTTAACGAAGAAATTCCAATACATGCCGCAGACATTAATCGGCTTACAGGGCTATCTCAAACTGGTTCAGATGTCTCCACTGCGGGCCAGACATCCTCCAAGCGCGCCCGGAAGTCGGCTGATGCGGACCTCTACACCAAGTATGGCACTCGCCGGGGTGGTAAAGGTGCCAAGATAGATTTGATAAATGTACCAGAAATCCGGTTCGCTTGCTACCTGATCGCTAGCAAGACCATGCGCCACTACACAAAGGGAGAGTGCACTCTGGACACAATTTCCATTGCAGAGCATTGCGTCCAGGGAGCCCGGTTGAATTGGAGCTCGTTTGTGTTGAAGGAACTCTTCGCGGCTTGCGAAGACAATTACAAGCGGACTACCAGTTTCATCTATGGGTACTTGCTCTTAGCGTTCGCCATGTGGAAATGGCATCTTCCCCCTATCCGGACACCAGCGGAGGTCACCGTGAGCTAGCCGCTCGCGATGAAATATTCCCCCTGGCAGGTGTCCACGGACCCCAGCAGCAAGCAGGTGAACGCAGAGGCGTTCCGGGCATGGTATGGGATGATGACAGATGTGGTCACTTACCAGCAACGGGTGCCCCAGCAACTGTTGGATGAATACAGTGAACAGGTGTGGTTTGGAGTCAGCCACAACCACACTTTCATCCGGCCAACTTGCGTACCGCACCACACTTTTCATATGGCGCCCCTTCGCTTCCAGCTGAATGACAATGTTTTCCACAGGGAGGTCTCTGCGTGGCCGGGGGTTGCCCAGCACGTCTGCGACGGAGTCATCCGCTACAATTTTGAGGGGATGAGGGCCGCACAGCAGCCTGCCGCGACCGGCGCAGGGGGCTCTTCACCAGTTGCGGCGGAGACAACACCAGATGCAGTGGGACCGCAGCGGACCTGCCTGAATCGCTGGTCCCCATCGTCGAGCATTTCCATGACCAGGCACGGCGACTCAACGTGGCAACCCAGGTTGTTTCCAGTGGTGCCCCTATATTTCCTTCTTTTACTGAATTTCATATTAATCGGTCCCGTGGTCTCTCCAATACCGCCCCCCTCACTTCCCCCATTCCCACTAACCTGTTCACTTCTGCCACCCCGCTCATCACACCAATGGGTGAACCGGGCCCCGAACCCGATTTCGCCGACCCACCTCCATCCAAGAGGGCCCGCACTACGGCCACAGATCCAGTGGTGGATCTTACGGAGGATGATCCACCAGCCACTCCGCCCACAACAACTTTGATTCCAGAGGAACCGCTGATTGATCCGGCAGATTTCCTCAACCTTCGTTTCCCTCACACCTCGTTCACTCCATCTACCGCCCCCTCCACCAGCCGACCACATGCCACCTCCCCCAATCCGTCCAATTCATCAGCCACTGTGTCAGATTCTTTGATCCGGGAACTTTTCGGCGGTGACCACGGGGCGGAGGTCACCTCCAGTACTGCAGCCGTGGTACCACCGGTTGACCCCGTGGCCACATCCCGAGATCCTCTTCCAACTATATCTGTCCAGCCAGCCATAGTTGGGGCTGATTCGGCCGCCCCTTCCACAGAGCAAACCACGCAGCAGGACCGGCCGGAGCCTGATATGATCACTTCGGTGCAGCAGCAGACGCCGGTCCATCCTCCAGAGACTTCAGGCCGAGCAGCGGCCATGGGCCAATCTTCGCAGGAACAGACGCCAGAGCAGGGTGCACCCAGCATAACAAATGCAAAAAAACTGAGTCCAGCACAGCTGTGTCTACTCATTCAGTGGGCGGCCCTCAAGGCCGAGCAGATTCACACCGAGCTACAGCAGCGGTGCACCGAGCAGCGGAATCAGATCACGGCGCTTACTGAACAACGCAATCAGTTGCTGCGGGAGAAGACCAACCTCGAGGAGCAAGTCAACATTGCTATCCAAGCGATCTCCAGCGTATGGCCCGCTGCACGGGCGCACCATGCTCCACTTCCCACCAGAATCGAGGAGGACACTATCGCACTACAGGCTCACCACCTCAGGGATGTTTTCACTATTGTTTGCAGGGAGAACCAGGAGCTACAAGCGGCGTTAGCCGCACGGCCTACCCTTCCAGATCCACCCGCCGACCATTCAGGACAGGTGATTTCCAAACAGACGCAGGCAGTCAGTATGCAAGCCACTCTTCATTCCACTGCAGCCGCAGCTTCTGCCCTTCTACGCAGTTTGCAAGAGTGCTCACTCGCGTTAACTGTCAAGACGCAGCCCATTGCTGCCCAGCTGCAACAGATTTCTCGGGACATTCAGGCGACCACGGACCCTGCAAGGTTAGATCAGCTCTACGCCCAGTCGGATGAGCTGGAACTTCACATGCAGCAGACTGAAGCCGAATCAGCAGCGGCCAAGCACGTCATCCGGGAGATTCGTCCGCCCCTTCGCACCCATGCTGACGCTATGCACCAACTGGATGCCAAGGCAGAAGCCCATCTCGCCACCCTGTTCGGGGCTGCCCCGGCGCCCATAGATGAAGCCGCCGCTAACCGCATCTCTCAAGACGCCGACCTGCTCATGCAGGAATGGCAGCAAGCAGTGGCGACCTTCACAGAGCTTAGAGATTCAACACTCCGCCGGGTCCCGGAGTTGGGGCCCTTGTTTGGCCAACCGGATGGCGGAGCACAGCAGGAAAGGGCGGCGGAAGAAGGCACAGCAGAGCAGGGCACGGAAGCCAGCGGGGGAATGGAAGTAGAAACTGTTATTTGTGATTGACTCGCGGACGAGTCAAAGAATTGTGGTCGGGGCCTGTTGGGGCCCTTGTTTTTGTTTAAGTTTTGAACTTTTGGCCAAGACATTTTGAACTTTGACTCTTTTGGAGTTGCGGAATAAATACACATAGCAACCGCGACCGCGCCGCAGTGACCAGGAGTTGCGGAGCTACCAAGGTGGCGCGAAAGCACTTGATAGCTGGAGATCGAATAGAGATAAGTGCAGATGAAAGAAACACAGCAGAAAACAGAAAGTGGAACACGCAGACATCAGAAGAGAAGCTGGGAAAAGCCAGAGTGAAGACACAGAGAAGCTGCCAGTCGCGAGGAGCGGGTGAATAAAAGGCGATCACCCGGCTGAAAAGAAAGGTTGTTGAAGGTTGAATGGATACGAGAGAAGTCGCGAGGATCGAGACCTGAGGAAGGACGCGCAGAGCAGCTGCGGAAGAATCATGCTTGTTCTTCCTATGGTTCCTTACTTTCTATGTTCTTCCTTTCTGTTCTAAAATCCATCTGTATCAGACTTGTGAGTTATCAGAGAAGAAAGCTATGTAATCATGTGTTCGGCCAGAAGAATAATATAAGGGAAGATTGCTGTCTCAATAAGTTGTTCATGTGCTGTAATGTGTTTACACTGATTTAAAATTTTAAGTTGCGACTGTCTGAATACTTAGTAAGTGATCTTGCATGTGTAATTTGGTATATGTAATGGATGCACTTTCTTTCTTTGGTTGTGGGTTTATTCCTTACCAGTGATCTCATCCCCTTATGCATGTGGTCGCGGCACGCCTCGGGTGAGACGCACTACTCTCCAAGAGCAGGGTGAAAATGCCGGCGTGTTCCTAGACTACACCGGACCCCTTGTTGGCCACAACCCTTGAACCTGGGTCTTGCCCGCGAGACTTGACTTTTCGCCAACAGTCATAAGTTGTCACCAAATCAGTGTGAAAAATGATTCTAGAGTATCAACTGTTTCTTGAGGAATACAAAAATTTATCTAAGAATTTTCTACAAAATCTGTTTGAAGAGAAACATTCATAAAATTCACATAAAAGTCTGTTTGAGTCTATATTGAACAAACACAAAGATTTTCAATTTGAGTTCCAATATCCCTAGTGGAACATTTCTCTGTTTGGGTTCCAATGGTTTCTAATTCCACTTTATGCTTTCAGGCCTTATCCGCTTCCTTCAACCATTTTCTTAATCGTTTAATCATTTTCTTCAACTTTTGTTCTTTTTACTCAACGTTTTCAGCCTGGCACTGTCTGTCTTCTTCTCCTTCTTTATGGGGTTTTTGATTGGAGAAGGAACAACTATCTATTTCAGGTAAAAGATAGGTTGTACCAATGTTAGGGTCATGTTCCAACGGAACAATATCTCTTTATGCATGAGTTTCTATCTCAAGATATTCATCTATAGAGGGAATTCGTTCCCCTTGTTCTTGTAAATCTTCCATTTATTCAGTAAATGGAAAATTTCTGTGTGGCCAGAACTACCTATAGAGGTAGACTGGCTAAGGGCATGATCTTAACCTTGAGAGTGTTCAACTTGGCCTCCTTCCTCAAAGAGTGTTCCCAAATTTTCTAATACTCAGGCCACCTCCTCCTCCTCGTCTAATGAAAAGGAGTTTTGAGGGCTTTTAGGGGGTGTATGAGATGACCCCACTTCATCTATTGGATTCATGGAATACTGACGTGAGTTAGCCTTGCAGAACATCTTCATTTTTCTGGGCCACATGCTAAGGAATAAGTCTTCCTTTTTCCTTCCCACTTTGCAATTTCTGCCTCTACAGTCTGTTGCTATGCCTCTACAGTCTGTTGTTATGAATCATCAATATTCCTATCATCTACCCCTACCTGTGCATCTGGGTTTTCTTATGATAGGGGTAAATTAGGATTTAAAAAATTATCCTAGGTCACTTGATGCTGGGCTAGTTCATGAATAATAATGAGCTTAATCAAGCCATGATGGATGATGGTAGAATGTGGATTTTTGGATTTTCTAACCCGACTAGCAACATCATGCATAAATAATTTAGAAATAACAATAGGTTATCTGTGATTTTATATCTAAGAATTGCTAATAGTTTAATTTGTCGAGGCTTTACCACATCATGATGACCATCACAAGTGATGTATCTCTGAACGACAGTCACTAGTTCTCGCTATGATTCCTTTAAAGTTACGGGATGAACTCCTTTGCCTTTGCGTATCAGTTCTTCCTCTGGGTCCTTAAATACTGAAATTTATTCATGCAATAGAATATGTTTGTCAGTCCATTTTATGCCTTTTGCTGGAAGTCCAAAGACTTCAGCTATGACTGCTTCAAAAAATGTTATACTTATGCCTTTTATAGTAGTGTGCCCATTCTACAAATTTTTCATAAATTCAAGCGCTATTTCGCTATGGAATCCCTGTAATTTAATGAGTTATTGAAGCCAACTGATGTGCCCAATAATTTCGCGAGATTTCTCTGTTAATCATGATATTGTAGGTTCGTTGCAGACATAATTTCCTCCCATGGTTGTGTGCTATTGTAGCCTAATTCGCACCTTGCATGCACTTTCTCATAGTTTAGACAGTTTGGAACAACAACAAATACCGCATACAAATATTTTGAATTGGGAAATGTTATTTTTATATAAAGGCATCAATAATAATATTTGTCGCATTAGCAAATTTTGGCGAAGTTCAGTAATTATTTTTCATGATGTCCCATAATGTGTACCTTCCCCCGTCCAGTTAGAAAAGGGCGTCCACTTTTGCAAAGCATTTTAAAAGATAAAAGGACGAGGTGGATTCATAAATGCAGTAGGAAAATAGTTAGAGAAGTAGAAATATGGCAAGAAATAGTCAGAGTAGTGATAACTATAAATCATAGGAATGGTATAGAAAATGACCAAAAAAGGAATAAAGCAGAGAAATAATCATTACGAGAAATAATTTTCCTTTGGTGAAAAGGTGTGACGAAAGCTAAAAGGGCGATTAATGATAATGACCATTGGCATCAATTGATCATAAAATATTAATATAATTCACATAAAAATATAGTTTACCATGCATATCGGTTAATAAAAATATAAAATTTGTTCAAATGGTAAATTCTTCCTTGGAAATGAGTCAATAGGGAATATTTAGATATAGAATAATTGACAATTTAAAATAGAACTTCAATACCACAAAAAGGGCCACTGCTGTTGATAGGCATCTATAGCCTCGACAAGGTTGATTTTTAACCCAAAAATGAGCTAGGATCCTCCATTTAGGATTTATATGGTTTGCTCATTTCTACAAATGGATCACTGTGCTGGCATGGCCGTAACCAGATAATCATAGCGCCATTCACCAAGGTATAGCAAAACAATCAGGCTGACTTGTGATGAGACCTCCTGTCCTTCTAAAAGTTGAACTGTCTGGAAGGCCATTACCCTAGTGTGGTGGCCATTATGGGAATGTCACTTGTTAATTTCCTTATGATCATGGTAGGATGGATCGTGATGAGATCCCCTATCCTCTTTGAGAAAAATTATATTATATTTTTCAAATTCATATTATAAGTGGAGGGAGGCTCATTAAATCCTTAAGAGTTAGGGAAGCTGTGAGAAGTAAAATAATGCCAATAAAAGTTATGATGGTATTCCTATATCATCATACCGAAGGGAATATCAATTGAAAGTGTGAAAGATAAATCAACATGGTATTGAGATAGTGAATAATTTTATGATATATCCAAAGAGGAGATATCCAAAAAGTCATTAAATGGATGGACCATGTCAATTTCAGAGTAAATATAATCATCAAAGGTTCAAAATCCATAATATTGTAATATTATTGCTTTTTATTTAAATTAGGTGTAAATTTCCAGCCAAAAAGATGATTTACATAACAAAGCATGTGAGAGAAAAGATGGTTGTTCGATTTAGGATTGAACGAAAATTGTGTGGATGTTGGAACAACAACTGTTCATTTAACTGAAAAACATATGTTCATTTTACTGAATAACAACTTTTCACTCTAATGAACAACAATGGTATGTGAAAGTCATAAAAAAGAAACATTACATATCGAACACAAATCAGAAAAAAGAAACTGCAACTGTTCATTTTACTAAACAACAACTGTTTGTTTAATTGAACATCAACTGTTTATTTTACTGAAAAACAATTGTTCACTCTATTGAACACCAACTATTCATTTTTAATGAACAACAATCATTCTTTTAATGAAATATCAATTGTTCATTTTACTAAACAACAGTTGTTCACTCTTAGAAAAGGAATGGAAATAGTGAAATACTCAAGCCAAAATAAAGGAAAGAAACAAAAATTGTTCAATTGGAAAGGAACAGTGGCTATCCCAAGAACTAAACAACAACTGTTAAAAAAAAACCATGAAACAACGATAAAGGAGTGGCGATTGTTTCAATTGTAAAAACTATTTCAAAGAAAAAATCCACGCATTTATACAACAATTTTTATTCTAAAAAATAAATTATAAACTAGCTATATAACGAAAACATATACATTATTTGCAGTTGGAAATAAACGATTTTCATGAAAGTAAGGTTGTCGGGTCATCACTCCCTGCAGCTAAAATTTTCATAGTGGGATCATTACGTACCTGTTGGCAAAAAGATTCTTTGGTGAGTGGCTTGCGATAAAGACGTACCCAGTGTTCATTCACCCGGAAAGAAGAGTCAGACCCATCGATGATAGTCAGAGTTACAATTCCATTGCTATTTACTTCTCGAATTTTATACGGGCCAAGCCATCTTGTCTGTAATTTACCCGGAAAGTCTTGAAATCTGGAATCATGGAGGAGTTCCCAATCTCCTTCCTAAAATGTCTTATTTTTTATAAGACTTTCGTGCCACTTATTGCGTTGTTGCTAAATAATTGTTGTGTGCTATAGGGCAAGTAACCACGCTTCATCCACTTCATTTATTTATTGAAGTCGTTTACTATGGGTTTCTGTTTGGTACAATCCCACTTCCTAGGTTGTTCTCAGAGCCTTTATTTCAAATTCAATAGGAAAAATAGGTTCTTTGCCAAATACAAGTTGGTACAGGGAATAGGCAGTAGTAATTCACCAAGTTGTGCGATAGGTCCACAAGGCCTCTAGCAGTTTATTAGCCCAGTCTCGCCATTCCATTGAAACTGTTTTGGTTAAAATCACCTCAATGACCTTGTTGGTGCTCTCAACTTGCCCGTTCGCCTGCAGGTGATATGGACAAGTGAATCTATGTGTGATATGGTGGTTCCATAGAGTGGATGTGATATTATGTCCTACAAACTATGGCCCTCCATCTGTTATCACTTTCGTAGGTAAAATATACTGTACAAATAGCTCAAAAAGGAAATTAATTACAACTTCTTCCGTAGCTCTTGGAAAGGCTATTGTTTCTACCCACTTTGTTACATAGTCTATAGCAACTAATATGTAGGCATTTTGGTTTGATGGTGGATTTAATGGGCCAAAAAAATCCACCCCCCACCATTCGAAAGGTTCCATTACCAATTGTGGCTGTAACGACGTTTCGTTGGATTGACCAGGGCACCCCATCCTCTGGAAGCTATCACAAGCGTGGACATACTTCTTGGCATATTTAAACATAGTGGGCCAGTAATAACCCATATATAGTATTTTATGTCTGGCCCTGTCATTTGCAAAGTGTCCTCCACAAGGCTTGTCATGGAAAGCCTTCAGGATGTCGTAAATCTCATCTTCACGGATGCAACTATGTATTTGCATATCAGACCTTGTGTGAAAAAGGTATCCACCAATCCAAGAAAATCAGGCACTGCGTTGGAAAATCATCTTCCCCTCTTTAGCTGTCAGATGCTTTGGTAGTTTTCCTATCGCCAGATAGTTTGCTACATCTGCATACCATGGTTCCTTTACTCCTACAACAAACAAATGTTCATCTAGAAACTGATCATCTACGAGTAGCAGATTATTCATTTTCAGAACTCAAGACAAAAAATCTGCAACTGGGTTTTCCTTCACTGGATGATATTTAATGGTAATATCAAAATCCTACAAAATTAACAACCAATGGCTCACCCATCCATTAGTAATCAATTTATTATCCAAGTATCTTGTTATCTCTAGATTGGTACTAATGGGCTGCTCCACTAGACAACTTAGAGTAACTCTTTCAAACTAGCTTTTGATTGAGGTTTAGCCTCTTCAGCCTAAGAGGGCTCTCTCAAATTATCTAATGATTTTCTCAATTAGGTTTTGAATCAGATGGCTAAATCTGTGATAAGTGTCTTAATGTATTTGATTGCAGGTGAAAAATGGGATAGATTTCACTACCATTGGGCTCATGGAGTTAGTGGCAAATAATTCTGCTTGTGGAAGCTGAGGCTTCTGCTGTTTCAATGAAAAAGATAATACTAACACACAAAAAATATACAATAACTTAATTTCAAAAGGAATTCAGAGCACAAGGGCATGAATTCTGAGTAATTTAACATCAAATATTGAGAAAAGATATTAAGGAAACATAAGGCATAAACTCATTGCAACGGTCAAAGAATCTCAGGTTAAGTAGAAAACACCATCACTGTATATTACTGATATTCCAAAATTTACAATAATAGTCTCAAAGTAATATTCTCCAACCCCTTTTGATTCAATTTCCTATATTTAAATAGACTTTTGTTGCTTACATAGGACCTGCCCATCTGGCTAGATCATTGAACCATAACTTTGATACCTATCATAACTGAAAACTACATTTTTGGAACTGAAAAAGACTCCACTACAAGGAAAAGACCCTCTAGCAGATTTTTTTGAGGAACCCCACAAAAAAATACCCCATACATCTGTTTCTAGCGGAGGTCACTACAGGAGGTTTGCAGGCGAAGGGTTTTGCGGATGGTTTCCTTTCAGTGTGTTTATCATTACACATTGCCCTAGTGCACTTGAACCGAGAAAGCACTAGTGCGGACAAAAACATTGGCACACCGGACACTGTGCACTCCATACACACCCTCCCAGTGTGTCTTACTATTCTATAGCACCGGTGTATCACAAATATTCAGTGCCGGTGCATTATAAAACACCGCGCCAAAATCAAAACCACCCAGTGCGGTAGAAATAAACTACACCGGTCCATCATAATACATCGCGCCAAAACACAAACTGACTGGTGTGTTTTTAAGAAACAGAAGTGGTGCGCCTATAAACAACGCGCATTGGTAAAGGGTTATATTAAAAAAATTACGGCAAAATAACCCGGATTTTTCAATTTTCCAGTGCTTTTGAGCTCTCAATTACCAGTGCACGCCCTACCATAGAAAGCACCAGTGCGCACGAGACATTGGCACATCGGACAGCTTGCGCGATGTAGACACACATCAAGAGCCTCCTATTACTGTAACGCACCGATGCTTCACCACTCTTCTGTTCCGATGAATCATAAAACACCGTGCCAAAACAAAAACGTGTCGGTGCATTCTTATCCAAGAGCACCGGTGCACCGATAAACCAACGCATCGGAATAGAATTACATAAATTTTTTTTTAAGGCCAAAAAATCGGTGCTTTAAGACTATTCCACACCAATGCGTTACACATTTTCCGCCTCAGTGCATCATCAAAATTTCGCGCTGAAACTGAAACATCCTGGTGCGGTGTTAGGGAACCGCCCCGGTGCATGCCATATTTGACACTACTCGGTGCGGTTGTAGGTAAGCGTACCGATGCACCTATAAAACCCCATGCATTGGAATAGGGTTAAATAAAAAAAAATTTACCACCAAAATAAATCTTTTTGCACTTTCCTCAGTGCTCCAGAGCTCTCAAGCACCGGTGCATTTCCCCTTTTCTGAGCCGCCCTGACATCGATGCTCTCATTGCACCCATTTCATGCACTGCTGCTCTGCATTGGCCACCAGTCTCCAGCTTGCATTTTGAAAAACGGCAGGCAAATTTTATTTTGAAAATTTTACAGCCAATATGCCTCCTCGACAGCGAAATGTATAGGTATTTTCTAGTTTTCCCTAATTAAGCCTTTTAGCGGATTAGAAATTGAAATAACCTTAAAAATATCCATTAAAAAAAAAAATGTTGCGCGGTGCGTTGGATCTGTTCGGCTCGCACCAGATAGTGGTGCTGCCTGTAAAATTTACAGGCCGCACCACCACCGGTGCTAATGGTATCCGCACTGTTATCTCAAAATCAGACCCTGATAGGCTGCTAGTCAAGGAGACCTCGAGTAACTATTTCAAACCAAAATTTTAGTTAAGGCTTAGCCTCCCCAACCTGAGAGGGCTCTCTCAATAGTTTAATGATTTACAAATAAAGATCAGATGGCTAACTATGTGAATAAACTGAATAAAGTGAATAATTGGTTGTACTACTAATCAAAAAACATATATTGGGTAAATGGAGTCAAATGTGTTTTCACAAAACATAAAGATCAGTTTCATATGGAAGTCAAGGCATTTCAGGGTTTAAATGCATCAATAGAAAATTAGGATAGAGGATAAACATAGTTTATGAAAACATATAGGAAGTTAGAGCACCTTCAATGAATTCTGAGTAATATACATTCATTCCACTGCAAGTAATTTAAAGAGAAACATAATGAGACAATCAAACATCCATAACCCTTTCTGAATCCTGAGTGATGAAACAAAAAACTCTCTGTATTAAGATAAAAGCACAGTTCTCTGATATCACAAAAAAGTATGCTTGTTCAATGAAAATTCCAACCCTCTACAATTTGACTTCTTCCCTCTTATAGAGTGGTCATTACATCCTTGGATTCCTTCTAAACATTTGTGAAGAAATTCGAATTTGACACCTATCAAATTCTAAACAAACTTCATTTAGAAACTGACAGTAAAACTGTCTGTTTTACAGTCCTAATACAACTAGGACTAAAACACTATTTATTATATCTTAACAACCTTTAACAACCTTATCTAATCATTTAAAACTATGTTTGACAACTAGACTTCGACCATGATGTTGCTCATCTTGCTGTTGTTAGACCCACCAACCTGCTTCTTATCTATTCTTGCAAAATAGGAGCATGTTTCATGTATAATAGCTGAATGCTTCATTTCTGTCCATTTGAATCAATTGCTGAAGAACTGGTGCTCAAAACATGTGGCAAATGTCTTATGGCTTTCACTTGAATTCGACCTTCCAGTTGTGCAAATCCCAACCTCCAAAATGGTGCAACAACTGTCAATACTACTGCGCTACGAAACTGCTAAGTCTGCTGTTTTCGTAGCGCAGACATTTCCTTTTTAAATAATACTTCAAACCCCCATTTTATATGTGCCAACCCTCTGTATCTTCATTTTTATTCTCCATATACCTCCCACTAGAATCAAAGCCCAACACAAAACCCTTGTCACCTGAAAATTTGCAAAAATCTTTCAAATTGCATCCTATAGCAGTTTCGTAGCGCGCTACGAAACTGCCGAGTCTTCACTTTTCACAGCCTCTTTCAAAAAATTTGGTTTTCAACCCCTTTAATACTACATTTTCCTTCATAACCCATAACATCATCTTTAAACATCTCCAAAAATGAGATATATTCATATAACCTCAAAAATTTGTTAAAGGATGACACTTACTGTTTGCACTTATTTTAGCTGTGGCTGATCTTCAAATTGTGCTAGCTGTATTTCCAAGTCTTCTACTCTCCTCTTAAGCTTTCTATTGTTTGCCCTTAGCTTGGTATTGACCATCCTAATGAATTTTCCTTCTTTGATTGCAGGTAGGGTCCATATGAAGAATTGATCTTAACTATCAATTAATTCAGGGTTTGGATTTTTCTACATCTCCCACAGTCCTTTCATTCTTTCAAAGTTTACCCTTTCTTTTGCATGCACTCTCACCTTTTTATTCAACTTATCAATCTCATTAATTACCAATCTGAGTTTGTCTTTGACATCATAACTGCTCTTTTCCTTCTGAATATTGAAAACCCTGTTTATGTCCTCTTCAGGCATTGAAAAAGATATATTTGTGGTTTCTTAAAAAACATTAGCACTTTCACCTCTTGTTTGATCTTTCTCTATGTTTGACTGCTTCAACTTCTTGGAGTGCCTAGTTGAGGGTTTTCTGGGTTTAAAGATAAACTCTGCCACATCATCCTAAAAATCTAACCTTTTGGATGTCTTCAATTTCTTTGATTTGCTGCCACCTGTATCCAGTTTGATGAAGTCTGATTGCACTAGGGGGGACTCTGCAATGTCAATAGCTTGAATTATATCATTCAAATTACCTTTTGACCCCTCTGTAACTACAACCTTGCCTTTTTCCTTTAACCTTTGACTCCTAGTCAACCTCATTTGATCTTTTTTACTAATTGACTGCTCTAGAATTGTCTCCTTAATCAAAGTTTTCTTCTTCTATGTGGATTTAGGAGTATCTTGGATTTTCAATGTTGTTCCTATCATTGGTTCTTTAACTTTCTTTCAAGGCTTGAGCTTAATAAATCTTCTTGAATTTGTTTCTATAGGGGAAGTAATCTTTGATGGAGTTTTTTCTTTAGCTTGAGGACTAACACCCATTCCTTCAATCCCAATTCTACTCAAAAAGAGGAATTCAACCCAATCTCTGTTTGCTTTCTGCAGCTCATGTAAGACTATTAACTTAACTAAGCCATGGTGAAATAATGAGGTTTCACATGACTCAAATTTCATTTGTACCTTATCAGACATCTTAGCCAAGCTTCTGAAAAGGTAAAAAGGTAAATCTAGAGATATTATCCCTGTGAAATGAAGCAAAAGTTTAAAGTGATACATATACACCTTGTGGTATCTCCCTTCGCAGGTGAAGTACCTATGAATATTGTAGAGCAAATTGGAAAATGTATCTTTGACATAGTTTCTTGGCACAACCTTGTTCAAGTCAACCTCTGAAAACTCTGGTTTTAGAAATATTTTGCAGGGTACCATGTCAAACTTGAAATTTTTAAACCACCTGTCTTCTCCTCTCAGAATTTCTGTAACTACTGATATCACTTTAGGGGAAATTGGTAAATTTAGGAATCTAATCCTTGAGTTTGAACCAGTGAAGTTTGTGGAAAATTCTTTGGTGACTTGAGTGTGCCCTCCTTGAAGTTTTTCACAAAGCCTCCATCAACCTACTTTCTTAAAGGCTTGTTCAACAAACTTGTCTTTTGTAAGGGCTTCTACACCTTCAGGTTCTGTTCTTAGGAAATGACCAGACCTATGACTCCTTCTTTTTTTAGCCATTATCTTCTTGAAAACCTTGTATCTTCAGAAATATATGAGAATCTCTCTAAAAACCCCGTGTCTTCATCAAATTAGCAAATTAGCAATCATACTGTTGAATGAATTGACTTGCTTGATAAATGAGTTCAGCCTCGCTTGATAAGAATTCTGCCTCGCTTGAATAACAATCCTGCTTCCACCAGCAATGAATTTCAAATTCACTTGATAACAATTTTTGAAAATACTGTTGAATGAGCAGCCTCGCTTGATAAATGAGTTCAGTTCTGCCTCGCTTGAAATATAGTTTCAGTGAACTCTGGTATTTCACCACTAATTGCTTCTCAAAAACATAAACATGCATGCACTATTTTTCTTGCATGAGACAAATGAAGTCGAAAATGACCAACTGTTTTCAAATTTGAAAGTACCAATGACAATCTAGCCCCTAATCGATGACAAATGACCCCTAATAATTATAATAAATGGTTGCATGTGTGAATGAGAACTTGTGAATGACACCTAATGATGACAAATCTAACTATATTTGACAGATGTGACAGCTCAGACACAAAACTGAGAATCCCCGATTTCATAGCGCATGATTTGCAAATTCGGTTTTTTGCACTACAAAATCACTAATGTTTTCGTAGCGCAGAATCAATTTTTTATAGTGAGCTTGCTACGAAAACGTGGTTTCGTGGCTTATTCATCAAATCTTTGAAAAAAACTTTAAAGATGGGTTTCAAAACATGGCATAAGATCTTTGAAGAATGAAACAAGGTTGATGAACATTGTTTTGTGATGGAATGAGACCTTTAACTCATGATCTAGACCTTAAAAAAATAAAATAAAAATGACTCTAACCCTATCTTAGCATTATGACTTAGGAACAAGTGTAACTGACCAAGTTTCAGAAATTTTTTATAGTGATAACACACACCATTTCCGAGGCGGTACCGAAAGGCGCCTCGAATAATTTTAAAATAAACAAAATAAAATAAAAGGTGGTGCGCTCATTTATCTAGGTGCACCATTGACCATGGAAATCATAGTGCAGTGCATTGAAGAAATTATACGCCCCGGTGTATGTCAACGCACCGCATTCTAGATTCTGAGAGGGTCAATGGTGCATCTGGGTAAAAGACTGCACTGTCAGCTATGTAATTATCATGAAGTTGGTGCACTGACATGACTATATCTGCCAGGGGGTATATTTCAGTCAGTGCACCGCTATTATGAACTTTGATGAAGTTAACGGTGTTTGAAAAATAGACAGCTGAACCGAGGCCGGTGTGTTGTATTTCATTAGGGGCACTGGGACTGGTGCTCTACATTATTAAGATGCACCACGACCAGTGCATGACTATTTTTATGGCGCATCGACTTGTTTGTTTTTTTTTTTCAAAAAAATATATATATGTACATTCCTAAATACATGTCTGTTTTAATAATTTTTTTTTTTTAATATGGCAATGATTTAGAGAGAAGAGGAGGAACAACAGCAAAAACAGGTTGAACAGTATGACATGATTCGCCAATGGGAGGCCCGAGAGAGGGAGAGAGATGCATACTGTCGCCCTATTACTGCAGATACCCACGAGATCCTAAGGCAGGTAGGCCTCCTCAAGTTCTATAAGGAGGCTACTTCCCTAAAGGCGCACAATGTGTTTTTGAGATATCTTATCCGCAGGTGGAATGCCCACCGACAGGCTTTCCAGGTTACTCCTGACCAGTGGTACACACCCACTGATGAGAGTATTTATCTTATTACAGGACTATCGAGGAAAGGGGTGGATTTTTCCTCATTCCTAGTCATGCCAGTTGGTTGTGTAGCAGGGAGTTAGTTAGTTTACTCCTAGAGATACATTGGAGCACATGTACTGTCTCCTTCAGAGTTTTAGGTACCTGGAGGTCAGTTACATATAGGTGCTTTTGGTAGACAGGACGTGCAGTGCCTCTCCCTTATCATTTCAACCATTTCACACACCAGTGACGGGCAATGCATTAGTTGCTTGCTTTTATATTATGTTTATTATTTAGTACAACAGCCACGACTTGCCAGGTGGTCTACCATTTTTTTGCGACAGTTTTGTACGGCCTTAAATAGATGTCGTGCTCATGCATAAGGGAGGGTCAACTTCCCTTTTGCTTCAGAGCTGTTTTGTTTATTTTTTGAGAGGTTTCTAGAGATGAGACCTAGTTTTGTTCGACAGCCTCGTAGGCCAATGTTTGAGGCTCGGATGCACATGTGGGGGCAGATGATGCCCAAGAGGGGAGACACTTTGTTTACAGCTAGGATATCACATGATTCACTGGACTTACTAGCCAGTGTTGCAGGGCTGCATCCCTTCATTTTGGTCCCATGTCCTTATGCTAGCTTAGATTGGCGAGGGTGTCCCAACATCCTCTTCACATTTGATGAGCCGCCAGATGATAGAGGTAATATTACTGTTTTATTTATATTTATTCTAACATGTTCTTAATTAAATTGTTTTTATTAAATTGTGTAATGAAATTTTCTAATTATTGTTGTGTACTTGTATATATTTTGCAGACATTGGCTCTTTTGATGGCGAGGAGATTCTGGGTCCACCACATGATCCAGGTGTGGATCCTGATGATGACGATCAGGATATGGCTGATGTCAAGCATGATCATGATGAGGATGAGTCCGAGGCAACAGAGAGACATTCTCCTACTCATCATGGTGCACCGGTGCCGCCTTTTGCTAGGCGTGGTCGAACTGAGACCAAATATAGGATGGAATTGGCCAACCAACTCTATGCATTGATTGTTGATGCGGGCATCAGGCCCGCTCATTACAAAAACATACAAGTCGATGGTAGGCTGTTATAGATGTGGAGAAGCATACCGCGTGGCATGTACGGCCTGATGGGGCATGTCGTAGGAGCTACGAAAGCTGTTACGCGACTCAGGAGGACTGTTCGTAGCTATAGGCGTAGTCGATCCGCGACACGTGATGGACATGAGTCCCGTGAGCAGCGACTCACATGAATCTCATGATCGTTCACCTCGCGGAGCACTTGATGAGCATGATGCTCCACTGGCAGCATCTGACAGTCATCAAGGAGATGAGGTTGGACCATCAGCCACATCCAGTCAGTAGCCTGCAGCTACATCCATCAGTACTAGTCATGATGATCATGAGCAGGCTGGACCATCGACCGCCAAGGCTGAACTATTCACTGAGCAGGCCTCCACTACTACTTCTCATATTGATGTTGTATTACCACCAGCGGATGCATCCATCAGTACTAGTGATCATGATCATGAGCAGGCTTGACCATCGACGGTCGAGGCTGCACCCAGCTTTACTGAGCATGCATCCACTTGTAGTACTGCTATTGATGTTGTTATACTACCACCAGTGCTTGATCTATGAAATTTATATTACAGTCGTATATTTTTAACATTATATATATATATATATGGTCCATGTATTTTATGTTCATGTTGCAGTTGTACTTAATTTTCATGTTGGTGATCATCATGATGTGGTGCATATTGTTAGGTCATGTTAGATATGTTCATTTAATTTTTAGCTTGCAGATAGATGTGTATATGTGATAGCATGAGTTATTTAACATATTGAGATGTATATTTGATGTTTGTGCTGTGGTGATCTTAATATATAATGTTAATTTGATGTTTGAATGTGTTTATTAGTCGAATATGATGTTTGCACGATGGTTATCATGACCGTGATGATGTTTATTAATTAATTTAATATTAAATGACCATGATATTTATTAAATATTATGTCGTGATTGTAATTGTAATTTAAATTTTAATTGTATCTAAAATTGTAAAATTGTATTTGTATTTGTACTTATTGTAATTTAAACTGTAATTGTATGTAAAATATTTATTAATGTAAAATTTTAATTGTAATTGTAATATTTAATTTATTTTGAAATGATTGTAATTGTATATATGAAAAATCATAAAATTGTAATTGTATGTAAAATTCTAAAATTGTAATTGTATTTGTAATTGTGATTTTAATTGAATTGTATGTAAAGTATTTATAAATTTGCAATTGTAATTCTATGTAAAATTGTAAATGTAATTGTATATAAAATTCTAAAATTGTAATTTTAATTTTAATTGAATTGTATGTAAAATATTTGTAAAAATATAATTGTAATTCTATAAAATTTGTAAATGTAATTGTATGTAAAATTCTAAAATTGTAATTGTATTTGTATTTGTAATTGTAATTTTAATTGAATTGTATGTAAAATATTTGCAAAATTGTAATTGTAATTATAAATGTAATTCTATGTAAAATTGTAAATGTAATTGTATGTAAAATTAAAATTTTAATTGTAATTCTAATCGTAATTCATGTGTGTGAAATTAACGTAAAATTGTAATTGTAATTATTGTACTTTTAATTGTAATTGTATGTAAAATATTTGTAAAATTTTAATTCTATTAATGTGAAAATCTTCATTCTATTAATGTGAAAATTTTAATTGTATTAATGTGAAATGATTTTATTAAAATATTTAAATTTGTAAATTTGCAAATAATTGTAAAATAACAAATCTAGAATAATACGAATTTTTGTAACATAATAAAGTTTAGAAAATAATGAAAACAAATTCATGTACTTTATAATTATCATTATTTTATTATGATCTTACATACAAAAAAAAAAAAAAACTTTATACAGTCCAGTGCGCTTATCATCCTAACACGCACCAGTGCGTCGTATAAATAAGATGCACCGGTGCGTCACAACTCTTCCGCATTGGTAATTAATAAACGCAAATAAAAGAACACAACTCTATTTTATTTAAGTAAAAAAAAAACGGCAATTTGAAAAATGGGCGGCAAAATATTTTCGAAAATCTAATTTCATAAAATAATTCTTTAAATACTAAATGCTTTTCATTATTTCACTATGTTTGCTAAAATTTTCAGCCAGATATTTGCAGGAGACAACCTGGAGCAAGATAATAGGAGGACACTGTGGAGCAGCAAAATACGTTCGAACAGAAGTATTCAGACAATCAGAAACCAAACCTCTAGTTATTCAAACCCTGTATCATAGAATTTGAAACCATATCGTGATTAAATTTGATTATTTTTTTTACTTTTTTTTCTGCAGTTTATCCATTTTTACCCTAAACCCTTCATTTTTTGTTTTTTCCTTTTCTTCTCCCTATTTCCATGATTTCAAAATTAGGGTTTTTCATTTTAGATTGATGTCCAACCCACGGGATGACTTGCATAGTCGGATCCCAATCCATTCGACCATTGCGTGAATTTTTGAAAAAATGGGTTTTTCTTTATCGGTGCACCCTGCGTACTCTAGCACACCGATGCTCTATATTATACAATGCATCGCAAAAGTACTGTAGTAAAAAAAATGAAAACATTTTTTCTAAATCCGTGTGCCAAATCTGAAATAGGGCACCAGTGCTCCATTTAATTAGGAAAGCACTGTATGGTGTATTACACTGTTTTTGCTGTGCGTTTATAATACCCCATGCGCCGTTAGGTCTATTACACTATTTTTTGCGATGCATTTACAATACCCAACACACCAGCGGCGGTGCAGACCTCGTGAAAGGCGCACCGATACCTTGAGATTTATTTTCTACCTGAAAAGTTGAGAATTTATTTATAAATATATTAATGAATGATATGGTACAGGTTTCATATTGATAAAGATATGTCTGACAAGAGATCAAGTAACAAAAATACTGTTAACGCATCAAGAAAAGAAAAAAGGACAAGTTCTTTGTAAATTATTTATAAAAAATATTATTTTTGAACTATATGTATGTTTAACTAATATGTATTGTTTACTGTGTATCATGAAGAGCCACAAAATGACGAAGCTCGATATGATTATTTTTTATCTAGGACCAGAAGAGCATAAAATTTTAATGGAAAAATTGCAAAAGGATGAATAATGTGAATGAAAAAATACTATTGATCCAATATGAGTTCCTTTTTTTAATTATCATTAATAATATACTAAAATTTATTAGATAACACGTGTCAAACAAGCTACTAATTCACATATGTTTAATGTTGTACATGGACCAACAACTCAGAAAAGGAATGTTGTTCTAAGAAAAGAAAAAAAATAGAACATGAAAATGAAAATCAATTGCTCCTTAGCTCATCTGGAGTGGTGTTGGAAGTTAACAAAAGGGGAAAAACTTTTACAAAAGTTTGAGGGATCTCGTGGAACGAGTGTATAGACGTTTTTTCTAGCAACAACAACGTGCTTCAAATGTAATATGTAATCATTGATTTTTTTGATCATTGGGTGCAATAAATAAACAATTTAGTATTAAATATTAAATTTCAAGAATTTTCTTGCAGAAAAGAAAAGAAAATGGAACCCATTCAACACATAAAATAGGACGACAAGGAAGAAAATGGTTGATCTCTAAGTTTGTGAGTAATTGTTACTTCCTTATAACAACTTAACTAGATTTACTTTTTGTATTTTTTAAGTTGTTTTACAAAAATCATTATTGAATGTCTTCAAACAGGTGCTAACATACAAAAAAGAACCATCAAACGAATTGATTGAAATTGGGTTAAATATGGGTTGTGAGTATATGTTGGCATATTAGAATTTAATTGTGGAATTTGTAAGCATCTATCGATCTTGTTTTACTTAGCTCCATCTATAATTAATAGAACAAAAACATCTTTTATATTATATATATGATTTGTTATGGGGTATAAAACTTGCAGGAAACAAAGTATGGAACTGTGCCAACAGATGAAATTTTGAAAGATGGCATGGTTCATGGTCTTGAAAGAATGTGTATAATTTATGAGTCAATTGTTGCTATGGTACATCATTTTTCTTTTCGATTTACATTGATGTATATTATTTAATATTGCAGTTTTCATTATTCTCACCAATGTATATACACTCATTTCAGTTTATTTTTATGTTTGTAGTGGAAGGTGAAGAAGAAGAAAACAATCAACGCCATGAACAAAACATTCTTGAAAATAACCCAAGCAATGGAAGTAGCTCTAGCAGTGACAACAGTTCAAGCGAAGAATGATGATCACTATTTCTGGATATCAAAGCAAGGCGTTTTATTTTTTGAAATATATATGTCTGTGAAATCAGACATTTTGTTTGATGTAATGGACATAGTGTCCCAATTGAAAGACAAAGGGATACCAATAACTGTCCCATTTTGTATGATAAAGATTGTCTTATATATATATATATATATATAATCATAAAATATGTTTTAATTTATTCTATTGCATTCTCCATTGTCACTATTGCGTTCTCCATTGTCGTTTTCAAATGCACTAATAAAAATTTAATTCATATGAATATTGTTATAAGATATATATATGTCGACTTTTGATGAATAATGAATTTAAAACAATCACAATAGTTGGACTGTCACAAGTGGATGTTTCTAAAAATACTACATGAAAACCGGTGTGTGTCAGTAACTGTACGCACCAGTGCCGTTATACGATCTATGGGCACCGCACAAATACCGATACCAGTTATCAATATCGGTGCATTTGTGTGATACTGTGCATCGGGGCGTTTACGTATCTATAAGCACCAGTGCATTTTTACGATCTATGGGCACTGCATGAATACTGATACCAATTATAAATCTTAGTGCCTTTTTGTGATATGACACATTGGTGCGTTGATATGACCTATGGGCACCGCACAAATCCCAAGACCAATTAGAATGGCCCTGTGCGTTGTATGACCAACACTATGCCCAGTGCAGTTTTACAACTAAACGTCCCAGTGCATTAAATTGACATAGCCTCGGGGCGCCGTTGGCATGTACACACCGGTGCGTTAAAGGCAGAGTAGCGCACCAATGAAAAAACATCCGTAATAACCTCCACCCACCCTTTTTTTTAGTTGTGTTGAATTTACGTTAAAAGCTCCGCCAAAACCTCCGTAACCATAAACAGATGTTGTAGAAAATGCTTTTTTGACAATTTTGGCCAAGTTTATAACACTAAAAACCTCCTTTATAACCTCTGGTAGAGGGTCTTTTCCTTGTAGTGCACCTAGTATCTAAAGACTTACACTTCTAATAGGACTCTAGTTTACATTTATTACATTCACTTATTCAGTAGTGGGACAATTACATTAATAAGGATCAGATGCTCAAGTGGAATTCACCATCACTAAGACATTAATGTTACCCCTAGATTTAGGAAACAACAGTCCTATTTTTTAGGAAAAGATAAACACCACTTTAATCTTTGTCTTCATGCTGAGCTGGATAAGTGACACTCCTGTCGAGTAGTGAATCTATACTGGGATGGAAAACTGTCAGCTTGGATGTCTCTAGGTGTCTTTTTGTTCTTCAACACACTTTTGAAACCTTCAACACCCATTAAAAACACTTCGCTACAAAAACATAGTGACCTTAGGTAGTTTTGTAGCGAAATTTAGTAGCATGTTTACTTCTACCATTCAACCTCCTTTTTTTTGCCTTCTCTGCTAATCAAGATATGTTTTTCAGGTCATATGAGCTAAATACCATCACTTTCCATCCTTAAATATCCATCACAACTGGTTTTTTAAGTAAAAAACATCCTACAGGAATTTCGTAGTGGGACTTCGCGACGAAACTGCCTAACTTGGCTGAAAATGTAGATTTGTCACTTTTCTTCAAAAATTTAGTTTCTAAACCAAAATTTATGTTTCTTGCAAGTTATAAACTTAATCAAAAATATTTTAGACCAACCCCTCAGACTTTGGGTATTTCATCTTTAGCAACATCAGGCTGTACCTCTTCAGGTTCATTTACCATTCTAATGTTCACCCCTCTTTTCTTTAGTTATTCTTGGAGCATATCCATTTGGTCTTCCAACTATTTAACATGCCCTTTGAGATTTTTCTCTCAGATTGCAACCAACGATTTCTCTTCCTAGTTTTCTTCACCAATTTCCTCAGAGGAAGACTTCTCTTCAACATATTCTTGGCATTTGACAGAGTTTTATCATATTTTTCCAGTCGATCCTTCATTTCTTTTTCAAAATATATCATTAGATGTCTGTCTACCTTGACCTCTTTTAATTCCAATTTGACTTCAATTACTTCTTCCATGGCCTCTCTTAATTGCTCCTGTAATATTTGTACTTCAATCTTTTCTTCGGCTTGTTCCTTTCCTTTCCTTTGTGCAAAGGCCTCTTCTACTGTTGGAGATAGGTCTATAATGTTCTCTGGATGCTTTCCTTCATTAATATTTTCTGCCCTCTTGCTCTCCATGGCACCCTTTGCAAGTTTTGACCTAGTCATTAGTCTGCAAAATCCAATTTTTTGACAGACTTACCTTTTTGCTTCTTCCTTATATCCCCTTCAATGTCTTCTGCCTAGACAATTGGAGATTCCTCAATGTCTATTGCCTGGAGGATGTCTTCAAGATTTCATTTGGCAAGGGTTTGGCTCCTTGTTATCGTTCTGCTACCATTTTTACTAATTTTCTATTTTTTTCTTGAAGGTGATGGCTGTGGTATATTAGTCTCTAGCATAGGTTAAACTTAAATATTCATTAGTTCCAAAATAGGCTGTCCTCCTTCTTCATTAACTTCTTCTATCATAGTTGGAGATGAAGTGATCTTTGGCTTTGAAATATTTTTAGGTGTCACTGAATCTACTTCATATCCACTCAGGAAGAGAAAATATGCCCAATCTCTGTTTAACTTTTTAAATTCCTCCAGTACTAATAATTTGATTAGGCCATGGTGAAAAAATGATGTTTCACTACCCTCAGCCTTGGCTTAGACCTTATTTGACATCTTCCCCAAACTTCTAACTAAAAGGAAAGGCAAATAAAGTGGTTGCTTACAAATGAAATGCAAAAGGAACCTGAAGTGATATAAGTAGACCATGTGAAACCTCCCCTCATAGGAAAAATACTTCTGGACCACAAGCAACATCTTTGAATAGTTTTCTTTCATGTAACTCCTCGGGATGCCACTTGTCATGTCAGCTCCAATGTGCTCCTGTTTGACAAATTCTTCACAAATAAGTATTTTTACTTTTGTGCCTTTGAACCATTCCTCACCTCCTCTGGGTATCTTTGTAGCTTGAGAGATAGTATCAGGTGATACTGTGAAATTCAATACTCCTAACTTTAATTTTGTCCCTCTGAAATTTGCTACGAAGTCTTTGGATATCTGAGCATGAAAACCCTGCAGCTTCTGACAAAAGTGTAAACAACCAACATTCTTGAAGGAATCCATGAAACTAGGATCTTCATTCAATAATTTTAAATCCACTGGCTCGTATCTCACACAATAACCCCCTTTATTCACCTTCTTCTTCACTTCCATTGCTCTTTTATACCCTCGCTGCTTCTTAGCTGTGACAACTGCAAATGAACAAACCTAGAAAAAAAGTTGTTTATGTTGTGAACTAGTTCTTCAAGGATGACACTGAGAAGATTTACATGCAATATTTTGAATGATGAATGATAGAGAGAAGCTTAGGGGCAATATTTAAAATGTAATTTGACAACTTAAGGGATAATTATGACACATGTGACCAAAAAAATAAATGATGAGAGAAATCATGATCTTGCATGCTTCATGATCATGGTAACTAATTTTTTGACCTCACCTCTACCCTTGGCCATTGAAAACTTTACACCTCACATTGATCTGTCTTTTCTTCAGAAAAACACAGTTTCGTAGCGAAAACAGTTAAATTTCTGACAGATTTGTGACAAAATTTTCAGGTAATTTCATAGAGAAATCCGTTGTTCTGCCATTGTATTCACCACTAAATGGTGAAAAAATAAATAAGTGGCTTATTTTTTGATTTGAAGGCATAGGTGCAAAAACTAAATGACATGTTATGGATTTGACTGACATGACATGACTCCTGGTGGGTTTAGACTTAGGATAAAGCTTGTCACATGTATTTTTTCATAAATTTCATGAACTTGATGTTGAAAACAACAGGGAACCTAGGTGAATGATATGCAAGACCCTATCAATGAAATTGTTAAAAATGATGAGTGATAACATATATAATGGCAGAATTATCAGTATAAAGAAAAAATTGGTAGCCTGTTATATAATGTCTAAATTTTCTTATGGCATAAATGACAGCTAAAATTTATTTTTCTGTTATTGTATAATTGATTTCAGTAGAAGTGAGATTTTTGATGATATAATAAATAGCATATGGATTTTTGTCCTCTTCTTGCCTGAGGATAATGCCTATTGCTATGTCTGACACATCTGAAGAGATTTGAAAAGGAAGCTCCTAATTGGGTCCACGCAATACTGGTGCAGTTGAGACTAACTTCTTTAAATATGTAAAAGCAATTTCACATTTATTAACCCATTTAAATTCAACATTTCCTGTTAAAGCATACAAAGGCGGAAAAATTCGTGAAAATATCTCTATAAATCTGCGATAGTATCCTGCATATCCAAGGAAGCTACGTACCTTATTTTGGGTACAATGTGTAGGTAGTGGGAGAATTACCTTTATTTTTGATGGGTCTACCTATATTCCAGCTACAGAGATGTAGTTTCCTAGGATTACA